>CP092864.1:138486682-138541583 GCA_030710605.1 Cordylochernes scorpioides | reverse complement strand
CTAGACAACAGACAATAAACAATGTTGTAGATCTATATCAATTTGTAAATACTAGAGATAATTATCACAGATTTAACCATTTTTGTAATTATGTTTATGATTATCTTTCTAAACTGGAAGGATCAAGTTGCTAATATATCTTATTGTTTTTCTTTTTTATTTATTTACTTTTTGTATGATATGTTTATAACTGCTTCTGTTTAAAAATGTAAATCGACGCAATTATCCCTAGCCGGTATATCGCGTTTTGTGTGCTGAAATAAATTAAAATATAATAATAGGAGGTCGTATAACGCAGAATACATAATTGATTAATTAATTGTTATAATTAGTGTTTTTTGTCTAAATAAAATTGTCGAATAAAACCGAGCGAACTTTCCTTCCAAACCAACAGTTTATACAATGTAAAAGAGAAAGTTAAATTAAAGCAATAAAACACTAAAAATATCGAAATATAAAAGCAATAACAATTTTAAATTTCCCCCTTCACAAATTCGCTCTGTAATAAGATCAACTTTAAAATAATTGAACAATAGGGTACAGCTATCCCTATAGCTCCATTAAAAACAAAAGGGCTTTGCTCCAATGTTGTGATGAAAGCTTTTGTAAAGTAAAAGGTAAACCGTGTAGTGGATTTTGATTTTTTTTCTTGTAAACCTTCCAGTTTTCAAATGACCTTTTTCCAAAATAGAATAAATAACCATGTAGCTAATAGATTTTCTCTTGGATCTTAATCATTTCTGGAAAATTCCCAATTTTACTACGTTTTGATAATCCTTTTGGAAAATTCCATTAGCAGCGTTTTCTCCAAAACGAAATTAGGTTTGGATGGGAAATATATAATTTACCTATTATAGAAAAATATATAATGATGGAAGGGGAATACATTTGGTTCACAATTTTCAAATAGGATAATCGTGCGTTTAACTTTTTAAAATTGTTTCTATATATGCAGAGAAGTAATGGGTAACATGCCTGATGAAGCGACTAACTTTCTTAGCGACCATCTTTCTTAGCGACCATCTTTCTTAGCGACCATCTCCCTTAGAGACCATCTCTCTTAACGACCATTTCTCATAGCGACCATATTCCTTAAAGACCATCTTCCTTAGAGATCTTCTCCTTTAGCGACCAATTCCCTTACAGACCATCTCCCTTAACGACCATCTCTCTTAGCGACCATCTTCCTTAGCGATATTCTCCTTTAGCGACCAATTCCCTTACAGACCATCTCCCTTAACGACCATCTCTCTTAGCGACCATCTTCCTTAGCGATATTCTCCTTTAGCGACCAATTCACTTAGCGACCATCTCCCTTAACGACCATTTCTCTTAGCGGCCATATTCCTTAGTGACCAACTTCCTTAGCGATCTTCTCCTTTAGCGACCAATACCCTTAGAGACCATCTCCCTTAACGACTATCTCTCTTAGCGACCATCTTCCTTGGCGATCTTCTCCTTTAGCGACCAATTCCCTTAGAGACTATCTCCCTTAACAACCATCTCTCTTAGCGACAATCTTCCTTAGCGATCTTCTCCTTTAGCGACCAATTCACTTAGTGACCATCTCCCTCAACGACCATCTCTCTTAGCGACCATCTTCCTCAGCGATCTTCTCCTTTAGCGACCAATACCCTTAGAGACCATCTCCCTTAACGACCATTTCTCTTAGCGGCCATATTCCTTAGCGACCATCTTCCTTAGCGATCTTCTCATTTAGCGACCAATTCCCTTAGAGACCATCTCCCTCAACGACCATTTCTCTTAGCGGCCATATTCCTTAGTGACCATCTTCCTTAGCGATCTTCTCCTTTAGCCACCAATTCCCTTAGAGACCATCTCCCTTAGCCACCATTTCTCTTAGCGGCCATATTCCTTAGCGATCATCTTCCTTAGCGATCTTCTCCTTTAGCGACCAATTCCCTTAGAGACCATCTCCCTTAGCGACCATTTCTCTTAGCGGCCATATTCCTTAGCGACCATCTTCCTTAGCGATCTTCTCCTTTAGCGGCCAATTCCCTTAGAGACCATCTCCCTCAACGACCATCTCTCTTAGCGACTATCTTCCTTAGCGATCTTCTCCTTCAGCGGCCAATTCACTTAGCGACCATCTACCTTAACGACCATTTCTCTTAGCGGCCATATTCCTTAGCGACCATCTTCCTTAGCGATCTTCTCCTTTAGCGACCAATTCCCTTAGAGACCATCTCCCTCAACGACCATCTCTCTTAGCGACCATCTTCCTTAGCGATATTCTCCTTCAGCGGCCAATTCACTTAGCGACCATCTCCCTTAACGACCATTTCTCATAGCGACCATATTCCTTAGTGACCATCTTCCTTAGCGACCATATTCCTTAGTGACCATCTTCCTTAGCGATCTTCTTCTTTAGCGACCAATACCCTTAGAGACCATCTCCCTCAACGACCATCTCTTTTAGTGACCATCTTCCTTAGCGATCTTCTCCTTTAGCGACCAATTCCCTTAGAGACCATCTCCCTCAACGACCATCTCTCTTAGCGACCATCTTCCTTAGCGATCTTCTCCTTTAGCGACCAATTCCCTTAGAGACCGTCTCCCTTTACGACCATTTCTCTTAGCGGCCATATTTCTTAGCGACCATCTTCCTTAGCGATCTTCTCCTTTAGCGACCAATTCACTTAGTGACCATCTCCCTCAACGAGCATCTCTCTTAGCGACCATCTTCCTCAGCGATCTTCTCCTTTAGCGACCAATACCCTTAGAGACCATCTCCCTTAACGACCATTTCTCTTAACGGCCATATTCCTTAGCGACCATCTTCCTTAGCGATCTTCTCCTTTAGCGACCAATTCCCTTAGAGACCATCTCCCTCAACGACCATTTCTCTTAGCGGCCATATTCCTTAGTGACCATCTTCCTTAGCTATCTTCTCCTTTAGCCACCAATTCCCTTAGAGACCATCTCCCTTAGCCACCATTTCTCTTAGCGGCCATATTCCTTAGCGATCATCTTCCTTAGCGATCTTCTCCTTTAGCGACCAGTTCCCTTAGAGACCATCTCCCTTAGCGACCATTTCTCTTAGCGGCCATATTCCTTAGCGACCATCTTCCTTAGCGATCTTCTCCTTTAGCGGCCAATTCCCTTAGAGACCATCTCCCTCAACGACCATCTCTCTTAGCGACTATCTTCCTTAGCGATCTTCTCCCTCAGCGGCCAATTCACTTAGCGACCATCTACCTTAACGACCATTTCTCTTAGCGGCCATATTCCTTAGCGACCATCTTCCTTAGCGATCTTCTCCTTTAGCGACCAATTCCCTTAGAGACCATCTCCCTCAACGACCATCTCTCTTAGCGACCATCTTCCTTAGCGATATTCTCCTTCAGCGGCCAATTCACTTAGCGACTATCTCCCTTAACGACCATTTCTCATAGCGACCATATTCCTTAGTGACCATCTTCCTTAGCGACCATATTCCTTAGTGACCATCTTCCTTAGCGATCTTCTTCTTTAGCGACCAATACCCTTAGAGACCATCTCCCTCAACGACCATCTCTTTTAGTGACTATCTTCCTTAGCGATATTCTCCTTTAGCGACCAATTCCCTTAGAGACCATCTCCCTCAACGACCATCTCTCTTAGCGACCATCTTCCTTAGCGATCTCTCCTTTAGCGACCAATTCCCTTAGAGACCGTCTCCCTTAACGACCATTTCTCTTAGCGGCCATATTCCTTAGCGACCATCTTCCTTAGCGATCTTCTCCTTTAGCGACCAATTCCCTTAGAGACCATCTCCCTTAACGACCATTTCTCTTAGCGGCCATATTCCTTAGCGACCATCTTCTTTAGCGATCTTCTCCTTTAGCGACCAATTCCCTTAGAGATCATCTCCCTTAGCGACCATTTCTCTTAGCGGCCATATTCCTTAGCGACCATCTTCCTTAGCGATCTTCTCCTTTAGCGACCAATTCCCTTAGAGACCATCTCCCTTAGCGACCATTTCTCTTAGTAGCCATATTCCTTAGCGACCATCTTCCTTAGCGATCTTCTCCTTTAGCGACCAATTCCCTTAGAGACCATTTCTCTTAGCGACCATATTCCTTAGCGACCATCTTCCTTAGCGATCTTCTCCTTTAGTGACCAATTCCCTTAGAGACCATCTCCCTTAGCGACCATCTCACTTAGCGACCATCTTCCTCAGCGATCTTCTCCTTTAGCGACCAATTCCCTTAGAGACCATATCCCTTAGTGACCATCTCACTTAGCGACCATCTTCCTTAGCGATCTTCTCCTTTAGCGACCAATTCCCTTAGAGTCCATCTCCCTTAGTGACCATCTCACTTGACGATCATATTCCTTAGCGATCAATTCCCTTAGCGACCATCTCACTCAGCGACATATACACTACAATATGTGCCGTAGTTATAAATAATATAACAGTCCCTAAATGTAGATAGTATTCAACGCGCCAGCTTGGCCATCATGTAAATACACAAACATGAATAATAAAGTTTTTTAAGTTTTATTGAGAGTCCGCCGTGACCAAAACAGGACAAGAGTATCTGATTACAGAAGTCTTTAGCTTGTTTTACTTCCGCCCCCCCCCCCCCCCCCCCCCCCGACTGACAAAGGGCGGAACAACAGATCATATTTCTTGCTCATGTAGATGACAGCTTGTTGAAATTGACAATTATCTCGCATTTCTATGAATACAAATAATTATCCTCGGACCAGTGACTTGCTACTCTGTGGTGTTGCTCTAGATATATATAGATGTTGGTTAGATAGAGTATGTGCATTTCTTCCAGTTGTTATTGTGTTGTTTGCCTGTATTAGTGACTTTAAGCTTAAGTCCAATAAATATCCTCCAGATATATCCTATTGACCTCTTCATTTTATCACAGCTTCTAGACCTTGTTCACGTCTTCAGCGCTGGTCTCTCTCTCTGAGGTGACATCTAACCTGCCTCGTCCTTTTGTATAACCCTTTGAAGCCTGAAACCACTTTGACCCTTACGACTGCATAGTGCCTCCCTACCACAACATATATATATATTTATATAATTAGCCCAGAGAAGTATATATATTCAGTATAAATTGAAATGAAGAATAAAGTAATTATATAGAAAGTAGATCTCAGAAATCTAGGTTTTATACTTTCAAACGCACTATGTAAATATATGTGTACAGGTAGAAAGGGGTCGTGGGTAGATTCGCCTACTGTTATATGAAGGAATTCTTTGCTAGGCTGTAAGCGCCATTTTTCTGTTATTTTTTAAAAAGAAAACTGTTTCTATAGATCCTAGTAACATCTATATATAAAAAAATCAATGTTTGTATGTTTGTTTGTTTGTATGTCCAGTATACAAATTCGCAGTAGTTCACTAATTCAAACCAAAATTTCCATACATAGGTAAAAAAATACGGAGAAGACGATAGGCTATTTTAAAAAATATATAAATCAATTATTAAAACTATATATTCAAATTATTCTACTTTGCTCACGAACAGCGCCCTCTATCAAAGATTAGATTAAATTAGGCTGATGAAAACAAATAGATAATGCTAACAACAAACAATTATAAAAAAAAATCTTATCTAAATATATATCACTCGGGTAGATATGCACACGGGTCAATCCCGGGGCGAAGCCCGGGTCACACGTCTAGTTAAAATATATAAATGAGATGAAAGATCAATTAAAATATTCATTGATAAATATTTATAATTCTATTTAGAGGTCAGAGAGAGAGGGTAGGGAAAACGATAACTGTTTTATGATTTAAAAAAGAACTCCTTTAAATATTGGATCTTTTTTTTTTAAAGTAATCAATTCTTCTTTAAATATTTTCATTGATCCAAAATAGTTTAAATTTTCTTCTGAAATCTTTTTTTTTTCCTTCTCATCTCCATTTTTCTCTCCCCATAATCAATGAAAATTCTTATTGATGAGATTTCTTCAAATTAGAAAACACAAAAATATTATCATAAAATCTATTTAAAAATTTTATTTAAAAAAAAATAATAAATTATTCTCTCATACACAGAATAATAATAAAAAAAAGATGAAGAAATAAAATGATAAATTTCTCTTTTTCTCTTGTTTGATAATCTATATTCAATTAACTCTCAAAAGATTCTTTTGGGAATTAATAAAAAAAAGCGGGAAAAATTTTCAATTTTAAATTTTATTCAAATGCTAAAAGAAATAAATAAAAGTTAAGGTACCTACGAACAATTAAATGAAATATATAAAAAAAAGAATCCCAACTTTGAAAAGCTAGTTGAAAAGACAAAAAAAAAAAAAAAGAAAGAATGGACATTGATTTATTTTACCTAGGTTTTGCTCTTCTCCCCATTTTTCCCTTTGCTTTACAGTTTCATCGGTTAAAAAAAAGGGGGAAAACCACTTTCAACATTTGATTTGATCCTTTTATTGAAAAACCTAATGGAAGCTATAATAAAGATGACTTCACTTAAACTTTTAAGAGTTTTAACGAAAATTTTTCGAATTCTTTCCCTCCGAACACATTTTTTTTTTCATTGAACTTCCGGTCTCGTCTGCTTTTAAATTAAAGCATCTATCTTTTGGTGATTTCCAATTGAATTAACTGAAAGACATGTCAATTGCTGTCACCAATGTTATAACGTGTAATATATTTATTATTATTATATTTTATGGAAATATATCTATTTATTTTAATTAAAAAGGCATATATTGGATCAAAATATCATATATTTTATCATATACCATTTACCATATATGCCTTTTTAATTAAAGATTTATATATGAATTGCTCTATTTTAAAAAATGATATCTATTTATTTAAATGAAAATTTTAATAAATATATAGAATTAACAGTAAAATATCTTTAACTTTTCATATTAAACTGATTTATATATTTTGAAGAAATATTTTAAATATTAAATGAATAAGGAATATATCTGAACAATTTTACTTTTTTTTTGATAACTTTATTTTATTTATTTTTATTTGTTCACACACACATATATATTAAAAACAAAAAAGGTATATCCTGGCCAGGCTCACATGATCATTTCATTTGAATATATATATATATATACTAGCGGACGTACCCGGCTTCGCCCGGGTTTTACCCGAGTAAAGGTTTGTCTAACGAATCTCTCGATAAAGTGAACATTTTTTCCCGGTCCCTTGAAAAATACTCGATAAGTTGAATAAAATCAATATTAATTTGTTCCCTCGGTAATTGGAAGTTAAAGGAATAGTATCTTGCCTTGGAATTGTATCATTATTCTTGTATGGACGTACCCGGCTTCGCCCGGGTTTTACCCGAGTAAAGGTTTGTCTAACGAATCTCTCAATAAAGTGAACATTTTTTCCCGGTCCCTTGAAAAATACTCGATAAGTTGAATAAAATCAATATTAATTGGTTCCCTCGGTAATTGGAAGTTAAAGGAATAGTATCTTGCCTTGGAATTGTATCATTATTCTTGTCTCAAATAAATTGCCGTGTCATCCTGAATTTTGTCTTTCCTAATTTTCTACATTACAAAATCATCATATCATCATGATAATATTTAGAGCAGATTGTTGAATTATAACAGATAAATTAGAATATTTATCTTGGTTATTTTAAAGCGAAAAGTTATTTCAAAAATTTTATTTGCTAGAAACCTTCCCAGTACTATACTAAATAACTTCCCAAAGTTTCATGGCGTTCCAATGAGTGGTTTGGTCAGGCATAAAGGACAAACAGACACACACACACACATACATTCATTTTTATATATATAGATAATAAAAAAGGTTTTATAATATTTTTTCAAGGAAGGTTATAGAAATTTTCGATGTTGATTTAAGAGTATAATGTTGAATTGAGAGTATAATGTCAGTATAGCAAGCTATTACTGAACGAATAAGTAGAATTAAATATAATTTAAATGAAAAGTAGTTGTAAATTAATGATGATTAAAAATAATTATTAAATATTATTATTTGGGTATCAAAAAGGTAATAATAATTATTTTTAATCATCATTAATTTACAACTACTTTACATATAAATTATATTTAATTCTACCTATATATATATATATATATACAGTGCGGCAAATAATTTTTAAGACTCGCGCTAGATAAAGGCCAATAGCAGAGCCAGTTATGAAATTGCGCATGCGTATATATATTCGAAGCCTTATCTAGCGCGTGGCTTTGTTTCAGCCATTTTGGTTAACTCTTTAAAAACATACAGGCGATTTTTGAAAAGTAAAATTTTTTGTTCGTCGGAATTCTGAGATGGAACAGAGAGCGGTCATTAAATTTAATGCAAAACTTGGTAGAAGTGCATCGGAAACATATATTTTGATGAAGCAAGTTTATGGTACGTTATGTTTGAGTAAATCAAATGTTTTCATTTGGCACAAACGTTTTTCGGATGGAAGAAATACGCTAGAAGATGATAAGCATACTGGACGACCAAGTTCTTCAAAGACACCAGAAAGTATAGAAAAAGTGCGAGAATTTGTTGAAAAAAATGATGGCAGAGGTTTTACACATCAACAAAGAAACGATTCGAACCATTCTGCATGAAGATTTAGGTAAAACTAAAGTCTGTACTAAATTTGTTCCACACACTTTAACGGGCGAGCAGAAATCAGTGTGAATTGCACATTGCAGGGACATCATTTCTGCCTATGAAAATAATTCAAACTTCCTGAAATCAATTGTTACGGGTGATGAAACATGGTGTTTTCAGTATGACCCAAAGACAAAGCGCCAAAGTGCCGAATAGAAGTCAAAAAACTCTCCACGAGCCCAACAAACGCGAAAAGTGCCATCAAAAATCAAAACAATGCTGATTACCATTTTCGATAGTAGAGGTATTATCCACAAAGAATTTGTTCCCGCTGGACAAACCATTACTGGAGAGTATTATTTAAACTTTTTGAAACGTTTGATTGCCAGAATTCGTCGCATTCGTCCAGAATATCGCGATGAAGACAGTTGGTGTTTGCTGCATGATAATGCACCGAGTCACTCCTCACTCATTGTTCGTCGCTTTTGGCCAAAAATAACGTCTGTGTGTTGAATCATCCTCCGTACTTGCTTTATTTAGCACCATGTGACTTTTATTTATTTCCAAAAATAAAATTGAAGTTAAAAGGTTGTTTTTTTTTATGATATCCCGACCATCCAGAGAGCTGTGACGAGCACTTTGGAGGCGATTCCTCAAAGTGGCCTGCAAGAGGCATTTAATTCCTTATTAAATCGTTGTAACATATGTATTGAATCCAGAGGGGATTATTTTGAATAAAAAAATAGTAGAAATTGAATTAGCTTGTTTATGTTTTATTTTACAAACCCATTCTTAAAAATTATTTGCCACACTGTATATATTCCTAAATAAATATAAATTTAATAAGATTTTTTTTCAGTGCTTTAAAAAAACAACATTTCACTAATAAGATGTTGAAAGTGAACAATTCTGGAATATTTCTGTGAATAATTAATCAGTTTCTGACTACATTGTTAAGTTACATATTTGAATATATACTAAATGAAGGTATTCAAGCACAAATATTATTTTTCACACAAATCAAACTTCTCCTGTTCTTATTGCGATGAATGTTTGTGAAAAAGAAACATTCATTCTTAAATACTTCCATTTTTTATATATAGATGGCGTGTTATTGCTTTATATTTGAATATATTATATATGACAACCTTTTTGTGTGTTCTTGCATGGTTAGGTTATGTAAATTTAAACCAGGTTTTATCAAATTTAGATTATATTGTTAAGTAAAAGTTCTATGAATTTAATTTTTATTTATTTATTATCAAATTACACGCGATATCCCCAGAAGGGATGCTCACGTCAAACAACAACACTAAACTTAGATACTATATTACATAAACAATTGAATAATTACATGGTTTGAGTAGAAGTTTAAAGAAGAAAATAAAGAAAAAGGCGTTAAAATCATGCTTGAATTTACAGCCAACTAATGAAACAAACACATATACCTAGTTTGGAAATTACGGTTTTTTTAACCAAGAGAGAAAATCATAGATATATTTACAGAATTTTCTAAATTTAAAATATGAGTCCTTACTATTTATAAACATAAAAAGATCCGTGTATTCAATGTTTCCCCGATTTCTGTAGTTCTGGAAGATTGGACATTCAATAAGCAGGTGTATTTGATTTTTATTCGTTTACCCATTGTATAGCTGTTGATTTTAATGTGCTTTCCATTTTCGTCACTTTAGAGAAACAAGAATATAGTTGTTTGATAGAAGACTGCTTATCTTTATCCAATTTCTTTCTTGTTGTTGTTGTTTATTTCTCAAGTCGTTTAAACGATCTCCATTAGATCTCATTGTCTCAGCTTTTCTATTATAGTCCTGGGGTTTTCAAGAGATCTTTTTTTGGAGGATTTGATAAAATTTAATAGATGTTCAGGACTGGCTGGTTGGGAATCGCATTTGAGTCATTTCGGGAATGTTTTGATTTTTCCATTAAATTTGAGCATTCTAAGATGTCCTGTTCGTAATCTTGAAATCGCCGTTTGTTCTTCCCTAGTAAGGGTGTGGAAAGAAGATTCGTTAGGAATGGGGGTGTATCAGGGGTGGTTTAGGGTGGATTTCCAGAGAGAGGTTATTCTTTGTTTGTGGATGGAAGAAATTAATTTCTGTCTTAAATTGAGAATATAATATACACTGCGTGACATTGAAAATAGAACACCAAGAAATAGTGGCCAGAAAGTGATGAAACTCGGCAGACAGAGAGAGACAGGGACGAACAATAAGTGATCTTTATTTCAAAATGATAGTCATAATACAGAGCGAGAACGGCGTCGGCTTAGTAGCAAGTAGGACCACCGCGGACGGCGATGCACGCAGCAACACGTCTAGGAAGAGAGTCAATCAGAGTACGGATGGCGTCCTGAGGGATGGCTCTCCATTCCCTCTCAACCATTTGCCACAGTTCGTCTTCTGAACGCGGCTGTGGCAAGGCATGCAAACGGCGTCCAATGATGTCCCAGACGTGCTCGATTGGTGAGAGATCAGGAGAGTACGGTGGCCAGGGAAGTATCGGTACATCTTGCAGAGCTTGTTGGCTAATGCGAGCAGTGTGCGGTCGGGCGTTATCCTGCTGATAAAGGGCATTGGGTACCCCCTGAAGGTAGGGCAGTGTCACCGGTCGCAGCACATCATCAACGTATCGTTGGGCCGTCATAGTGCCCTGAATACGAAGTAAAGGTGACCTGGAATCATACGCGATTGCGCCCCAAACCATGATTCCACGTTGTCGCACGGTGGGGCGTTCCACAATTGCTGCCGGATTGGACCTTTCTCCACGTCGACGCCACACGCGTACACGGCGACTATCACTGGACAAGCAGAAACGCGACTCATCTGAGAACACGACCCTGTGCCATTCCGTCATCCACGTCGATCTAGCCCGGCACCATTCCAAACGTTGGTGCCTATTCGGTGGGGTCAATGGCAGTCTTCTTAGCGGACGGCATGAGTGCAAGCCATTAGCAACCAATCGACGGGAAATGGTTCTGGTCGAGATGGAATGATATAGGGTGTCTTGCACATTTTGCAGGATGGCGGTACAAGTGGCTTGTGGGGCCGCCACTGCTTGTCGAAGGATACGCCGATCCACACGTGCTGACGTCACTCTGGTCGCACCGACATTCCTATAAATTGCCACATTTCCTTGTTCCAACCATCTTCTCCACAGTCGGTGCACCGTGGACGCACCAAGGTGTGTATCAGCTGCGATTTGACGTATGGACCAACCTGCCCTTTTCAGTCCGATCACCATGCCTCTCGTAAAAGCGTCTGTCTGCTTGAACTGCCTCCGTTTACGATGACCTGGCATTCTCTGTTATTACACGTTTCTTTTGACACGAGAAAAAAATTTCTACAATGATTTTCCTTGAAGAAATAACAACACGAATACTGTCCTTTCTGCAAGTTCCTTCCCTTATATCTTACTCCATGTGCGCACGAGAGCTGCGCATTTTACATCATTTGCATAACTCGGTTAGGCGCGTCTACCCTGAAATTTGCATAATTTTCTGGCCACTATTTCTTGGTGTTCCATTTTCAATGTCACGCAGTGTACATTACTACAAAAAATAGTTAACTAATAATACAAACTATATAGAATTAGTAATGGTTATTTTAAGAAAAGTTGATATCTTATTCCTCAAATTCAAAATCATATATCAATGTTGCACATTTAGTTCAAAAGATAACAGGTAACTAAATCTATGAAAAATAAAAAGTTCATAATGACCCGTGAGCCAAACTCGTCTATTCTATTGAAAAAACAGAAAGGTAAACATTTGGTTTAAAAAACAACTTTGTATCAACAGTTTTTCCTTATAAGTAATTGTTCGTCTTTCTTTTAGAAAGGCTAAAAACTAGAAAAAAAAAAAGAGAAAAAGTTTGAATGTATAGCTATTTAAGATTGGAGTAGGGACATGTAGTAACAATGGGGATGAAAGGAAAAAAAAGAGTCGAAGAGATGGTCATTTGTTGTTGTCATTTCCTGATGATCATCTTGAACGGTGACAATACAAAATTGTCAACCCCCACCTTCCTGGTCATTGTCAGACAGTCACTTGTTCTAGCGACACCTAGTGGTGCTCTCTCAAACTACTTTGTCATATACAGACATATATATTTAATTAAAAAGGCATATATTGGATCAAAATATCATTTATTTTACCAAAATTTCAGTTGACTAAACGCCAACCTTTATCAAATTATTATAACATATTAATGTGTGTTAACAACATTGTTACATACATAAAAATGTTATAATACCTTGATAAAGGTGGGCGTTCAGCCAACTGAAATATTGATAAAATAAATGATATTTTGATCCAATATATGCATTTAAAAAAAAAAAAAAAGATGTATTTATGGATTGCTCTATTTTCAAAAAGATATATATATATATATGTTGCAACATAAAAAAAAGTATTTATTAATCAACCAGGCGTGATATTGAAATATTTGCGTCTATTACAGAAGAAACAAACAAAACAACAAACAAATTAAAATTTAGAATTAAATATTTACATGTATTAATTGACAGAGTTCATAAAATGTATATAGACAAAGTGGCTGATATAAAGGAGTTAAATCATTTAGTTCATGAAACAAACGATGTCTCACTTCTGTAAAGTTCGGACAGTCGGCTATGTCCAGCCTTATAAAAACAAACAAGCAGTCATAGATAAAGTGTAGAGCATTTTGTTCAGTTTCTTCGCAGGAATACTTATAGTCAAATTTTATTTTTGAATTAGTTTTAATTTTATAATCTTTTTGGAATATGTTGAAACTACAAAGTAATAAGACCAAAATCCAAATACAGTTAAACCTGTCTATAGCGCCCCCTCTTGGGACTCACCAAAATAGGGTGCTATAGACAGGTCACTTTCAATGTAAAATTTTTACATTTTAATGTTTAAAATCGGGCGCTATAGAGAGGAAGGCGCTATTTAGAGGGGACGCTATAGACAGGTTTAACTGTAAATTAATAGTGTGTAAAGTTTCAGTAACAGCGTTGTTACCATCATCAGCCAAAAGAATAAAATCATTTTTTTACATATAAAATCACTTATTATTTTGTCTGATGGTATTATTTGGATGAGGAAAGTGAAAACTTAGAACACGGCCGATTCCACACTCGTCTTTTCTGTGATACGCTAACCTATGTACGGTGTGGCTACTGGACATGTGTCGGACCTGGAGGCTGTTGTTGGGTTCTGTGCTGTCTGGAATATATAGGAGCTCTATCTATGCTTCGTTCCTGTGGTGAATCTGTATAAGACTGGTGGTCTTTATAAAGCTATATGTGTGTATTTTGTCTGATGATGGTAACAACAATGTTTACCGAAACATCACACATTATTAATTTATTTGGATTTGGTCTTATTACCTTGTAGTTCTAATCTATAATCCAAATTGTGCCTTATCATGACAGATTTTAAAGTTAGCTAACAAAATAAATTTAAAAAAATCCCTTGTATCAATATTGAGTAAAAGTATCAGGCCTTCAGGGATAAATATTTAACGGTAATTCTACTATCCTAAAAGCTTATGTTCATAGTTTACTTAAATACCATTTCTAAGATTCCACCCTTCAGTATAGCATATATAAGCAGAATAATTCAATACAGTATTAGAACTCTAAGAAGCGGTCTGGTAGATTAAATTGGCAAAACTGCTGGGAGGGTTCACCACTGATGAACAAAGCCCTCTCAATATTTTTTCATCGCAGTAAGGACTGTAGAAGTTTGTTTTATTGAACATTCGAGCTTTAATGCTACAATTTCTTATATATAGATGAACGTTATCGCCTTATAATCAAAAGTATCTTTTCAAAACCTTTTAATCTCTATCTTTCGGGCACGGACCACCTTCTACTGGAAAAAAATATGGTATAATGATACATATTTTTTGTTGCTTATCCCTAGTACACATGGTACAGACCATGATAATCATGGTGGGTAGAAGGAGACTGCTTTTACTGTAAGTGCACCACATGTCTACACATATGAAAAGCAGTTCGACTTGGCACTTTCAAATATGCCAGAGCCCCGTTTGGTTACTTGCACTCGCTGGTGGGGTTGGCTTTTTGCAAGAATCGGTGATCATTTGAGCTTTTTTTTATTAATTAGAAAAAGTGTCCAATCCGGGAATTGAACCTGAGTTGTAGCGGTCGAAAACCAATGGTTTAGACAATTCTTCCACCGACCCCCGTATAAAGATACTTAGCCCTGGAAGCTTGAGATTTTAACTCAATAACAAATTTCATCCATTGTATATGTTCTCCTGTGGAAGGGAAGAAATGCCTGGAAGCTTGAGATGGTATTTGAAATAAAAGAAACTAATCTCCGGGTTTGTGTCTCATCATCATTTGCATCCAATGTCGCATTATTTTTATTTTGTTTAAAAACATTGTCACAGAATAATTATTGTAAATACTCTGTTGTTAGTTTATCAACTAAAATATTTGGCTATGTCATTACCATTTACCTTTTTAGAATTGATGGAAAGCTCGGGGATTGTGCTTATCATAAGCCACCCAACAGGGTCCGTCCACTCAGGGGAATGGCTGAAGGATGGTACAGATGGCAGACGAACCGTACAGACGCCATTATCTCGCAGCAGACGACGGAGCTGCCAATAACGCGCCTCATTACCTCGATCGTTTGGTTCTCAACGACTTGTGATTGGCTGGAGCTTGCTTCCGGTTACTTCTGCTCTAGAATTTACTCGAGTTATATATACTGAAGTCTGACAGCAAAAAGTGACAATCTCTATTATTATATTGTCACGGCAGAGAAGACACAAGTATTCTAAAAATAAAAGTTTAAAATAATGTCAAACAAATACTACACGTTTCTGGAGATGAACTTCTTTTAACTTTATTAAATGTATTCTCGAGTTTTCAGGCATCTCTGCCCTTCTACAGGAGTACATAGAAACATATAAACGCTGTTAAAATGCATTGTTAAGGTTTCCTAGTCCTTAACGGATTAGAAGCCGTATGGCGTTTAATTTTAGAGGACTGTATCTGGTTTTCTTGCCACCAAGGCCTTCTGCAATCACCACCTCTATTCAACTACCCAGACGACACCCCACTGGTGCCGATAATGACTCAACCAAAGTAAATAAATCAAAACAAATTACAACAACAACAACAAAAAAACTTTATTAAGACCTTTTAGTCTTATACAGCTTCTCCAAGCAGAAATGTAGGATACATACAGGAAAAAAATAATAGTACCTTAGTGGTAATATGATATTTATATACAGGAAACATTATATAAAACAATCAAGCGAATAGATTAGTCTGAGTAAATTGGAGGGAAAGAAATTTATTATACATGGATTTACCACGGATTCACCGCAAATGGAGATAAAAAAGCAAAAGCTAATCACAATCAATATTGAGATAATGAAATTTATACATTATAATTAAGACAATTGAGCTCATTAACATATTTGAAAGGGTAAATCCGAGAGGAAAAAAAAGAATCAAAACAAATTACTACTTACTCTTTTATTTTAAAAACTCACTTATATACAAATTTGGTCATTTGGTCATTAGTCAATATATACAATCACAGAATAATTAAATATTAAATAAACAAAATAATACACTTTATAAAACTCAACATGCATCATAGCATATTAACGGCATTTATATGTTTCTATATACTCCTGTAGAAGGGCAGAGCTGCCTTAAAGCTTGAGAATACATTTAATAAAAATAAAGAAACACATTTCCAGAAGCCTGTAGCATTTGTTTGATTAATATCCAGGAGATTTAAATCAATTGATAATAAAAACAATGTATTAACAAAATCTATATAATACAAAACGTGATAATAATTTTACAATGATAATCTACTAGAAGAAGTAGTGAAGTAGCCAAACATTTTAGTTGATAAACTAACAACAAAGTATTTGCAATAATTTTTCTGTGACAATGTTTTTAAACAAAACTAAAATAATGCAATATTATAATGCGAATTGTGATAAGACACAAACCTTTTTTTATTTTAAAACTCATATTTATAAATTTTATAAATTCTATGTATACGTGATTAATTAAACAATTAAAAAAGGTTTCTGGAGATGAGTTTCTTTTTATTTCAAATACATCTCGAGCTTTCGGGTATCTCTGCCCTTCTACAAGAGAACTTATATAATGAATAAAACGCCGCCTGATGCTAAACTATTATAAATCTATATATGTTATATAAAGGTATTATTTAAAATGTTATATTAAAATATTTTATTTAGAATTATGTTATATTAGGGTGTTATTTTATTTAAAATTATATTTCATCGATTCAAATACTCTGTTTAAATCGACCGTCAGAGGTCGCGCTTTCTCTATAAATACTCATTGTTGTTGTTCCCCGTTGGTCGGCTCAAAACCTTTGTACATTATGTAAATAAGCATTTTATTTTTTATTCTTGCGCCTTAAGCCAGGTAGTACTTTTTACCAAATTATGTTTTTATATATTCCTTTAGCACAATAAAAGCAATTACTGATCAAAACCATTTTTATTATTATTCTATCAGGAATTTAACCACGACTGCATCACCATTACCATAATCCTCAACATGATCTAAAATCAAGCAGGAAATCTCATTCATCTTTTTTTTATAACATATATATATATTAAAAATAAAGAAGGCATATCCTGACCAGGAGCACATGTGCTTTTCAGAAGGCAGAGCGCCATCTAGTGGAACAGAAATTAACTGAAAATCGATTTAGCCTGTTCCCTGATATTTTGCTAACCCAATTTCTTGATAAATCAAGAAAAGCCATTCACGAACGCGTTTCACGCTGTTGGCGCTCGTCAGCGTGGAGTAGGCTGTACCACTACGACCAAGAATATTTTTGGTCCCAGAGGCTTCTTGATAAACCAATAAATTAGGATATATTTGCATTATTTAATTAGATTATTATATGTATATGTGAATTCCTTTTTAAAAGAAATTATGGCATCAAATATTCATTAATTAGGGAAAATGGCATCTCCTGATCTTGCAACTGAAAGTTGCTGATAACTCGTGCCATCTGTTGGAATAAATATCAACTAATTATTGATTTTTAATTATTTCTTAATTGGCCAAATACCCATTCTTGAGTAATCAAGAAAAGATAACCACGTACGTGTTTCGGGCTATTTATGGGACTTGATTTCTTATCTTATTTACATAAAATAACAGAAAGGCGTCAGGAAAAACATGACAGAAAATATTTTATTCACATAAAAGAACAGCCAGGCAACGAAAAAGAGAAATACTATGGAAAACGTCTTATTTGCATAAAAGAACACACAGGCAACGAAAGAGAGAAATATGATGGAAAAGGTCTTATTTGCATAAAATAACAGCAAACAACAACGATAAAAAATTATGAAAAACGTTTTATATGCATAAAAGAAGTGAAAGGCAACGAGATAAATATGATTGAAAACGTCTTATTTGCATAAAAGAACAAACAGGCAACGAAAGAGAGAAATATGTTGGAAAACGTCTTATTTGCATAAAAGAACAAACAGGCAACGAAAGAGAGAAATATGATGGAAAACGTCTTATTTGCATAAAATAACAGACAGGCAACGATAAAAAAAAGATTAAAAACTTCTTATATGCATGAAAGAAGAGAAAGGCAAAGAGATAAATATGATGGTAAACGTCTTATTTACATAAAGTGACAGAGTCAATAAGAGAAAAATGAGGAAAAGGTCTTATTTTCATAAAAGAAGAGAGAGCCAACGAGATTAATTTGAAGAACAGATATGTAATGATAGAAATTACAATCTACACTATGAATGCTACCACATATATATATATAGTGTATATTAGGTATATATTTATTTATATGTAATATATTCACTTTGCGGTTACAATTCTATCCAAGATACACCCGGTGGAACTGAATTGCATCCTTACATAGGTACAGTCCGTGTTTTATAGTGGATTAGCGTGCAGGATCTTCTGTTGATTTATCTAATGACTCCCAAGCATTAGCTGATGTCAACTGACCAGGCTTTATACCCCATTGGCTCAATCCCTATTTAACTGTGGTCGTTAGATAGGAACGATTTGGTCGGTTAAGGGGTCCTTGAATCTCTTCTTTCTTTTTTTCTTATCTTTGAGGTCATTTAGATCGTCTTCTTTGATGTTAAGCATATGTGTTACGACGCTGAATTCTTGTTCCTTATGAAAATTCGAACTATTATAGACGCGTAAGATTCATTCAAAAATTGATAAAATTTCTACTGCCCTTACTGCAATGGAAAAATTAATGGGAGGGACTTACTCATCAGTGGTGAACCCTCCCTGCGGTTTCGCCATTTTTCCTTATAGAAATGGAAATATAAATGTAGGTTGTTCACCTCAAATAGCCATATCGTGATATAGCTTAAGATAAAACCGAGGTTTGGTTACACAAAGTTTATTGAGAAAAAACAATCCCTGATTGTACACTGATAGTTATATGGCGATAACGTACCATCTATATCTAAGAAATGGAAGAATTAAAGCATAAATGTTTCTTTTAAATATAAAACAAACTTATACTGTCCTTACTGCGATTAAAAATATATTGGGAGGACTTTGTTCATCAGTGGTGAACCCTCCCAACGGTTTCGCCAATTTAATCTAACAGAACGCTTCATAGAGCTCTAATACTGTATTGGACAATTCTGATTAAATATGCTGCAATGATTGGTGGAATCTTAGAAATGGTTTTCGAGTAAACTTGAAGTTTATTTTATATTCGAAAAGAAACATTCAGGCTTTAATGCTTCCATATCTCATACACTGATAGTTACTATTGGCATGCACCAACTTTTATCAACTATGTGTATTTGTAGTATCTGTATTAAAAAAAAGTGGGATTAGTTTATTATCTTAGTAGAATATACGCTCTCATAGACAAAACATAGGAAAGTGGAAAGTCTTTGTCTCCGGTCGTCTGTTTTTTTAAAGAAGACTGAGTCAATTTTGTTCACAATTGATTATCTCGTGTGTCTTCAATAAAGGTCACTGTGATATCTTTCAGAGTTATTGTCTGAATCCTGATATACATGCTTAAAGGTACAACTTCCTTAAGTTTTGTCCATGAGTGTATCTTTCATAGTTATTGTCTGAATCCCGATATACATGCTAAAAGGTACAACTTCCTTAAGTTTTGTCCATAAGTGTATCTTTCATAGTTATTGTCTGAATCCCGATATACATGCTGCAAGGTACAACTTCCTTAAGATTTGTCCATGAGTGTACTTTTTTTTTTTTGCTCTATATATATGTTATAGGCAAAAACCAGAACGAGTCATCATTAAAAAAAACTTATCTAAAAAAGACGGTTATTTACAAATTCTGTAAGAATATCAAAAACTGCCAAAGATGACACAATTTTTACAATTAAAGCATTAACGTAACGTCTCTTTACTGATTATATTTCACTGAATAAACAATCGTAGAGTATTAAAGACGCATATTACCAGCGTAATGTGAGTTAGCTAATGTCAACTCTTCGTCATAATACCCTAAAGTGTAAGTTGTTACCAGTTTAGAGGGCTTCCATTCGGTAAAAAAAGTTCACAAAAAAGGTTTATGTTGACATCAGCTCCATTGAGCCAAAACACCAAACCTTAACCTTGACGTCGTTAAACAAAAAGAGCAGTTTCAACAATGGGAAGGCAGGTGAAGCTTTACACTTTTTACTCCGGTGGAAAAAGTGAGAGAATCAACGACGAGTCTAGGCCGTGATCCAGTTTTTCGACGTACGTTCATTAGCGAGGGCTCTGGGTCGTGGCGATGTCAGGCGTGACGGGACGTTGACCCACCCCCGCCGTACGTCCACTCCGCCTAGACAACACCCCCGCCGTACGTCCACTCCGCCTAGACAACACCCCCGCCGTACGTCCACTCCGCCTAGACAACACCCCCGCCGTACGTCCACTCCGCTTAGAGAACACCCCGCCGTAGGTCCACTCCGCCTAGACAACACCCCCGCCGTACGTCCACTCCGCCTAGACAACACCCCCGCCGTACGTCCACTCCGCCTAGACAACACCCCCGCCGTACGTCCACTCCGCCTAGATAACACCCCCGCCGTACGTCTACTCCGCCTAGTCAACACCCCCGCCGTACGTCCACTCCGCCTAGATAAACCCCCCGCCGTACGTCTACTCCGCCTAGTCAACACCCCCGCCGTACGTCCACTCCGCCTAGTCAACACCCCCGCCGTACGTCCACTCCGCCTAGACAACACCCCCGCCGTACGTCCACTCCGCCTAGATAACACCCCCGCCGTACGTCTACTCCGCCTAGTCAACACCCCCGCCGTACGTCCACTCCGCCTAGATAAACCCCCCGCCGTAGGTCCACTCCGCCTAGACAACACCCCCGCCGTACGTCCACTCCGCCTAGTCAACACCCCCGCCGTACGTCCACTCCGCCTAGACAATATCCAACATAATTTTTTTTTCAGTAACCCTGACTTTTGCACAAACCCACAAATGACTGGCTTTAAGTAAGCTCGTCTTTAGAAGGGTGACTTTGGCTTTTGAAAGGTAAGTGTAAAACCCGAAAGGCATATCCTGATCACTAACATGAGAATTTTTTAGATGGCAGAGCGCCATCTAGTGGAACAGAAATCAACTAAAAGTTGATTTCCCCTGTTCCTTGACCAACCCATTTTCTTAATAAATCAAGAAAAGCAAAATCACGAACGCGTTTCAGGCTGTTGGCCCTCGTCAGCGTGGTGCAGGCTATGTGTGGAGCACTTACGGTGAACACAGTCGCAAATCACTAACCACCATGATTATCATGACTACTAGATGTACTTGCGTTAAGTTGCAAACCAAAATTCACAAAGAAATAAAACGTTAAAAAAGATGAACCACAATTCCGCTTATTTGATTCGTCATTTAAATAAGCGATGAATTGATTTGTTAAAACCCTATTCAAAATTCACATCAAAAGCAGCTTATACGAAAAGAATTAAATTTTAAAATATTCACAGAGTAATACACAATGTTGCCAGATATACAATGTTGACACACACACAAACCACTTCCTAATTGTCTCACACCATGACAAATTCTGTTTTATACCATTTTATATGCAAATTTTTCAATTTTTCATTTTAAGCTAACTTAATGAAAAAATATAAAGATGACAGATATCTTCGTCAAAATTCAAAATGTATTAAAAATGAAAAGAAAATAACTTTCATTGATTATTATTTTGAAAGCCGAATTATTTATTTATTTATTTAGATAAAAATATAAAATTCTTCACTTTTATTTCTTCTTGAAGCTATTTATATTTACACATAGTTATCTAAGTTATGATTATAATGTTTTGATATTGGAATGATAAAGAATTGGAGATGCAGTCATGAACAAGAAAAAATAGTCATTTACTTATCAAGTAGTTTTTATTTTCATTACTTGAAGCAAATTATACATAAAATTATTTTTCACAGTAATATATCTATATATATAAAAATCAATGTTTTTATGTTTGTTTGTTTGTATGTCCGGTATACAAATTCGCAGTAGTTCACTAATTCAAACCTAAATTTCCATACATAGGTAAAAAATACGGGGAAGACGATAGGCTATTTTAAAAAATATATAAATCAATTATTAAAACTATATATTCAAATTATTCTACTTAGCTCACGAACAGCGCCCTCTATCAAAGATTAGATTAAATTATGCTGATAGACACAGTGTTCACTTAAGTTCTTAGATTTCAACAATAGAACTTGATTATTAATGTATAAATAGTGAAAAGAGAATTCTCTCCTGGGCAATGCATCGTCTTTACAGTCAATGGGATATCTTCGTTGAGGTAAGACTAAAGTTGATTTATTATTTTTTTTATTCCTAGTACACATGGTACAGGCAATGATAATCATGGTAAGTAGAAGTTGGCGACTGCTTTTACTGTAAGTGTACCACATATCTACACATGTGAAAAGCAGTTCGACTTTTGCACTTACAAATGTACCAGAGCCCCCGTTTGGTTACTTGTACTCACTGGTGGGGTTGGACTTTCTCAAGAATCGGGGGCCATTGGAGCATTTTTTTTTATTAGAAAAAGGTTCCCAATGTGGGATTCGATCCCGGGTCGTAGTGGTCGAAAACCAACGGTTTAGACCAAAGGTCGGTAAACTGCGGATCGCGAGCCAATGCGGCTCTTTGGATGTGAAGCTACGGCTCTTTATATAGTTCCATACGTAAATATTATTTATACGTGTACTATTTATTGTTGGCAAGAAAAAAATGTTGTGGCTATTTAAAAACTTTGAAATTTTGTAAATTGTAATTTTTGACTCTTCTGACTCAAAAGTTTGCCGACCCCAAGTTTAGATCATCCTTCCACCGACCCCCAAAGTTGATGTATGAAAACACTTATAGTGAGAATAGAATACAGAATCTTGTATAAGCCAACAGTACCCATCCACAGTTATCCCTGCGGTCAATAACGGCCTGATAGACAATAGAACGTTCTACCTCCCAATTACGGTCTAACGAAGGCACCCAGATCTTGTCTAATTATCCAGACACTTTTGTTGACGGGGCAAACCGACCGGAAAAATAATAAGGTCGCGGTGGGAGCATTGTTTGGATTCTCCGGCTTGACATAGGTGGCCTCTAGCCTTCAGTGCATCGGCAGATCAACACTGTCGACTTCTATAGTTAGGTCTCGGGATCGAAACCCACAGGGATACTTTTTTTTCTGAATCATTTCTCCAATGACTCTCTGTTCTTGAACAAGGTGTCTCTACTAGAAAGGGGGAATAACAGGATTGACCTTCAAGTTGCTTTCTTGACCCCTTCTAGCTAGTTCATTGCAGGTGTGTCTTCATCTCTTTCTTCAATTTCTCCCAACATCAATATCTTTTCTTAACGATTTGCTCTAATTACTTTTCTGAAGTACACTCTCTCGTGGACAAAACTTAAAGAATTTATACCTTTCAGCATGTATTTCGGCTTCCGACAATAAATCTTAAAGATACACTCTTGGACAAAACTTGAGGAAGTTGTACCTTTTAGCATGTATATCGGGATTCAGACAATAACCCTGAAAGATACACTCATGGACAAAACTTAAGGAAGTTGTACCTTTTAGCATGTATATCGGAATTCAGACAATAACTCTGAAAGATACACTTATCCCCCGATTTACACGGTAGATCCTGAGAAAAACGTGTAAATCGGGTGATAGGTGTACACAGAAATAAAAATAAAATGCATTGACAGGTTAAAATATGTAGTCAGCACATAAGCTCGGGATTCCTCGTGAGATGTGTACACAGCGCATGTGTTCAATCACAGTAGCATTTAGTATAGTGCGATAAAAAAAAACTTATTTGGAAAACCGTGTAAAAGCGAAAACGTGTAAAACAAGTACCGTGTAAATCGGGGGATAGGTGTATTTGATACACAGTGATCTTCATTGAGGACACACGAGATAACCAAGTGTGAACAAAATTGCCCCTATCTCCTTAAAAAAACAGACGAACAGGAACAAAGACTTTCCACTTCCTTAATTTATTACTCCATGAGTGTATATATAAAATAAGAATATACGAAAAAAAAAACAATTTAAAATTCCGAATTTTTTTCATTATAGTGTTTGTACGACAGGCATTCTTTCTATCTATAAAGTTTCTTCAACAGGCCTAACAGTAAAACGATACTTCAAAGAATGAAGATGGAACTTGAAATAGATTCTTTGAAGTTTCGGTTTTGCTGTTAAGGCTCGAGAAGAATCTTCACCTCGAAAGTCTTGCCATACATTGATTCATCGTTAGACATTTCCGTTATTTCCTATTTAACCTATTTTAACAATATCACATCCTTATTCAATAAATAATCTCTTGTATCAATATTGAGCAAAAATATCAGGCCTCCAGGAAAACCAGACCCTATCCAAATAGCAAGTGATGTTAAAATAGCCGTGTCAAGGCTTAGCCTCCAGGAAAAGATCATCATTAGACACAATGTAACCAACCTTCTAAGTGAACCTGTAACCCTTCCCCAAGCAACCTTCATGAAAACCCCCAAATCAAAGACTTAAAAACAACAACAACAAAATAAAAGCTTTATTAAGAACTTTTAGTCTTATACACCTTCTCCAATCAGAAATGTAGGATACATGCAGGAATAACAGTAATAGTACCTTAATAGTAATATGATATTTATATACAACAACAACAAAAAGCTTTATTAAGACCTTTTAGTCTTATACAGATTCTCCAAGCAGAAATGTAGGATACATACAGGAAAAAGGTAATAGCACTTTAATGGTAATACGATATTTATATACCGGAAATATTATATAAAGATAATCAAGCTAATAGATTAGTCTGGGTAAATTGAAGGAAAAGAAATTTATTATATATGAATTTACCGCTGATTTTTTCACCGCAAATGAAGCAAAGACTTGAAAACAAAAAAAGAAATTGTCATCACCCAATCAGACAAAAGAAAAAAATGAAAAGATACTTTTCCAGGGAGGCCTTGTATTTTTGTTCGATATCTTCCTTTATGAAAATTCGAAACTATTATAGACGTGTATGATTCTTTTTAAAAATAAACAATTTCTACTGCTCTTACTGCAATGAAAAGTTTAATGGGAGGGCCTGGCTCATCAGTGGTAAATCCTCCCAGCGGTTTCGCCAGTTTAATCTATCCTATAATCTACCAATCTTCCTTTATGTGTTGATTATTAATAGAGAGAAAATGGTAAAAAGATCTTCCAAATCTGCCACATTTCTAGATACCAACCATAAAGTTCATAACATCAAGCTAACCACAAGTTAAGGACACCAAGTAGAAAACCTTTACAACAAACCTTTTTTATTATGATGAAAATTCGAAACTATTATAGACGCGTGTATGATTCTTTTTAAAAATAAACAATTTCTACTACCCTTACTGCAATGAAAAAAATAATAGGAGGCCCTGGATCAATGGTGAACCCTCCCAGCGGTATCGCCAGTTTAATCTACAATATCGCTGTTACGTATATTGCATTTTTCGATCTTCTTTTTATAATGATACTGATGGTAGACCCTTGTATAGACTTATGTACCAAAAGAGGAACCTCTCTTTTCAGCTATGCAACAGAACGATGCATTATGCTCATCACCCTAGTAGAACACTTTACTAGTAATGATAAGAATGATGACGAAACATCGAGGGGCCATCGTGTTGGTCGACGATGAGATTGCGGAGCTGGTGATAGGGATGGCTGTGCTGGAGTAAACCTCCTTTTTGTATCTGGATGCGATATTTACGGCGAACTAAATAACTTAGTCCCTATTTCTGCTCCGCGCTTATGGAATTGACGACTTGAGGCGATGGCGTCGACCTTTCATATTAAATCTTACTTTTCCTTATTACTAATAATTGTATATAGTTGCGGAACTACTGGTTTCCTGTGCTGCTCTTTTCCTGTTATTGCACCTTGTACGGAGAATCTGTATAAGACTAATGTCTTAATAAAGGCTTTGTGTGTGTATGTACTAGTAATGATAAAGAATGAGCCATAACACCAGTTTTGACAAATTCACACAAAAAGCCAACAACCTGTATATCATGGTTACAAACTAAGGCACTCATCAGTACAGTGGTGACTTTGATTTCATAACATTCTACCAAAGGATATATGAAATCGGTCGAATTTACCAAACATTTTTTATTTTGTTTATTTATTTATTTATTACAAAACACACGCTATATCCTATGTGGATATTTGCATGTAAATGTTTAAACTATTTTATGTACATAGTTTTTAAATATATATATATACAAATTATTTATAGTTTTAGAGAGAGAGAGTGAAAGTTATTCAAATCTACATTTTAGAACAATAAATTATACAAGAAACAAAGATTATTTACATACATATTATCAAAAGTCCAATATATATTTAGAATTACAACCACTAAACCAGTGGCACAAATATACTAATTTAAATTAGAAATTTCAATTCTTAATGTAATTCAAGTCCACGGCATTTGAGATAGAGTCTACAAAACTTGTTAAATTTTCTATATTCTTCTTTACTGGAAACCATTTGGCTTAAACTAGAACTGTTCATTTGACAAACAAATGGTTAATTTGAAGAAATGGGAAGGCCGATTTTCAGGATAGAATACAACATGGAGTTTCGGAAGGATGATAATCATGTATCAAAAGAGGCCTCTATCTCTTTAGCTATGGATAAGAATGATACATTTTGTTTATCCTCCTAGTAAAAAACTTGACAAGTGATAAAGAATGAGCCACAACAACAAGCTTTTATTTAGGGTCACTGACCCTATACAGGATTCACCAGCGGTATGCATAAGAACAAAGCAGTGAGACAAAGGAAATAATGATATCGACAGAAGAAAAAGAGAAAAAATAAGAAAGAGAAAGAGGGAAGCAAGAAAAACAACACAAAAAGAGTAGCAGTAAGAAAGTGAGGAGTGAGTGTCACTTGGCCTTCTTCTGAGATATGGACTTGTTGAAACCATAAAACGCCGTAGCAATATACTTATTCTGGATCATATTGTCAATTATTGATGGAAGTGAAGCAATAAGCCACAACACCAGTTCTGGCAAATTCATACAAAAAGCCAACCATCAAAAAGCCATCATTAAAATAGAAATAAAAGGACATCTCCTTATCGGACAACTGAAAGTTACTGATGGTTTGCGCCATCAATCGGAATAAATATCAACTATTCGTAGATTTTTAATTATTCCAGAATTGGCCAAATAATCATTCTTGATTAATAAAGAAAAGCTAACCACGTATGTGTTTCGGACTGTTGGCCCTCGTCAGCGTGGTGCAAGCTGTAACTCAACGACCAAAAACACTGGTCATTCAGGCATCTTTATATGAACCTTATCCCAGTACAATATCATATTTGTACTATTATTTCATTATATATCATTGTTAAATCCATTTATATGTTGAAAAACTGAAACTGTACTAGGTTCAAAAATTAGTTCAAGACCAAACCAGGGATAAAAAGAAGAAGAAAATAAATTATTTTTCAAGAATGTGTTTCAATTATGTATACAATTCACATGATTATTATTAATGGAAGAAGCATTTTCGGTCAATTGTGATGTCTTGAAGGAAACACTATGGAAACAATGCCCGGAAAGGAAACCTTGACATAAATTCAACTACATCAGGTTACCTGCTCTAGGAGATTGAAATGTGCGTCGGAAATCGCGTTGTATTTTCTAAAATATCCACAAATTTGTAAGTAAGGTGAGAGCTCTCTCAATATATACCTTAATCAAATCTTTTTGTTGATTAAAAGATGAATTTACAAGTGTGTTTAGAGAAAGATACAGTTATATGGTATTATAATTTACCTTCGAGGCTTAGTCGCTGGACGAATGGTATAAACTGTTGGTTTTCGATAGCAACGAAGGGTTCGAATCCCGCATTGGACACTTTTTTCTGAATATATATATATTTTCAATGGTCATCGATTCTTGTAAAAGTTCAACCCCGTAAGTGAGTACAAGTAAACAAACGGTGGCTAAAGTATAAAACCCCTGTTTGGTTACTTGTACTTATGGGTGGGGTTGAACTTTTCCAAAAATCGGTGTCCATTGAAGAATTTTTTTATAGGTTATATAAAGCGCCTGTATATATATATAAAAAAAGGAAATCGTAGTAGGAAATATCTCTTTTAAAGTTTTATTATTTGGCGCCGAGCCTCTGAGCATTTCTGTACTTCTATGAAGAAAATAAAACGTATAAGAAAATAAATTGTTTATATATACATATTGTTTATATTTAATTTACTTTTCTTTAAATGCAAATCTTCTAATATATATGTGAAAATATGCAGATAAGTATATGTAAACAATTTATTTTCTTTTAACTTTTTTTTTAATGCTCGAAAATTCGGCTCTCTAAATAATAAAACCTTAAAATATCGCCTCACCATTTCGTACTTTGTATAAATATTTTATTCAGAAAAAAAGTTGCTAATGCGGGATTTGATCCCGAGTCATTGATGTCAGAAATCGCCGGTACACTCATCCACCAACCCAGCACCGAAGGTAAATGATAATGTAACATGGTAGACATGTGTTGCACTTACAGTAAAAGTAGTCGCCAACTTTTACCCACCATGATTATCATGGCCTGTACCACGTGTACTAGGGATAATAAAGCAAAACTCTTTCAGATGACTTGAACAATTATACTATTCACACTACCAGGTTCCTCAAGACTTCTTCAATCCAACATCTTATTCATTCCACTTCTTTCCAAAGTTTGGTATACCTCGTTAAGGTACAGCATGTACCACGCTGGCGAGGGCCAACAGCCCGAAACGCGTATGTGTTAGCTTTTATTGATTAATCAAGAATGGATATTTGGCCAATTACGGAATAATTAAAAAGTAAACGAATAGTTGATATTTATTCCGACAGATGGCGCAAGCCATCAGCAAATTTTAGTTGCACGATCAGGATATACCTTTTTGAGGAGGTGGATGAGGAGGAGCTAGAGGAGGAGGAGGAGGAAGAGCTGGAGAACGAGGAGTATGAGGAGGATGATGAGGTAGATAGCGAGGAAGAGCTGGATGATGAGGAGGATGAAGGAGCCGAGGACAGCGAAGAAGACAAGTAAGCAGCAGCAGCAACAACAACAGCAAGCCCCATCACCACACCAACATCTCATCACTCTGTACAAAATAGTGTATATATATAAATTCAATGAACCAAGTACAATTTCACTTTCGGGGAAGAGGCTAAATCAACGTTTAGTTGATTTCATTTTCACTAGATGGGGCTCTGCTATCTTAAAAGAAAATGTGCTCGTGGTCAGGATATGCCTTCTTTGTTTTTAATTTCACTTTTTTACTATTTTTTCATAATATTAAAAAAGTTGGTCGATGCGGGATTCGAACCCAGGACTGTTTATCAAAATTGAACAGTCTATACCACTAGGCCAACAATCTAGACTATTCTAATATTAAATAGCGATATAAGAAGGCACAATAATTAAAAGTCTCCACGGCGACACAATGACCTATCTATATACACCACCACCTCCTTAATTTATCCCAGCAGGACAATACCTCCTATCTATTGATGACTTTTATTCTACGCTGGAAATGTCACTCAGCCTGCACACTTCACTGATCATCCTACTGAATAAATGTCTAATAACATTCTTACTCTTTAGATATTTTTAATTATTGCAAGGTTTTCCCACTATGTACTAAGTGTCAACCTGCAACCCCAAACCACATTATTGACTGTATTGACTCATCCATTGATGAGCTCTACTCATCCCCAGCAGACACCATTAACAAGCTCTATAGGCTTGATACCCTAATATGATTGAGTGGAGATAAGAAAGAAGAAGAAATCATTGACTGCATTGACTCATCCTTTGATGAGCTCTACTCATCCCCAGCAGACACCATCAACAAGCTCTACAAGCTAGATAGCCTGATATGATTGAGTGGAGATAAGAAAGAAGATCATTTTAAAACGTCAAAATCAAATTCTCTTTTAAATAATAGAAACAACTTTTTGGTAGATTAGATATATGCTGTAAATAGAAAGAGAATATTCTATTTTACTTGAAAATATATTTTATAGAAAAAACTGTGTGAAGTTTTGGTTGCTAAAAAATGACCAAATATCTTTTTCATTTATCAATATAAATTGTAATAACAAATGAATTAAAATTATCATTCAAAATAATGATAGTTTAAACTAAATATTATGTATATGTAAAATTGGTTTATAAAATATCAAGTTAAAAACATTTCGTGTATATAAAACAGTTTCTATTTAAGCGAATTCAATAATAATAGAATCGATAAAAATTCTCCACAAATATTTACCAAACGTCTAGCAAACTATAAGAAAACCAAAAAGAAAAAAAAAGTAATAAAATTGAGCGAAATTCATAAATCACAGACTAATTTTCTTATCTTGTAAAAGTATCTAAGGCAAAAGTCAAATGTGTTTAATTCACAGAGTGGCTCACCACATAAAGCTGGCACCACTGTGAGGACAATAAATTAGCAGCCGAGTGCCTTCATTTTATGACAGACGCTCGTAAAGCTGGTAAAATATGGCGAAAACCTTGGGGAGAATTTACGGATAAACCTGACTCGACGTAAAAACTTTAGTTTTAACTGTCAACCATTTCTCTTATTTTTAAAATAAACCTTTACCCCCAAGTATTAATATATTGTTTCAGCTATATTCTATATATTATATGGGGTAATTGATTTATTTATATATGTAAATATGTTTATATGTAAAACATATCTCTCAGCGTCATCTAAATGGCGAATGCGTAGTTCATTTTCTTTCTATCACTCATAAAAGCGCGCAGATATGTTCTAAAGGTTCGCCGGCCGACGATGGCTGACGGTAAAGTACATGTTTTATTGCTGATTGGTCGGCGAAGTTCCTGCGCAATCTTTTCGGTCATTTAGTGTTGTAAATCTGAAATGACGTCATTAAAACCTGTATTAATTTTAACAATTTATCTGCTTATTTTTAGAAACATAACTAATATAAAATAATATAATAATATGTATTAGTTACGATTTATAGATATTAGAAGTATTTTTGCTTCTAAATTATATTATACTAGCCGAATGACCCGGGCAACGCCCGTGTTTTACCCGATTGAATGTTTTGATTCAAATACTATTTGTTACAATTCTAAATTGGCGCCTTAATTAATTGCATATGTTAGTTAATAACTATAGCCTACCGCCCGCCATGCGCGCGCACAGGGAAGTCACGTGCTCGCCGGCAGCCAACGGGCGCGCGCCGCCGGCGGGGGGGGGGGGGGCAAAGGTGGCGTGACCGTAGCCAACCAATAAAAGCAAACGGTGACAGTGGCGGCTGATTGATTAGGAAAGACGCTCGTAACTGTATATAGAATAAAGATTTCTCAAGGGAAAAATGAGACAATCTATAATAAGGTACTAGTGTGCCTTTCCAGTTACATAGTACAAGTTACACAGTGGTGTTACATGTTACAAATGTATACATTAACACTTGTAGATTTAGCTCTCCATAGCAGCATGGAAGCTGATATTTCTGTACACCCTGTGTGTTGTATCTGTGATGTTAGTTTTTTTTATTGCAGTGTTCTTCTGGTGTTTATCTCAGTTATTCTATATACAGTTACGAGCGTCATTCCTCATCTCCTAATCAATCAACTCTGTCACCGTTTGCTTTTTTTTTTGGAATGGCGCCCTCCTATTGGTTGGCTACGATCACGCCACCTTTGCCTCCCCCCCCCCCACATCATGCCTCCCCCACTCGCATTTTCGTTTTTGTAACTATTGTGTTGGAGCGGGTCGCTCCTTAAATAAATGCATATATTAGTTAATAACTAAATGGAATCCTCTCTTTCTTTTTCCCAGTAAGAGACGCCTACGGAAGCCAACAGTACATAGACAGATAAAGCACATAGGCTATAGTTATTAACTAATATATGCATTTATTTAAGGCGCCAATTTATAATTGTAACAAATAGTATTTGAATAAAAACATTCAATCGGGTAAAACACGGGCGTTGCCCGGGTCATTCGGCTAGTTGCTCAAACGAGAGACCTTTTCACATACCAAGGACACGTGGTACAGACCATGATAATCGTGGAAGGTAGTTAGCAATTGTTTTTACTGCAAGTACATCAGATGTCTACATATTTAGAAATCAGTTCGACTTTTGCACTTATAAATGTGTAAAAGCTCTGTTTTGTTGCTAAAACTCACTGGTGGGATTGGATTTTTGTAAGAATCGGGGCGCGATTGAAGTAAATTTTTAATTTAGAAAAAAAAAAATGTCCAATGCGGGATTCGAACTCGGGTCTTGGCTGTCCAAAATCGACGGCTTTTACCATTTGCCCACCAACAATACTGTCATCTCCTATATATATCTCCTATTTAACTTTAAAACATCAAATTGATATCATAGGGGGTCGGTTGACGAGTGGTTGAAACCGTTGGTTCTCCATCGCTACGACCCGGGTTCAAATCCCGCATTGGACACTTTTTTTTCTTAAAAAAAAAAAAAATGCTTCTCTCTCTCCGATGCTCTCCGTTTCTTGCAAAAGTCCAATCCCACCAATGAGTACAAGTAACCAAATAGGACTCTGACACATTTGTAAGTACAAAAGTTGAATTGCTTTTCACATGTGTCGACATGTGGTGCACTTACAGTAAAAGCAGTTGTCAATTACTATCCACCACGATTATCATGGCGTGTACCACAAGTACTAGGGATTAATATTATTAAAATCGTTTTTTAAATCATACCTATTAATTTTACTTAAATTTATTCGATTCATTTATTCGCTTGCCAATAGTGGAATAGAGAAAATAATTTTTAAAATTCTTCAATTTTTTAAAAAAGATGAACGAAAAAACTTTCTAAATTGATTTTCAAGTTCTAAAAAAGCAAATTTCTGTTTAAAAAAACTACCGAAGAAAAAAAAAAGCAATAACAAACAAAATTGATAAAAGTTTCAACTTATCAATTAAGAAAACTTCTTTCCATATTTAATTTTTTTAAAAACTCGACAACAGAAATTTCACAAAAGTACTCAACACTTCTGGAACAGATAATTTCTTCCCCAGACGAGATTTTTCATTCCATTTTTTACTTCACTCTTTCTCGGCAGATGTTTCCGTGTGTCTCAGACGACCTGCGTGTGGGACAAGATGGATGGTGAACACCCTGATTTGATAAACCCAGAACGTACCCACTTCCTTCAGTTATTCCACTTTTTATACCGTATTTTACATCCCAAAGAAACTTTGGAACATTCTTTCATTTATTATCCAAATATTACGGATTCTAATAAATAAAAAAATGAAAAAATATAAAACGCGTAACTTTTTTTTTATTTGCATTAATTAGAGGAAGCTTTCGGACAATCCCTTCTTTAGCTAATTAAATCGTATAAACAAACAAAAGAGATTATATAGGATATGTAAAAAAAGATTATATACTACAAGGGTCACTCCAAAAATCTTTGCCATCACTTATTTCTATTAAAGCTGCTACTTTCAAAACTGTTCTAATAGAAGGAGCTTTATCTCTTAAAGCTTTCATAAATCTTTCATAGGATTCTTTAGAATTTAAATTACTTTTATAATCATAAAATATCATGGCGCGTAAACTTTCTCAGGTCACCTCCATTGTGTCTGATGCAATGTTTAGAAATTACTGCTATCGCTGTAAACAAAGTCGCGTCCTCTATAAATCATTGTTGTTATTATTTTATGAAAATGTTTATGCTAAGTAAAAATTGCATGTGTATTTTAATAGTATAATATATTTTTTAATTCAAAACTATTTTAAAGGCGTGAGATTCTTTTTGAAAATAAACAATTTCTACTGCCCTTACTGCAATGGAAAAATTAAAGGGCAGTAGAAATTGTTTATTTTCAAAAAGAATCTCACGCCTTTAAAATAGTTTTGAATTTTGATAACAAATGGCGCGCTAGTGCATCATATTTTTTAATATTTTAATTATTTAATATTGATTGCAAAAACTTTTGGAGTAAATATTTATTCCGATAGATGGCGCAGGTCATCATAATAGAAGATAGAAATCTGTGAATAAACTGGATTGATTGAATGTGAGGTGGACACACGTCACAAGGAAGTGGTGTGAGGAAGTGACGATTGTCATATGTGTATCGGACCGAGGAGACAGACACGCCCATGTCGTTGTTCACACGCGTGCTCGTGTGTCATCAACCTGTACATAGTCCTCTGGTGTAGAAACAGAATCTATAAAACCTATCTCACAGCTCTCTCTGTGTGTGATCTAATACAAAGTCGTTTTACAAAATATTTTCTCACAACGAGTTTCTTTTTATTTCAAAACGCTAGCTTTCAAGCGATAATCCCTCTTCTTATCTCCACTCAATCATATTAGGATATCAAGTTGTGACCCTTGATGGTGTCTGTTTGACAACCTTCATGACTGGGTGAAGTAGAATGTATCTGCCTTTGTCATTAAGACTGGGGGCACTACTCAGTGGCAAGCCGACTTTAGCTCCGAAAGAAATGGTCGCCTCTGACATGAGGAACAGACGCCATGTGCAGCCGCTCCTAACATGGAGTGCAGACTCAACCTGCATCCCTGGATCAGGAGCCCTTACAGGGTACTACCAGCCGGGCCAGCTGAGCCCAGGTTTTTTAGTGAGCTTGTTACTGCTCCCCAATGTTTAGTTTATTTTAGTTCCACTAGATGGCACTCTGCCATCTAAAAAGCACATGTGCTTCTATATCCATATATATCTTACCATAATCTTAATTATTTAAATATTTGGTTTCTTTTTTATTTTTCTTTGTTGTACGTCGAATCATTACAAGGTGAGATATCTTCATAAAGCTTTTGTTATTGTTATTGATATAGGAACTGTGTATTACTTTTCAATAAATTACTGTTTACGATCTTGAAGGCAAAATAAACTAAACTTTAACAGTTAAAAATAATGTTCATACAGATGTAACCTTTCAACATAACATGGCCCGGTGTATCTACAACTGTCCTTGACACTTGTCACGTAGGTTGTCGTGTCGTGTGACAAGCGGGACACATTTGTCACGGGTGTCACTGCTCGGCTGAGCTTTATTTACTAAGAAGTTATGCAACATTTCGTCACATTGTTCGCTGCATGTTGATTATGGACATATTTGGTTGGATTTAATAGATTTTTAGATATTTCAAAACAATCTTATTGACATTCATAAATGTATCAGCATCAATGTTTTATCATGTATATCGGGATTCAGACAATAACTCTGAAAGATACACTCAAGAACAAAACTTATGGAAGTTTTACCTTTTAGCTTGTATATCGGGATTCAGACAATAACTCTGAAAGATATACTCATGGACAAAACTTAAGGAAGTTGTACCTTTTAGCATGTATATCAGGATTCAGACAATAACTCTGAAATATACACTCATGGACAAAACTTAAGGAAGTTGTACCTTTTAACATGTATATCAGGATTCAGACAATAACTCTGAAATATACACTCATGGACAAAACTTAAGGAAGTTGTACCTTTTAGCATGTATATCGGGATTCAGACAATAACTCTGAAATATACACTCATGGACAAAACTTAAGGAAGTTGTACCTTTTAGCATGTGTATCGGGATTCAGACAATAACTCTGAAAGATACACTCATGGACAAAACTTAAGGAAGTTGTACCTTTTATCATGTATTTCGGGATTCAGACAATAACTCTGAAATATATTACAGTGACCTTTATTGAAGACATACGAGATAACCAAGTGTGAACAAAATTGCCTCTGTGTCTTTCAATAATACAGAGAAAAAAAACCACAGGCATAATCAAAGACTTTCCACTTTCTTAGGTTTGGCCATGAATGTGAATATAATTAATGAAAAAGTAATAAATTTGTAACTTAGAAATTAGAATAAAGCTTATAGCCACTTGCTGAATATTTTTCTCTGTTTATACTACTATATATGAAGTATTCGCCATATGAGTTAAAATATTCTAAATATTTCTGATTACTTATTATTATTATTATTTTTGCTTATAATATAAAAATATTGTAACAATAATTTTCTGACCTTGTGTATTTCCTTTCAATAATATCATCAAATTATATCTCTACAGATCTTTCTGCAATGATAAAAGTTGTTAAATGAGAAGTTTTTGTTCCTCAAAAGTGAACCCTCGGCAAATTAATTTGGGGAAACTGCTGAAAGGTTTTTTTTTGGCTTACCCTTAGTACATCTGGTACAGGCCATGATAATCATTGTGGGTAGAAATTGGCGACTGCTTTTACTGTATGTGCACCACATGTGAAAAGCAGTTCGACTTTGCACTTACAAATGTGCCAGAGCTCTGTAAGCTGAAAGGGTTTATAATTGATGAGCTAAACCTTCTCATTCAACAACTTTTATCATTATAGTAAGGTCTGTAGAGATAAAATTTGATGATATACATGAAAAGATAAACACATATTGCCAGAAAGGTATTTTTGCAAATTTTATTGATAGATACAGAATATCAGCCCGTTGAAGAGCAGTCAGTATATTGTGGCGAAGAAATATTTTATTATTTAATTTAATATTATTCAATGAAAATATATTCAACAGATTATAAAAATATATATTAATCTGTATTTGTGAAATCATCTTTAAAATATTTCTTTGCTTGCTTGCTTAAGATTCTCTAGCGGTAAATAGTGGGGGCTGACCTGTTAATAATTGTCGACTCGTCGCTGTGACGTCATCAATAAATACTTTTATATCTTAGGATATTTCAAGGCTTGATTTCTACGTTACAACTGGTGGAGAAGCTGGACCGATACCCATTAAGAAATAAAAGAAAAATTGATTCTGTTGAACCAGAAGAAACTTCTATGAATGTAAAGAAGGAAGGTACCCAGGTAAGCAACTACGTTGTTCAACATCTGCCAAGGAACCCTTCCATTTTCTCCGGGGAGGATGGTGAAGATCTCCAAAAATGGTTAAAAGGGTATTCACGTGTGGCAAAGTACAACCATTGGGATGAAACCCTTTGTCTTACTAAAGTTTATTTTTATCTTTCTGGAACTGCTCTCAAATGGTTTGAGAACAACGAAGAAAGCATCCAGACTTGGAAGGAATTCACATCTCAATTAGAGAATGTGTTCGGAAAAAAAGAAAATTCAAAATTGCAAGCGGAGAAGAAACTTAAAATACGGGCACAATTAAAAGGTGAAAGTACTGAATTTTACATCCAGGATGTCCTGTGCTTGTGCAAAGAGGCTGATCTTCAAATGAGCGAGGAAGATAAAATCTCCCACCTCATGAAGGGGATAGCTGAAGAGCTTTATCAAGCACTCCTACCGAGGGATGTACAGAGCACCGAGCAATTCATTACAGAATGTCGCCGTGTCGAAGCGCTCCGTTGTAGGCGAGTTACCCCAACCTGGTTCGAGCGCCTACCAAATGTAGCCTCTCTCTGTGACCAGGATGACGGAGAAGATCTGTCATCGCTGATCCGAAAAATTGTTCGTGAAGAGATACAACAAGCATTGGACTCTCCTCATGAGGAGCCTAAAATCGCTGTCATTGAAGATTTAGTGAGGGAAGAGATTGTAAAGACCTTGGCACCTAGATCAAAACCTACAATAAGTCCCCCTCAATCATCCAGGCCGGAATCAAATACTAGATACGAGGCCCAAACGATACGACCGCATCCTGAACCTCATTACCGAAAGCAAGGAAAAAGATGTGACACCAATGAATGGCGGACAACTGAGGGAAAGCCAATCTGTTTCTACTGCGGACGCCCAGGTCACGTCGTCCGCTATTGCCGCGACAGGAAGAGACACAATGAGGAGAGGAGAAATGAATATTTCCGAAGAAAGCAAGACGCAATGGAATTCTACAACTCTCAAACCGAATCTCAGGAACCCAACGATGAATCATCGAGGAAAAATTTCAGTCGCTACCGAAGCCCTACCCCATACATCGGCCGAAACAGACCAAATTTCTCACCTGCTAGAAGATCTAGCTGGTCGCCCCGCCATGAAAATTAGATGATAGACCATATTGGAGGTGAGGCCGCAAAGTTAGGAAATCCTACCTTGCCGACCACAGTATAAATAGGAAAAACTACATTGACGTAAATATAGACCTGCCAAGCCCTCAGGAAGAAGACATCTCAACTGAAAGAAGACATCCACCGCAGTCACCTGAAAATATCCCTGGCCCTAGTACTATGTAGTTATTGAGACTGACGACGTAAGTCTCCTGCTGAGCATCGGGTCGATGCTTTTTATAGGAGGAGGCTATGTGGCGAAGAAATATTTTATTATTTAATTTAATATTATTCAATGAAAATATATTCAACAGATTATAAAAATATATATTAATCTGTATTTGTGAAATCATCTTTAAAATATTTCTTTGCTTGCTTGCTTAAGATTCTCTAGCGGTAAATAGTGGGGGCTGACTTGTTAATAATTGTCGACTCGTCGCTGTGACGTCATCAATAAATACTTTTACATCTTAGGATATTTCAAGGCTTGATTTCTACGCTACAATATTTACTTGAAAGCTTGCAAATTTAAATTAAAATAAACTTTTTACCTGATATTTATTTTTACTTTTTCAAATAAATTTTGGGCAACTATTGTTCACATTCACATATATTAAAAATAAAAAAGGCATCTCCTGACCACGAGCACATGTGCTTTTTAGATGGCAGAGCGCCATCTAGTGGAGCAAAAATAAACTAAACGTTTATTTAGCTTGCTCCGTGATATTTGGCCAACCCAATTTCTTGATAAATCAAGAAAAGCCATCCACGAACGCGTTTCGCGCTTTTGGCGCTCGTCAGCGTGGAGTAGGCTGAACCATTGCGACCAAAAAAAGATTTTTTGATCCCAATGGCTTCCTGAAAAACCGAGAATATATAAAGATATAAATATATAAGTATTAAATAAAATATTTTGTTTTATTTTAGATTCAAAATATGCCTTTTAATTAATATATAAACAATTTTTAAATAAAAAAAAAACAAAGCTTAGGCGCACACGTTAAAAAAAAGGGAAATATGTACAACTCACCGATTAATTCTATGATTTTATTAAAAAAGAAGGCCAGCAACCCTGCGGTGGTAGAGGAAGTGGCAGAATTTCCTGTTCCTCTCTGGCGACCTCCAATTATTTCCCACCTGGGGTATGATGATTCCATCCGTGGAATTCCACTCTGGTACTGTAAACAAACACTTTCCTACTGGCATTGATTATAAGACATCTTTGACGATTTGAAACTATTATAGAAACTACATTTAATAAGTTTTACCGCAAATGTTTCTTTTTACACACTCAGAACTAAAAATCATCATTTTAATACCTGCGCCCTCTAGTCTATAAAAAGGGAGCCAAAAGCTTCCCCATTTGCACTAGGTGCAAAACCAAAACGGCCACTCCCCAACATATACTAAATTGTATTGGAAAGGACAAAGGATCCCTATACAGAGAACCAGGAAAAGTTCTTGAACTTCTTTATGAGCACGACCTCCAAGATCTTTTCTAATTTAGACTAATAAAAGGATAAGTAAAAAAAAAAGTTAATTTTAATTATTTTAAGAAGAAATAACGACTATTCCTATCCTTATGATTCTTTTAAAAATTAAAATATAAAAGTGTTATTAATTATTAATAGGCTAATCCCCTAATAGAATGTTCAAATCAATAAGCTTGAGGGATGAGTATCTTTTGTATTACAAAAGATACTTATGCCTCAAGCTTATTGATTTGGACATAACAGTGTTATGGTAGATTAAACTGGCGAAACCGCTGGGAGGGTTCAACACTGATGAGCCAGGCCCTTACATTTATTTTTTTCATTGCAGTAAGGGCAGTAGATATAATTGTTTCATTTTTAAAAGAATCATACGCTTCTATAATAATACAATATAATGTAGCTATGATTATAGAACGACACGTTTGACAAGTTTTACCGCAAATGTTTCTTTTTACAAGACGAAAAATCGTAATTTATTTTAAGGAGAAATAATGACTATTCCTATCCTTAGGGATGAAGTATGAAAGGATGAAATTTTGAAGAGTAATGATGAACGGAAAAATAAAAGTGTCCAAGGATAGGTAGCCTAGTGGACATGGCATCTGCCTGGTAAGCGGAACACTGGGGGTTCCCATCCCTGGACACTTTTATTTTTCCGTTCATCATTAATCTTCACAATTCATCCTTTTATACTTCATCTCTAAGGATAGAAATAGTCGTTATTTCTCCTTTAAATAAATTTCGATTTTTCGTTCTGTAAAAAGAAACATTTGTGGTAAAACTTGTTAAACGCCGTTTTATAATCATAGCCGCATTGTATTGTACTATTATTATAGAAGCGTGTGATTCTTTTAAAAATTAAACAATTTCTACTGCCCTTACTGCAATGGAAAAAATAATAGAAGGGCCTGGCTAATCAGTGTTGAACCCTCCCAGAAGTTTCGCCAGTTTAATCAACCATACCGCTGTTATAATTTAATATTTAAAAGAATCATACGCGTCTATATTAGTTACGAATTCCCATAACAGATGGCGCTGATGTATCAAAATATAAGACAGTTTGCAGAAGAGCATTGCTCTATGCAAATACATCTTTATTTACATATAATTCTACTGTCGTAAAAGCTTATGTCCATAGTTTACTTTAATACCATTTCTAAGATTCCACTCTCCATTGTAACATATAAAAGCAGAATGATCCAATACATGGGACTTTGATTCCAGTAAAAGGCTTGTTGCTGCTGTTGTATATAGTCACAGTGTAGAAAATACTATACTATACCTACTACATATAGGTTTCTCTCTGTATTCTTAGTTCTCTTCTCTAACTCTGTAAACTGGCGAATCCTTTATAGGACGAGAGGTCCTCAATAAAGGCTTTTTGTTGTTGTTGTGTAGAATGATCCAATACAGTATTAGAGCTCTAAGAAGCAGTCTGGTAGATTGAATTAGCAAAATCGTTGAAAAGGTTCAATACTGATGAGCCAAGCCCTCCCAATATATTTTTTCATCACAATAAGGACAGAATGTTTTATGTTTAAAGGAAGCTTTCGTGATCTAATCCTTATAATTGTTATTATTTTATCTCACTGCCCCCTTCATTCTTTGCTGGGTCTTCCTATTTTTTGATATACACTTAAACCGGTCTATAGCGCCCCCTCTAAATAGCCCCTTCCTATCTATAGCGCTCGATTTTAAACATTAAAATGTAAACATTTTACATTAAAATTGACCTGTCTATAGCACCCTATTTTAGTGAGTCCTAAGAGGGGGGCGCTATAGACAGGTTTAGCTGTATTTTGCTACTCAGTAAACTTCCCTCATAGCTTATCTTTTGTTTATCATTCATAGTTTGTTCTTGTCTATATCTATATATATATATATAAATGAATGTTTGTATGTTTGTCTGTTTGTTTGTTTGTTGGTTTGTATGTCCGGTATACAAATTCGCAGTAGTTCACTATTTCAAACCAAAATTTCCATACATAGGTAAAAAATAACGGGGATGACGATAGGCTATTTTAAAAAATATATAAATCAATTATTAAAACTATATATTCAAATTTTTCTACTTAGCTCACGAGCAGCGCCCTCTAGAACACTCAGGCGTCCTGCTGGCGGCGCGCGCCCGTTGGCTGCCGGCGAGCACGTGACTTCCCTGTGCGCGCGCATGGCGGGCGGTCGCGTGGGCCCTCGCCGACAGCCATGCGCGCGCACAGGGAAGTCACGTGCTCGCCGGCAGCCAACGGGCGCGCGCCGCCGGCAGGTCACCTGAGCGTTCTAGACGAGAAGCTTTTTCTTAATTACAATGCAAGTCCTTAACTATATTTACAGGTTTTCTAATTTATAACTATTTCACATATTTACATATATATTTTCATTTTTTGCTATAACTGATCTAATTCGCCATTTAAAATAACTGCTCTTGCTATATTTGCTATGTTTTATGTGTTTGAATACTACATTTAATCATGTAAACCCGGGCGTTGCCCGGGTCATTCGTCTAGTATATATATAAAATTGAATGTCTGTCTGTCTGTACTCTATAGATTCAAAAACCATACATCCAATCGCCGAGAAATTTTGGAATATTATTAGGTATATCCCCGGGAAGGTTTTTGAAAAATAATTTTTTGAATATCTTGAATATCCTTAGAGTTATTTTCAGATTTATAGATTTAACTCGCAAGCAGCGCCACCATTGCGAGGATGATAACAAGTTTTTTATCTATAAGTTTTATTATCACTAAGTTTATTATCTTAAAGATTATTTATCAAAAGTAAGATTATCTCAGGATGACACGGCAATTTATTTGAGACAAGAATAATGATACAATTCCAAGGCGAAGATACTATTCCTTTAACTTCCAATTACCGAGGGAACCAATTAATATTGATTTTATTCAACTTATCGAGTATTTTTCAAGGGACCGGGAAAAAATGTTCACTAGATAAAACGATGATTTTGTAATGTAGAAAATTAGGAAAGCCAAAATTCAGGATGACACGGCACACAGGGACCGGGAAAAAATGTTCACTTTATCGAGAGATTCAAATTTACGAGTTTCAAATTATCAAAATATATCTATTATTTTTTTTAAATAAGTTTATAGATAATTGTTTTAACAAATGTTCGTTAGACAAACCTTTACTCGGGTAAAACCCCGGGCGAAGCCGGGTACATCCGCTAGTCTTAAATAAATTTCTGTGTCATCTTGAAGTTTGTCTTCCCTAATTTTCTACGTGGCAATATGTCATTCTTTACCCGTAGAAAGACATCTTGTCCGAAAGCTTGTACAATCATCCTCTTATAAAAAGAATTTCTTCTCCCGTCTTGTGTTTCTTTTTATGGGATTGTAAAGCTAAGTTTCCTTATTTGATAGTTAATTAAATATTGTCATAATGGCAGGTAGGATTGTCCAAATGTGATTGGTTGTAACGATCAAGTAGAACGTACGATACAACTTGATAGCACTTTGATTAACCTTAATTTGAAATGACGTCATTCAGGATCATCCTGATTGGTCAAGGGCGAGGTGACGTCATAGGAGTAAACAGGAAGTATTGCCAGATTAATCTAATCGGATAGAATTAGGAAACATCCTCTGTGACATCAATTTTTACAACAGAGTAAGTTGACGATAGTTTTTTTTATAAGATGTCTATAATTAAATTGAGACACCCTTACTAGCAAAGAACAAACGGCGATTTCAAGATTACGAACAGGACATCTTAGAATGCTAGTGAATCTAGTGAATTTGAGGACTAAGATATCAACTTTACTAAAGATTGCTATTACTAATTCTATATAGTATGTATTATTAGTTGACTATTTTTTAGCAATTCTATTGTTATTTTAAGACAAAAATTATTTTTTTCCATCCACAAACAAGGAATAACCTCTCTCTGGAAATCCACCCTAAACCACCCCTGGTACACCCCCATTCCTAACGAATCTTCTTTCCACACCCTTACTAGGGAAGACCAAACGGCGATTTCAAGATTACGAACATCTGAGAATGCTCAAATTTGATGGAAAAATCAAAACATTCCTGAAATTATCCCAAATGAGATTCCCAACCAGCCAACCCTGAACATCTATTGAATTGTATCAAATCTTTCGAAAAGACCTCTGGGAAAACCCCAGGACTATAATAGAAAAGCTGAGACAATGGGACTTAATGGAGATCGTTTAAACGACTTGAGGAATAAACAACAACAACAATATAATTAAATTTACCGTTAACAAGCGGGTAGTTGGCGATCTATAGATACTTCAAGGAACCTGGGTTACCTTTATGTTACTTTCTGTTAACAACGATAAAATGTTGAACTTAATTTTCACCTTCACGAATAAAACTGTGTTTTCTTATCTCTATTATAATAAAAAAGAGAAAAAATCTGTTGTTATTTCATTAACTATTGTATCAATATACATTAAATCTTTTTGGTTAAATAAAAAGATATACTAGTCAAAGTGTCTTTAATTCTAAAATTATCTTAATTGTCAAATAGATCATTCAAGAAAGGATTTCTGTTAAATTTGCATAAGTGCTAAAGAACAATGCAATGTTGGATTATACATATCCCAAAGAGAATAGGGGAGAAGTTGAACTGAGAAATATTAAAAGAAAACAATCAGAAAGTCCATCTTAGAAAGTCCAAGGGATTATAAGATCTTGTAGGATTAAATCCTCGGGTTTGGGACTACCGGATTTCCTCGGGATTTTGCTCCTGATGGAGGATTTTGTCTTAAAGTCCATATTTTCTTTTAGATGATGTCCGCCGTGAGATCTTCATGTAAGAATGGAATTGTGGGCGGTGTGTTTACCTTAATGGATATTTATTTTATGGTATTGGTGAAAGTTTAATTTGCATATGTCGGACATATATACATACTCTCTTCAAAATATTTCAAATATAAATACATCATACAAAGTATCGTCTGTGTATTTAAAATCAAAATATTTTTATATTTATAAAAGATGCATATATTGGATTTCTAAATATTTTTATTGTTCCAATATTTCGAGGGACAACTCGCCTCTCTTTATCAAGGATGTTTGTGTTTTTTACAAAAACATGCTATCACGCGTACACCACTCTCGTTCTACAAGGTCAATGAAAGAATTGTATCTTTGATTTAAATATTATAATCAGTATATATACAGCTTATAATTATATCTTCTTATATATAAAAGTCAATGTCTGTTGTCTGTTTCGCGATAAACTCAAAAACTACTGAACTAATTGGTACCAAATTTTGCATGTCGCTTTTTATGAACCTGAAGAAAATTTTCGGCTACATTCTGATTAGTATTTTTGGCTATTTATTTTTTTCATTTGAATATCTTTTTTTTTTACGCGGAGTAAATACGAGGCGAAGTAACAACACCAGGCCAATTAATCGACCAATGAGCGTTCTGCATTTTTTTTCAAGTTTGCATACTTTTTTTGAAATATCTTTTTATACGAGTGTTACTTTTGAAGGAAATTGCACTCGGGGGAATTCTCGGGCGAAGCCGAGTCATTCGTCTAGTATATTATATATTAACACCATTATTATTGTGTTATCTCTACATACGAGTATATATATTTACCACAGTGTAATTATAAACAATTGTGTATATATATAATAATTATTAATTAATGATGAAAAATATTTGAAGCGCAAAATAAAGGAATAAATTAGAAATATAAAATAGTTATTTTCAAATAATTAAGATATGAAATCTTTATAAATTTCTGGAAAATCAATGTTTCTATTTATACTCGGTTTATCCTCGGCAGAAGCCCAACTTTCTAAAAACAGTCTACAATGCTTTTCTGTTATATTTTTATATATAATTGTGGCCTGTTTTTGAAATGTGGTATATGGTTATTGTTTAGGGAGTGGTTATATTTGATAATTCAAAAATATTTTTAAAAAACAAATTAAGGGCTATAAAAAGGCTCACAATAATATATACCATGTTTTTTTTTTTATCTTTATTCAAATTTCTAAAATAATCATTTTAAAAAAACTTCTTTGAAACATTGAAATTTAAGCTAGGAATCAAATATGTGTAGAAAATTCATTTTGAAATGAAATCTACACTATAAAAACGAATAAGGTATATTTTACAATATAATAAAAATCAAATTATCAAATGAAAAAAGTAAAAATATTTACCTATTTATGCGAGAACCAATAAAATAATATAAATATTTCTTTATTAAATTATTATTATTAAATATTTTATTATTAAAATAAATAAAAATTTATAAAATAAAATTGGTGTCTTTTGGTAATATCTGTGGTAAAATCTGTGTGCTTGTAAATTCGAAAAAAAAATAAAGTTGTTCGGCCACTCTGTGTTTAATTCACGACCTACTAACGAAACTAAATATAAATGAATTTTAATGAATGCAAATGTGGCTTTGAAAGTAATCACATGTTTTAATTAGTTTATGATTAGACCATGGAATGGAGTTCTTAAAAATACATTACATGTTAATTTAAATAGAACTTATTTAGAGTTTAGATTTTGTTAAATTCTTCTTCATATATATTCCAGACTGAATATTTTATGGTATTAAATGGCCAAATTTGCATAAATAGAAATTAAAGGTCGTAAATATGTAAATATGTTTCATAATTTATATTAGTAAACTATGATATACATATAGATTTTATGAAAATTCGTAACTTTTATAGACACGTATGATTCTTTTTAAAAATTAAACAATTTTTACTGCCCTTACTGCAATGAAAAATTAATGAGGGGCCTAGCTCATCAGTGGTAAACCCTCCCAGCGGTTTCGCCAGTTTAATCTACCATACCGCTGTTATATTGCATTTTTTGGTTTTCGCGTCATTTCGAATTTTCATAACAGATAGCGTGCTGATGCATCATAATATGGATAATGTGAAAAGATAGTACAAATGTGAAATTGTACTGTGATAAAGTGGATAAATAAAGGGAAAAAAGCATCTCTGTATCGTATTGTGGATGGTTAGCGCCATCTGTCGGAATAAATATAAACTATTCTGTTTATTTTTAAATATTCCAGAATTGGCCAAATACCCATTTTTGATTAATCAAGAAAAGCTAACCACGTACGTAAATGGTTATTTGGCCAATTCTGGAAAATTTAAAAATTAACAGAATAGTTCATATTTATTCCGAAAGATGGTGCAAGCCATCAGCTATATTCAGTTATAGATATTAATATGATGCATTATATTTATATATTTATAATTATATGTATTTTTATACTGTCCCCTCATTGCTTATGTCCATAGTTCATTTAAAATACCCTTTCCAAGAGTCTAGCTTCAGTATCAGTATGAAAGGAAAACAGCAAAATGCAATTTTACAGCGGTATGGTAGATTAAACCGGCGAAACCGCTGGTTAAATCAACATTTGGTACTTATAAGAGTAATCTTAATTTCTGGGTACACAAGCACAAATACACGAGGAATCAGTATTAAAAGAGAGAGAAGCTAAGTACTCTAAATAAAATCCTTTCTAGGAATTCCCCAACATATTTACATACGAAACTCTGTCCCAGTTCATATAACTTATTATCTTTACAATAATTATCAACAGTATGGAACACCACTGGTATGAAGGAACAAGACCTGGAGACTCAATCACAGCTTTCTAGAAACGAAGCCACAAAAATTGTAAGATTAAAGACCGGACATACAAGACCCATTATGTTCATTGATGGAGAAAATGTTTTTCCTGTCTGCTCAAAATGCTCCGACTTCACTGCAACTCCAGCACATATCCTGGACAGTATTGGAGCTAAGAAGGAAGACCTGTACAACAAAACTATAGTAGAAAAAATATTGCTTTCAACCTCCATGACCTGGTGTAATCTTACCCATGGGATAATAAACAAAAAATAATTATTTACAACCATCATGACTGGATGAAGTAGAATGCGTCTGCCTTTGTCATTAAGACTGGGAACACTACTCAGTGGCAGGCCACTGACTTAGCTCCAATATGAAATGGCCGCCTCTGACATGAGGAACAGACACCATGTCATATAGTACAGACTCTTCCTGTATCCCTGGAGCCCTTACAGGATACTATCAGCCGGGCCAGCTGAGCCCAGGTTTTTTAGTAAGCTTGTTACTGCTCCCCCTCCTCCTTTTTAACATGGCTTGGGACCAGCAAAGGCGGAGTTAAGAAATAAGATAGAAGAAGCAGAAGACAATAATTATTATATGGAAACCTTCATTTATCAGGTTAATGGTCATATCTTATTAAGATAATTATTATGGAGCAATTTGTTTTTATATAAATACATATTTTTAATTACTTTTAAATTTGGTGTATGTCAGGTATTTTATACGGAATATACATAATGGGAGGTTGTTGTCATTTGGTTAAGATAGACACTGATGGACAAAACTTAAGCAGTTGTACCTTTTAGCATGTATATCAGGATTCAAGCAATAACCCTAAAATATATTACAGTGACCTTTATTCAAGACACACGAGATAACCAAGTGTGAAAAAATTGCCTCTGTCTCCAAAAAAAAAAAAAAAACAGACGATCAGCGATATCAAAGACTTTCCACTTCTTTGAGTTTTATTTTTATTTTCATGAGTATATATCTAAAACTAATAAATTAGTTAGAATGAGCAGTTAAATTCCTCAAATTGAAAATAACACTTTAAAAAATCCTTAAGAAAAAGGTTGATAATTATAAATAAAAGTTTGAAATTTTGTTTGTTATCTTATTTATAAATATACACGTATTTTCACATATCTATTTTTGCTATATTAATTTACTATTTTATTCAAAAAGTATATTAAGTCAAATATTACCTGAGCGGCCAAGCTCATATTAAATTTATATATGGGCATATATTATTCATATCTTTAACTTATTTCTCTATAGAAAAATATTAGATGAATATTATTTCTTTATGCCCTCTTATACATTTTTTGTTACCCGTTTCATGATTTTTCAGGATGCCTGAATGACCAGTTTTTTGGTCGTTGAGGTACAGCTTACACCACGCTGATGAGGGCCAACAGTCCGGAACGCGTACGTGGTTAGCTTTTATTGATCAATCAAGAATGGGTATTTGGCCAATTTTAGAATAATTAAAAATCAACAAATAGTTGGTATTTATTCCGATAGATGGCGCCAGTCTCTCTCTCTCTCATCAGCAATTTTAAGTTGCACGATAAGTAGATGGCTTTTTCTTAATACATTTTTATTTAACATTTATATAACAATATAAGATAATAAAAATGCATATATTGGATTGAATAAAATATTTGCCATTTTTTTAAAAAAATATTATTTATTATATATATCGGTTTACAATTAATAGTTAAACCTTTTAATAAAGTTGTTACAATCAGGGTTGTGCATAATGATGCTCTCTTATTTTGAAAAATGTTGATATAAAAAAATACAAATATTAAAATATGAAAAGTTTCAGTCATAATTTAAAACCATTTCTGAGTTTCCATCCTTCAGTGCTGCGTATATAAGCAGAATCGCCCAATACAGTATTAGAGCTCTGAGAAGCGGTCTGGTGGATTAAATTGACGAAACCGCTGGGAAGGTTCACCACTGATGAGCCAAGCCCTCCCAATATATTTTTTCATCGCAGTAAGGGCAGTAGAAGTTTGTATTATGTATAAAAGAAACATTCGCGCTTTTGAATCCTTCCATTTTATATAATTTAAAATGTTGAAAATTAAATTGAAATGGATGCAATTAAAATTACAAAGGTTGAAATGAAATATGAAGAAAATGTTACTTTTAAAAAAAAATGCATCTTTTATTTCAACACACAAAATGTGATATTCCGGGTAGGGATAATTGCGTCGATTTACATTTTTTAAACAGAAAAAAAGTTATATACATATTTTACAATAAAATAAATACAAAAAGAAACAATAAGATATATTAGGAACCTGTTCCTTCCAGTTTGGAAAAATAATCATAAATATATTCACAAAAATGGTTAAAACTGTGATAATTATCTCTGTTTTATTTACAAATTGATCTACAAATGATCTACAACATTATTTACTGTCTGTTGTCTAGCGCTAAAGAAGAATGTTTCTCTTTCCAATTTGAAAAAATTGAGAGAAATTTATAATTATAAATAAAATAATTTTAAAAGATTATATGAAATGCTATATTAATAAAACAATAGATCTATATTTACAACGTAAATATTTATATATCGATTTTATTAAATAGCCAAAAAATACAAATATAAAAAACTGTCAAAAAGAATTTTAATATTTTTGGCCCAATATTTTGTCGACGTTGCGCTTTTATAAGTTTTAAAACTTATTCAAAAGAAAGTTGTATCTTATAAAAGAAGATAAATGTAAAAATGGCGGTTCTTTGAAAGAAAATCTAAACTTCAAAAGTTTTTACAACATCGTCTGCTACGTTATGACAAATCGCTTTAAAATGAGTAGTTACGTCTTTTTTTATTTTATTATGTTGGCTGTTACAGAGGATATATATATATATATATATATATATATATATATTATGTTTTTTTAATATCTAAATGATAATATAGAAAAAAATTATATCAGAAACGTATTTTGATTCAATATTATAAATATATTTTAAATTGTATATCAATACATTTTTGGAAATAGAGCAATTCATAAATAGATCTTTAATTAAAAAGGTATATATTGGATCAAAATTTTGATCCAATATATGCCTTTTTAATTAATTATCAATATATATTATATAAAGATATATTATTTTAAAATATTATATAATAATTCAAGTATGTGGATTTATCTATTTCAAAACAAATATATATATTTATTTTGCAAATTAACACATTTTACGCTTTAAAGACATTTTACACTTTATAAACAACATTTCTATTTTAATCGATATTTTAGATTTTAAAAATATTTATGTAATTAACTTATAACTATTTTAATAGTTTTTTTTACCAAAATACTTATAATATGGAAAATAGTACAAATGTAACATTGTACTGGGATAAGGTGCATAAATTAAGTAAAAGGCATCTCTTTATCGTGCAACTGAAAGAAGCTGATGGCAGGCGCCATCTTTTCCGATAGATGGCGCCTGTCATCAGCAACTTTAAGTTGCACGATAAGGAGATGCCTTTTACTTAATTATACTTATAATATTTTTATTGAAATTGTTCTATTTTTTTTTCTATTTTTTTTATATCCATTTTAATTAAGCATTGGAAATATCAATTCTGAATGGAACCAGGAGAACATACTGGGTAATATGTAAAAGTACAGATAGCTACCCGAAAAGGAGAATCTATTTGTAAAGAAACTTGATAAAACGCAGGGCTCATGGAATACTCTGATTAACACTATAGTGAATAATTTAGTTCTACAAATTCAGAGTACGATGAGGACAACAGAAATGCAAATTGAAAACTAGTGTAAATATTTATCTTTTTTTGGGCTCATGTTAATACTGAATTATATAGAGTACTTGATTTATGTTCAATTAAAACCATTGTTATACTGGGAGAATCCTGTATGGGGCTTGATCCCTAATAAAAGTTTGTATTGTGTGTGTGTGCATTGGAAATATTCCATTTGGAAATATCTCAAGTAAAGTTAACCACTGTTTAATAGGCATTAAAAATTTCCTTTATTCCTGATTAAATCTACTTTCCAGCTTAAACTTCAGCTAGATTCATAGCTAGTGTTTTAAATAACTTTTTAAAAATATAAATAAACGTTAATCCCTGATTTATAATATTATAAAATAAATAAAGCTTCCAGGGTTAAGTTTCTTGTGCAACTTTTTATTTTTAAGCTATCGGACTCGTCAGTCTTTCAACAGGAGTTTTACATTAACAAATTAATGATAAATACTATTTTTATATACAAATTATTATTTACATATTTTAAATACTTATGAATTTGAGAGAAATATATTACATTATTTGTGTGAAAAACATTTTTTTGAAAATATACGTGCATGGTGGTGCTGGTTGAACGATATCTCGAGACTTCAAACTAAATTTAATAAATTCGTGAACTATTGTGGTATATATAGAAGACTGCCTACATCTATGGGATAGTATTTGTCCATATTGTTTCGTATGTTTCTGATATTTCAATGAATCTGTTTATGGTTTTTTGCTGTTTGGTTATCATAGATTCTATTAAAAGTTTTTGGTCTTTATTTATTTTCTAATAGCTTTTTTTTTTGTTGTTGAATGTATTTATTTCAATGAATTTTACTCTCTCGATTGTCTGGCTACGCTGCAATCGCTATGACGTCATAGGTATGCCATTGTAGCAGCGATGAGTTAGTACTTCAGTTGACAATGACAAAGGTCAGAGTGACAATGTCCTGTCATATTTCTACCGACGACCTAATTGCTATTGCTTAAAATAGAAATGTCATTTAATGACGCTTATACACGCGGTCTCGTCTGCTTTAACAATTTCAATATCTTATACACAAATTGTCGTATCTCTTTATTTATTAAAATTAATATTTAATTAGAAGGGGACGGTGGAAGGATGGTCGAAATGGTCAATGGCCCCCGATTCTTGAAAAAGTTCACATTGCAAACTCAAACTGCTTTTCACATATGTAGACATGTGGTGCACTTACAGTAAGAGCAGTCGCCTACTTCTATCCACCATGATTATCATGGCCTGTACTACGTGAACTAGATATATGCAATATATACTCGTATATATATATTTAATGAGAATATTTACCTGATATTGACTTTTCTGTGGAATAATATTTGTAGATTGAATTACAAATTTACAAGTATATATATCAAACGATAATAAATTTCTAAAATATATTCTGGTTGAATATATAAATCTGTGAAATTTGAATTAGAATAATCTTCACAAATCTTTTGGTGTTTTAATTCTATACACATTTATAGTTGGAATATATCTCATCACCAAATACCTCTCATAATGCCTAGTTGAAGATTTTGTTAAAGTAAATATATAGGTAGTCAAGGAAAATAAACATGGCATCTCCAGATATAAAGTATTAGACGTAAAAGGAACTGGTTGAACATAAAAAAAAGGGTTTAAATACATACAGACTATTTTACATATTAATATATTAAAAATAATGAAGGTATATCCTGTCCAAGAGAACATGTACTTTTTAGATTGCAGAGCGCCATCTAGTGGAGCAGAAATCAACTATTCATTGATTTATCAAGAAAATGGGTTGTCCAAATATCAGGGAACAGGCTAAATCAATGTTTAGTTGATTTCTGTTCCACTAGATGGCGCTCTGCAATCTAAAAACACATGTGCTCCTGGTCAGGATATATGTCTTCATTATTTATAATATCAACACCTGACCTTTTTATTCTATTATGTTTTTCTATTGTTTTCTCATATATAATAATAATACCGTTCTATAAGAATTTTAAAATTTAAATTTGAAATTCTCATAACGATATTATTCGATACAGAATTAGCTTGTTGTTCTGACTCAAAGTTAAATTCAAAATCTGTATTTCTTAATATTTTACTTTCCCTATTTAAAAAAAATTACTATTAATATATATATATTACATTAAAATAACAAAAAAAAGTTTCAAATATTGGTTAAAAAAACAAGCCTCTATAAATCCAATATATAGTTTATTATCAAATTATAAAAAAGAGGAATGGAGAATTTTTAATTTAATTTCTCTAATAAAATGGATGCTTGCCATCCTCTATCATCTATATTGACAACTTATTGAAATTTGATGGATTGTTTTCTCCATGTATTCTCTCTTTCTTACTCAAATTACTGGAAAAAAACTTCCCTTTTTTCCCATGTAGGGTTAAAAAATGAACATAATTAGGTTTTTTTTATCAAAAGATACCCTTTCAATCATAATGAGATTATGATAGCGGTTAAAAAAAAATCTTATTTTTTAAAGTAGTTAACAAGCTTAAAACTTTTTTTTTTTGAAGATATATTTTAAGTCCAGTCTCGAAGAGAGTCCAATCTCGATAATTTGAAACTCAAGAGACCAGAGAAATATTTCACTTTATCAAGAGTTCAAAATAACAGGAGTTTAAACAACCAAGTGGGAAGGAGGAAAATCCAAGTAAATAAGAATTTGAAGTTTTGTCAGTTTCGGAATATACATACTATGTTGATACCAGATTGAATAAGTGACTTACCGTAAGTTTTTAAAGTAATAACATTTTTTGGGAGCTTTCGTGTATTACCCTTTCTCAAACAAGACTTTGATTGAAATTCGTGATTTATTATTTTAAACATTTTTACAATTATTCACAAATATTCATTCATGGTAAGATACTATTCCTTCAACTTCAAATTACCGAGGGGACCAATTAATATTGATTTTATTCAACTTATCGAGTATTTTTCAAGGGAACGGGAAAAAAAGTTCAAATTATCGAAAGATTCAAATTAACGAGTTTCAAATTATCGATAGTCGACTGTATATTATTTTAAAAATATATCTTTAAAAAAAAAACAAGTTTTAAGCTTGTATATATGTAAGGCTGTCCCAAAAGTTCGTGTTTTTATTAAAACGTTTTCTTATTACTTGGCGATTATTATTATTACGACGAATACATAATAATACAATTACTTTATACATAATACAAAGACATTATACATAACGACGAATAATATTGGTATTTCAATTTTTTGTAAGTTTTAACGAACTTTTGAGGCAACCTTGTATATGGATATTTTTTAAAATATATGAGTATCTCCAGTATTTTTTATATCTACTTATATAATTCTTAAGTTCATAAGTTCACTGTGTGAAGTTCACGGATAGATTTTGGTCAGAATGGATAAAATAAAAAAGTGTCAAGGGATGAGAATCGAACCCACGACCTTCCGCTTACCGGGCAGATGCCATGACCACTAGGCCACATGACCACAATTTATAATTGTAACAAATAGTATTTGAATCAAAACATTCAATCGGGTAAAACACGGGCGTTGCCCGGGTCATTCGGCTAGTTTAATATATTCAAATATATTCTTTTCTACCATTTATTAGCCTTTATAAACATATGGAGATAGAACTTAAGGAAATATAAAGTTTTTGATGTCGCCGAAGGTCTGTTTTTTTAAGGAGACGGAGGTAATTCTGTTCACACTTGGTTATCTCGTGTGTCTTCAATAAAGGTCACTGTAATATCTTTCAGAGTTATTGTCTGAACCCCGATATACATGCTAAAAGGTACAACTTCCTTAAGTTTTGTCAATGAGTGTATCTTTCAG
>CP092864.1:138428021-138486582 GCA_030710605.1 Cordylochernes scorpioides | reverse complement strand
ACAATACCTCCTATCTATTGATGACTATTCACACTGAAATGCACTCAGCCTGCACGCTCTACTGACCATCCTACTGAATAAATGTCTAATAACATTCATACTCTTTAGATAGTTTTAATGGTTTGCAAGGTTTTCCCACTATGTACTAATTTAATTCTCAACCTACAACCCTAAACACATTATTGACTGTATTTACTCATCTATTGATGAGCTCTACTCATCCCCAGCAGACATCATCAACAAGCTCTACAGGCTTGATACCCTGATATGATTGTTGAGTGGGGATAAGAAAGAAGAAGACATCATTGACTGTATTGACTCATCCATTGATGAGCTCTACTCATCCCCAGCAGACACCATCAACAAGCTCTACAGGCTTGATACCCTAATATGATCGAGTGGAGATAAGAAAAAAGAAATCATTGACTGTATTGACTCATACATTGATGAGCTCTACTCATCCCCAGCAGACACCATCAACACACTCTACAAGCTTGATAGCCTGATATGATTGAGTGGAGATAAGAAAGAAGATCATTTTAAAACGTCAAAATCAAGCTATCTTTTAAATAATAGAAAACAACTTTTTGGTAGATTAGATATATGCTGTAAATAGAAAGAGAACATTTTATTTTACTTGAAAATATATTTTATAGAAAAAACACTATGTGAATTTTTGGTTGCTAAAAAAATGACGAAATATATTTTTCGTTTATTAATATAAATTGTAATAACAAATGAATTAAAATTATCATTCAAAATAATGATAGTTTAAACTAAATATTATGTGTATGTAAAATTGGTTTATAAAATATCAAGTTAAAAACATTTCGTGTATATATAGCAGTTTCTATTTAAGCGAATTCAACAATAATAGAATCGATACAAATTCTCCACAAATATTTACCAAACGTCTAGCAAACTATAAGAAAACCTAAAAGAAATAAAAAAAAGTAATAAAATTAAGCGAAATTCATAAATCACAGAATAATTTTCTTATCTTGTAAAAGTATCTAAGGCAAAAGTCAAATGTGTTTAATTCACAAAGTGGCTCACCACATAAAGCTGGCACCACTGTGAGGACAATAAATTAGCAGCCGAGTGCCTTCATTTTATGACAGACGCTCGTAAAGCTGGTAAAATATGGGGAAAACCTTGGGGAGAATTTACGGATAAACCTGACTCGACGTAAAAACTTTAGTTTTAACTGTCAACCATTTCTCTTATTTTTAAAATAAACTTTTACCCAAGTATTAATATATTGTTTCAGCTTTATTCTATATATTATATGGGTGAAAATTGATTTATTCATATATGTAAATATGTTTATATGTAAAACATATCTCTCAGCGCTATCTAAATGGCGAGTGCGTAGTTCATTTTCTTTCTATTACTCATAAAAGCGCGCAGATATGTTCTAAAGGTTCGCCGGCCGACGATGGCTGACGGTAAAGTACATGTTTTATTGCTGATTGGTCGGCGAAGTGCCTGCGCAATCTTTTCGGTCATTTAGTGTTGTAAATCTGAAATGAAGTCATTAAAACCTGTATTAATTTTAACAATTTCTCTGTATATTTTTAGAAACATAACTAATATAAAATAATATAATAATATGTATTAGTTACGATTTATAAATATTAGAAGTATTTTTACTTCTAAATTATATTATATAAAGATTTCTCAAGGGTAAAACAAGACAATCTATAATAAGGTACTAGTGTGCCTTTCCAGTTACATAGTACAAGTTAAACAGTAGTGTTACAAGTTAGAAATGTATACAGTAACACTTGTAGATTTAGCTCTCCATAGCAGCATGAAAGCTGATATTTCTGTACACCCTGTGGTTGTATCTGTGATGTTAGTTTTTTTATTACAGTGTTCTTCTGGTGTTTATCTCAGTTATTCTATATACTCTGGTGTTTATCTCAGTTATTCTATATACAGTTACGAGCGTCATTCCTAATCTCCTAATCAATCAACTCTGTCACCGTTTGCTTTTTTTTTTTTTTGGAATGGCGCCCTCCTATTGGTTGGCTACGATCACGCCACCTTTGCCCCCCCACTCGCATTTTCGTTTTTGTAACTATTGTGTTGGAGCGGGTCGCTCCTTAAATAAATGCATATATTAGTTAATAACTAAATGGAATCCTCTCTTTATTTTTTCCCAGTATGAGACGCCTAAGGAAGCCAACAGTACATAGACATAAAGCACATAGGCTATAGTTATTAACTAATATATGCATTTATTTAAGGCGCCAATTTATAATTGTAACAAATAGTATTTGAATAAAAACATTCAATCTGGTAAAACACGGGCGTTGCCCGGGTCATTCGGCTAGATGCTCATAAGAGAGACCTTTTCTTTTCACATACCAAGTACACATGGTACAGACCATGATAATCGTGGAAGGTAGTTAGCAATTGTTTTATACTGCAAGTACATCAGATGTCTACACATTTAAAAAGCAGTTCGACTTTTGCACTTATAAATGTGTAAAAGCCCTGTTTTGTTACTAAACTCACTGGTGGGATTGTATTTTTACATGAATCGGGGGCGATTGAAGTAAATTTTTAATTTAGGAAAAAAAAAGTGTCCAATGCGGGATTTGAACTCGGGTCTTGGCTGTCCAAAATTGACAGTTTTTTACCATTTGCCCACCAACAATACTGTCATCTCCTATATATATCTCCTATTTAACTTTAAAACATCAAATTGATATCGTAGGGGGTCGGTAAACGAGTGGTTGAAACCGTTGGTTTTCCATCGCTACGACCCGGGTTTCAAATCCCGCATTGGACACTTTTTTTTTTCTTAAAAAAAAAAATAATGCTTCTCTCTCTCCGATGTTCCCCGTTTCTTGCAAAAGTTCAATCCCACCAATAGGTACAAGTAACCAAATAGGACTCTGACACATTTGTAAGTACAAAAGTTGAATTGCTTTTCACAAGTGTTGACATGTGGTGCACTTACAGTAAAAGCAGTTGCCAATTACTATCCACCATGATTATCATGGCGTGTACCACAAGTACTAGGGATTATTATTATTAAAATATTTTTTTCAAAACATAGCTATTAATTTTACCTAAATTTATTCGATTCATTTATACGCTTGCAAATACCAATAGAGAAAATAGTTTTTAAAATTTCTTCACAACTTTTTTTTTTTTTTAAGATGCACGAAAAAAACTTTCTAAATTGATTTTCAAGTTTAAAAAAGCAAATTCTGTTTAAAAAAAAAAACTACAGAGGAAAAAAAAGCAATAACAAACAAAATTTATAAAAGTTTCAACTTATCAATTAAGAACTTCTTTCCATATTTAATTTTTAAAAAATTCGACAACAAAAATTTCACAAAAGTACTCAACACTTCTGGAACAGATAATTTCCTCCCAGACGAAATTTTTCATTCCATTTTTTACTTCACTCTTTCTCGGCAGATGTTTCCGTGTGTCTTAGACGACCTGCGTGTGGGACAAGATGGATGGTGAACACCCTGATTTGATAAACCCAGAACGTACCTACTTCCTTCAGTTATTCCACTTTTTATACCGTATTTTACATCCCACAGAAACTTTGGAACATTCTTTCATTTATTATCCAAATATTACGGATTCTAATAAATAAAAAAATGAAAAAATATAAACGCGTAACTTTTTTTTATTTGTATTAATTAAAGGAAGCTTTCGGACAATCCCTTCTTCAGCTAATTAAATCAAAAGAAGTTAAACAAACAAAAGAGATTATATAGCATATGTAAAAAGGATTATATACTACAAGGGTCACTCCAAAAATCTTTGCAATCACTTATTTTTATTAAAGCTGCAGCTTTCAAAACTGTTCTAATAGAAGGAGCTTTATCTCTTAAAGCTTTCATAAATCTTTCATAGGATTCGTTAGAATTTAAATAACTTTTATAATAATAAAATATTGTTGCACCAGGTTGCGGCTTGGCAGACTCTTCAGCCTTGATTCTCTCCTCAGACGTGTCTTGCATCTTACCAGAGCGTTTTTCAACCATCCTACAAATTTATAAAAGGGAATAATGAGATAAGTCTACTTTTAGTAGCCTCCAGAATAATTTATTTATTTTCTCACATCAAAGAGAGCAGTGAAGTCACACGTGTACCTAAATACAAATGATGACAATCTAAATAATCTGTGTTTTAAATAAATATCATAGAATATTTTATATAAAAATAAATAAATACATAATTTAAATTTCAAATATATTAAAAATAATATAAGAAATACGCCATTAATCATGATGTAACACTTCCCCCTCTCCAGAGGTCGTCACGTCCTCGTGAGTTACCTCATCAATTCTCTCAAAATAGGGTTTGAGTCTTGAGACATGGACAATCAATGGGTCTTGGCCAGGATTATCTTTTGGCTCAATTAAGTAATTTACGTTAGACAGCTTCTTTAATATTCTATATGGGCCAAAATATTTTCTCAGTAGTTTCTCACACTTTCCTATTTTCCTAATTGGTGTCCAAACTGCTACTAATTCTCCTGGTTCGTAGCTTCTTTCCATGTGTTTCTTGTCATAGTTCTTTTTCATTCTTTCTTGAGTCTTTATTGTGTTGTTAATAACTAATTTTCTTGTTCTGTTTATTTTGTCTAAGTGATGTTTTATGTATTCATCATAATCATCCTTGTCAATGTCCACCGAGATATTCCTGTCGTCCAAAAGAGACGTGGGTTCTCTTCCAAACATCAGGAAAAAGGGAGAATATCCTGTGGTTTCCTGAATTGTAGTATTGTAAGCGTGAGTGATGAATGGGAGTATTTCGTCCCAATTTTTCTGATCAGTGTTCACATACATACTGAGCATATTGATCAATGTTCTATTTAACCGCTCTGTCAATCCATTAGTCTGGGGATGATAGCTCGTTGTGAAGCAATGTTTAATCTTGCACGTTTTCATCACCTCTTTCATTAAATTACTGGTAAATTGAGAGCCTCTGTCACTAATAAGATATTGTGGGGCTCCGTGCCGAAGAAAAATATCCTCTACTAGAAATTTAGAAACTTCTTTCACTGTTGCTTCCGAGACTGCTCTTGTTTCTGCATATCTAGTGTAGTAGTCCGTCAGCACGATTATCCATTTTTTCCTGTTTTTCGTAGATGGCAGTGGACCAACAAAGTCAATTCCAATTCTTTCGAAAGGAAAGTTGGCTGGGGGGATGGGCTGTAGTAGTCCAGAAGGTAATTGGTTTGAGCCTTTCCTACTTTGGCAAAGGTGACACGTCTTAACGAATTCTGAGACATCCTTTAGCATGGATGGCCAAAAGTATTTACTCTTTATTCGGTACATGGTTCTGGCGACGCCCAGATGGCCATTCGACATATGATTGTGATATTCTTTCATAATTTCTCTCTTTTTATTCTCTGGAACCACAAGCAACCACGCCCTGCCTTCAGGGTTCGGGTTTTTCTTAAAGAGGCATCCATCTTCTTCTTTAAAGTTTTGCGCAATTGATCGCCTGCTTCCATTAAGGTTTTTCTTAACACTTTCGATAAATTTATCCTCTTCGTCTGTTATTTGATTTAAAAATAGCCTTTCAAAATCCTCATCCCAATCAGTTTCTGGTAAGGGTCCCCTAGATAAGCCATCGGCGTCCAGATGCTTCTTTCCCGATTTATGTATTATATCGAAGTCATATTCTTGAATTTTCAATGCCCATCTTGCCAATCGACCTGTTGGATCCTTCAAGTTTTTGAGCCAGCATAAGGCGTGATGGTCTGTTACTATTTTAAAGTGTCTTCCATAAAGGTAGGGTCGTAATTTTGACATTGACCAGACAACGGCCAGACATTCTTTTTCAGTGGTTGAATAATTTTGCTCCGCTTTACTCAGGGTACGACTCAAATATGAGATCACCTTCTCTTCACCACCGATGTCTTGGACAAGAGTTGCACCTATGCCGATGTTGGACGCATCAGTATGAATATAAGTAGGCGCATTTGGATTGAAGTGCCCTAAGATTGGTGGACTTAATAGTGCTGTTTTTAGGGTTTGAAACGCTTCCTCTTGCCTTTCTGTCCCGGTAAATGATACACTTTTTTTAATAAGGTTGGTCAAAGGGTCAGCAATTTTTGAGAAATCTTTGATAAATTTTCTATAATATGAGCACATTCCCAAAAATGATTGTACTTCTTTGACCTTTGTGGGCCGAGGGAAATTTCTGATAGCTTCGATGTTATGTTCCGCGGGTTTTATACCATGTTTGCTCGTTATATAGCCGAGAATCTCCAATTCTTCAAAAACAAATCGGCATTTTTTGTCGTTTAATCTTAAATTAGATTCACGAAAACATCTAAAAACAGCTTCGAGTCTTTTGAGGTGCGTTGGAAAATCCGGGCTATATATGATAACATCATCCAGATAACACAAACAAATTTGCCATCTCAGATTTCCAAGCATATTCTCCATATTTCTCTCAAAGGTAGCAGGCGCGTTACAAAGTCCAAAAGGCATCACGTTGAATTCATATAACCCATGTGCCGTAGTGAAAGCCGTCTTCTCTTTGTCTCTCTCTTCAATTTCGACTTGCCAATATCCCGATTTGAGATCTATTGCTGAGAAGTACTTGGATCCTTGGAGAGAATCCATTACATCATCAATTCTTGGGATTGGATAAAACATCCTTCACTGTTACTTCATTTAATTTCCTGTAATCCACACAAAATCTGTATTTGCCATCTCGTTTTTTGACCAATATAACGGGAAAGGACCAGGGACTTGAAGATGGTCTAATTATTCCTTCTTCAAGCATCTCGTCTATTTGATCCTTTATGATGGTTCGTTCCTTAGCACTTACCCTGTAAGGCTTGTGCTTTATCGGTTTTGCGTCTTCTGTATGAATCTGATGTTTTGCCAAATTGGTCCTGCCTAACCTTGATGAGAACAAATAAGTATACTTGGCCAAAATTTGTTTTAACCTCTCTTGTTCTTTAAATGATAAATTTTTGTTTATTTGAAATTGTATTTCGTCATTTTCATTCTGCTTCTCTATATTCTCTATAAAATTTACCTCTGCAGGAAGACTTCCATAAGCCAATGTTTGGTCTTTCATGATTTTTAAAGGTCGAGGATAAGGGTTCGTTATCCAGATATGAGTTTTCTTATCCGTGACAGTAAGCAAACTTCTTACCAATCGAAGACCATTTGTTTGAGTCATTTTGTTGTTCTCTTCGATGACATATTCCCCATCCTCTGCTTCTATTGAGGCCCTAATCAATTTAATAGATAGTTTAGGTATAACGGTATCTGTAGTGCTCTTTATTTTTTTTAGATCATAATTGCTTACGTCATGATTTCTCATCAAATTATATTTTATCGTTTCTCGTTTACAATCAATTTTAGCATTCATTTTTTTAAGGAAATCTCGTCCAAGAATAAGAGTTCGTAGATGCGCGTCCATTACTACAAATTCGTGGGATAATTCAGTGCCATCAATTTTTAAATCTAAAATAATGCTACCTACCATATCTAATTTTTTCCCATCGGGTCCTGAACATGTTTTAGTGAGACTATTTATTTCACGGCCAGCAAAAAGTGCTGTCCTTAGGTCGACCACTGAAAGATCGGCGCCTGTATCAATCAAAGCTTCGCATAACCCTATCTTGTCCACATTAATATTAATTTTGTACCTAGGGTCCAACTTTCTAATTCCATTTATGGTCGACTTGCTTTGATTGAAGGAATCAGGCGCGACACTTAGTTTAAATCTTCCAACACGGAATATCTATTCCGTGTAGGAATATTCGTTTGTGTGTCATTACAAACATCCGCATAGAGGCGAGGCCGTGTATAATCTTTTCTTTCGTCCATTTGAAGATTTTCTTGACTCTTGTCTTGGGAAACTGAGGGGTCCTCTTCTACGATCCTCACAAACTTGACTCTGCAATACCGCGCTACGTGTCCTGGCTTGTTACACTTGAAACATATTGGTCTCCCGTCTTCTGTCCTATTCCTATTTGAATTTGGATTCTTATTGTATGTTTTACTTGGGTAGACCGGTTTTGGCTCAGGATTGGGAGTGTAAGATCGTCTAGGGGCAGATACCTGGGGCAGAGGCTTGTTCTGGTAGTACCTCGGAGTGGGGGGCCTGGGGCTTGGAGGTGTTCTGGTAGTACCTCGGAGCGGGGGCCTGGGGCTTGGAGGTGTTCTGATATGGTCTTCTGAACGACGTAGCATTCTTCCATTGCTCTTGATGATGGGGACGAGGAGAGCGTGGTCCATTGTATAGAGCTTTTGATTTTTCTGCACGTTCTTGGTAATTCTTTTCGAACAAATCCAGCTTTTTACAAATTTCTAAGAGTTCATTGGTATTTTTAGGAGGGTTTAGGTGAAGGGCAAAAGAGTATTCTTTCTTTAACCCTCCAATAACCCAGTTTATTTTAGTCTCTTCTTCCATTTGGGGGTCGACCTTGTTGCACAGTACAAGGATATCCTCTGCGAACCTGATTGCAGGTTCATTCCACTGTTGCATCCTGTTTAGTCTCATCTTAATTTCTTCTTTGTTGGCGTCTGAGGCAAAATCCTCAATTAGGCGGCTCTTGAAATTTTCCCAGCTGGTGAAACTTATCTTGTGTAGGTTCAGCCAGGTTTTGGCGCTACCAATCATATTCATGGCAGCATAACGAGAGATAATGTAGTCTGCCCAATGGTACAGGAAGCCAATTTCTTCAAGAGATTCAATCCATGGGCGAGGGTCTTCCGTCCCATCATACTTGGGGATGTCGATGTTGGGATTCAGGACAACTGGGTCGGAATTAGCACCTCTACCAATTGTTGCACCAGGTTGCGGCTTGGCAGACTCTTCAGCCTTCATTCTCTCCTCAGACGTGTCTTGCATCTTACCAGAGCGTGTTTCAACCATCCTACAAATTTATAAAAGGGAATAATGAGATAAGTCTACTTTTAGTAGCCTCCAGAATAATTTATTTATTTTCTCACATCAAAGAGAGCAGTGAAGTCACACGTGTACCTAAATACAAATGATGACAATCTAAATAATCTGTGTTTTAAATAAATATCATAGAATATTTTATATAAAAATAAATAAATACATAATTTAAATTTCAAATATATTAAAAATAATATAAGAAATACGCCATTAATCATGATGTAACAATATCATGGCGAGTAAACTTTCTCTAGTCAACTCCATTGTGTCTAATGCAATGTTTAGAAATTACTGCTATCGCTGTAAACAAAGTCGCGTCCTCTATGAGTCATTGTTGTTACTATTTTATGAAAATGTTTATGTTAAGTAAAAATTACATGTATATTTTAATAGTATAATATATTTTTTAATATTTTAATTATTTAATATTGATTGCAAAAAACTTTTGGAGTAAATATTAATTCCGATAGATGGCGCAGGTCATCATAATAGAATATAGAAATCTGTGAATAAATATGAAGATTTCATTGAATTTGAGGTGGACATACGTCACAAGGAAGTGGTGTGAGGAAGTGACGATTGTCATATGTGTATCGGACCGAGGAGACAGACACGCCCATGTCGTTGTTCACACGCGTGCTCGTGTGTCATCAACCTGTACATAGTCCTCTGGTGTAGGAACAGAATCTATAAAACCTATCTCACAGCTCTCTCTCTCCCTGTGTGTGATCTAATACAAAGTTGTTCTAAAATCCAAAATATTTTTTTCACAATGAGTTTCTTTTTATTTCAAAACGCTAGATTTCAAGCGATAATCCCTCTTCTTCTTCTTTCTTATCTCCACTCAATCATATTAGGATATCAAGTTGTGACCCTTGATGGTGTCTGTTTGACAACCTTCATGACTGGGTGAAGTAGAATGTATCTGCCTTTGTCATTAAGACTGGGAGCACTACTCAGTGGCAAGCCGACTTTAGCTCCAAAAGAAATGGCCGCCTCTGACATGAGGAACAGACGCCATGTGCAACCGCTCCTAACATGAGTGCAGACTCAACCTGCATCCCTGGATTAGGAGCCCTTACAAGGGTACTATCAGCCGGGCCAGCTGAACCCAGGTTTTTTAGCGAGCTTGTTACTGCTCCCCCTCCTTTTTCATCCGGGCTTGGCGGTCAAAGGCGGAGTTGTAATCCCTCTTCAACGGGCTTAATAAAATATCGCTTGAAAGATAGCGTTTTGAAATAAAAGAAACTCCTTGTGAGAAATATTTTATAATTTTAAAACGTTTTTCACAATTTTATCATGAATAAAGTTGTTCTGCAAATTTACTCTTTCCTAAAATCATGCAAGATGTGATGATAGGTGGAAAGATGTTCTAAACCGTTGGTTTTCGACCGCTACGATCTGAGATAGATTCCCGTATTGGGTAATTTTACTAATCTACTTATATATTTGCCTTATTCTGTCTGTTTGTCTGAAGCTCGCCGATAGAATGCGCGCCCATTGGCTGCCAGCGAACACGTGGCCTCCCTGCCCCCCTCTAGACAACCCTGTTATCAGCTGTGCGATACATACACCTGTCTATAGCGGCCACTCTAGACAACCCTGTTATCAGCTGTGTGATACATCCACCTGTCTATACAGACCACCCTGTCTATAGCGGTCACTTTAGGCAACCCTGTTATCATCAGTGTGTTACGTTCACCTGTCTATACAGACCACCCTGTCTTTAGCGGTCACTTTAGGCAACCCTGTTATCAGCTGTGTGATACATCCACCTGTCTATACAGACCACCCTGTCTATAGCGACCACTCTAGACAACCCTGATATCAGCTGTGTGATACATACACCTGTCTATACAGACCACCCTGTCTATAGCGACCACTATAGACAACCCTGTTATCGGCTGTGTGATACATACACCTGTCTATAGCGGCCACTCTAGACAACCCTGTTATCAGCTGTGTGATACATCCACCTGTCTATACAGACCACCCTGTCTATAGCGGACACTTTAGGCAACCCTGTTATCATCAGTGTGTTTCAATCACCTGTCTATACAGACCACCCTGTCTATAGCGGTCACTTCAGGCAACCCTGTTATCAGCAGTGTGATACATACACCTGTCTAAACAGACCACCCTGTCTATAGCAGCCACCCTAGACAACCCTGTTATCGGCTGTGTGATACATACACCTGTCTATAGCGGTCATTCTAGATAACCCTGTTATCAGCTGTGTGATACATACACCTGTCCATAGCGGCCACTCTAGACAACCCTGTTATCAGCTGTGTGATACATACACCTGTCTATACAGACCACCCTGTCTATAGCGGCCACCCTAAACAACCCTGTTATCGGCTGTGTGATACATACACCTGTCTATACAGACCACCCTGTCTATAGCGACCACCCAAGACAACGTATTTAAAATACATTCGCACTCGGGTAAACCCCGGGCGTTGCCCGGGTCATTCGTCTAGTTAAATAATAAATGCTTCAAATGGCCCCCGATTCATGTAAAGGTCCAATCCCACCAGCGAGTGCAAGTAACTAAACGGGGGCTCTGACACATTTGTAAGTGCAAAAGTTGAACTGCTTTTCACATGTGTATACACGTGGTGCACTTACAGTTAAAGCAGTCGCCAACTTCTACCAACCATGATTATCATGGCCTGTACCACGTGTACTAGGGGTAATAATAATACAATATGTAGGCGATGCCTCAAAACCTAGACAAATGGAGTACACGCTCATAGACAAAACTTAAGGAAGTTGTTCCTTTCAGCATGTATATAGGGATTCAGACAATAACTCAGAAATATATTACAGTGTCCTTTATTAAAGATACACGAGATAACCAAGTATGAACAAAATTGCCTCTGTCTCCTTAAAAAAAAATAGACGACCAGCGACATCAAAAACCTTCCACTTCCTTAAGTTTTGTCCATGAGTGTATATAGGGTTGGAGTTTAGCGCCCCGCGTGCACTCTGTCTCCATGCGAACTATTCATGCCACGTCTTGCTATAACTTAGCTACAGTATACCCAATACTACCCGTTTCATGATTTTTATAGAAGCCTAAATGTCCAGTTTTTTAGTCGTTGAGGTACAGCTTGCACCACGCTGACGAGGACCAACAGCCTGAAACGCGTATGTGGTTAGCTTTTCTTGATTAATCAAGAATGGGTATTTGGCCAATTCTGGAATAATTAAAAATCTACGAATAGTTGATATTTATTCTGATTGATGACGCAAGCCAGTTGCTAGATAAGGATATGCCTTTATTTTTTCTTATCATAAAGCGGTCTGGGGGAAAAATAGCCTCACAAAAAAAAAGTCAAAACATGTATATATAAAACAACTATTTTCTCATATCCTTAATTATATAAATATTTTTCCTTTTTATTTGTTGTACGTCTAATCATTATAAAGCGGAATGCCGTAATAAGGCTTTTGTTGTTGATATATATAACTGTGTATTACTTTTCAACAAATTGTTGTTTACGAATTTTAGGCAAAAGAAGTAAACTCCAACAGTTAAAAATAATGTTCATACAGATGTAACCTTTCAACATAACATGGCCCGGTGTATCTACAACTGTCCTTGACACTTGTCACGTAGGTGTTGTGTCGTGTGACAAGCGGGGACACATTTGTCACGGGTGTCACTGCTCGGCTGAGCTTTATTTACTAAGAGGTTATTCAACATTTCGTCACATTGCTCGCTGCATATTGATTATGGACACATTTGGTTGGATTTAATAGATTTTTAAATATTTCAAAACAATCTTATTGACATTTATCAATGTATCAGCATCAATGTTTTAGCATGTATATCGGGATTCAGACAATAATTCTGAAAGATATACTCATGGACAAAACTTAAGGAAGTTGTACCTTTTAGCATGTATATCGGGATTCAGACAATAACTCTGAAAGATACACTCATGGACAAAACTTAAGGAAGTTGTACCTTTTAGCATGTATATCGGGATTCAGACAATAACTCTGAAAGATACACTCATGGACAAAACTTAAGGAAGTTGTACCTTAAAGCATGTATATCGGAATTCAGACAATAACTCTGAAAGACACACTCATGGACAAAACTTAAGGAAGTTGTACCTTTTAGCATGTATATCGGGATTCAGACAATAACTCTGAAAGATACACTCATGGACAAAACTTAAGGAAGTTGTACCTTTTAGCATGTATATCGGGATTAAGACAATAACTCTGAAAGATACACTCATGGACAAAACTTAAGGAAGTTGTACCTTTTAGCATGTATATCGGGATTCAGACAATAACTCTGAAAGATACACTCATGGACAAAACTTAAGGAAGTTGTACCTTTTAGCATGTATATCGGGATTAAGACAATAACTCTGAAAGATATTACAGTGACCTTTATTGAAGACATACGAAATAACCAAGTGTGAACAAAATTGCCTCTGTGTCTTTCAATAATAGAGAAAAAAACCACAGCCATAATCAAAGACTTTCCGCTTTCTTAAGTTTGGCCATGAGTGAATATAATTAATGAAAAAGTAATAAATTTGTAACTTAGAAATTAGAATATAGCTTATAGCCACTTGCTGAATATTTTTCTCTGTTTATACTACTATATATGAAGTATTCTCCCAATGAGGTAAAAAAAACTATAAATAATTCTGATTATTATTTTTTTTTGCTTATAATATAATAATATTGTAACAGTAATTTTCAGGCGCAATATTTCTTTCTTTTCAGATATATCATCTAATTTTATCTCTACAGACCTTATTGCAATGAAAAGGTTGTTGAATAAGAGGGCTTGTGGTTCATCAGCGGTGAACCCACGGCAAATCAATTAGGAGAAAGCGCTGAAAGGGTTTTTTTTATTTTGCTTACCCTTAGTACATCTGGTGCAGGCCATGATAATCATTGTGGGTAGAAATTGGCGACTGCTTTTACTGTATGTGCACCACATGTGAAAAGCAGTTCGACTTTGCACTTACAAATGTGCCAGAGCTCTGTAAGCTGAAAGGGTTCATAATTGATGAACTAAACCTTCTCATTCAACAACTTTTATCATTATAGTAAGGTCTGTAGAGATAACATTTGATGATATACATGAAAAGGGAAACACATATTTCCAGAAATGTATTTTTGCAAATTTTATTGATAGATACAGAATATCAGCCCGTTGAAGAACAGTATATTTGCTTGAAAGCTTGCAAATTTAAATTAAAATAAACTTTTTACCTAATTTTTATTTTTACTTTTTCAAATAAATTTTGGGCAACTATTGCTCACATTCTCATATATTAAAAATAAAGAAGGCATCTCCTGACCACGAGCACATGTGCTTTTTAGATGGCAGAGCGCCATCTAGTGGAGCAAAAATAAACTAAACGTTTATTTAGCTTGCTCCGTGATATTTGGCCAACCCAATTTCTTGATAAATCAAGAAAAGCCATCCACGAACGCGTTTCGCGCTGTTGGCGCTCGTCAGCGTGGAGAAGGCTGTAACCACTGCGACCAAAAAATATTTTTGGTCCCAATGGCTTCCCGAAAAATCAAGAAATGGGTATTTAAGGCCAAATACATAAATATTTATGTATTAAATAAAATATTTTGTTTTATTTTAGATCCAAAATATTCATTTTAATTAATATATAAACAATATTTAAATAAAAAAAAAACAAAGCTTAGGCGCGCACGTTAAAAATAGGGAAATATGTACAACTCACTGATTAATTCTATGATTTTATTAAAAAAGAAGGCCAGCAACCCTGCGGTGGTAGAGGAAGTGGCAGAATTTCCTGTTCCTCTCTGGCGACCTCCAATTATTTCCCACCTGGGGTATGATGATTCCATCCGTGGAATTCCACTCTGTGGTACTGTAAACAAAGATCTTCCTACCGCCATGTTTGACTTATATTGGCATTGATTATAAGACATCTTTGACAATTTGAAACTATTATAGAAACGATGTTTAATAAGTTTTACCGCAAATGTTTCTTTTTACACACTCAGAACTCTAAATCATAATTTTAATACCTGCGCCCTCTAGTCTATAAAAAGGAAGCCAAAGGCTTCCCCATGTGCACTAGGTGCAAAACCAAAACGGCCACTCCCCAACATATACTAAATTGTATTGGAAAGTACAAAGGATACCTGTAAAGAGAACCAGGAAAAGTTCTTGAACTTCTTTATGAGCACGACCTCCAAGATCTTGTCCAATTTAGACTAATAAAAGGATAAGTAAAAAAAAAAGTTAATTTTAATTATTTTAAGAAGAAATAACGATAATTCCTATCCTTAGGATTCTTTTAAAAATTAAAATATAAAAGTGTTATTAATTATTAATAGGCTAATCCCCTAATAGAATGTTCAAATCAATAAGCTTGAGGGATGAGTATCTTTTGTATTACAAAAGATACTTATGCCTCAAGCTTATTGATTTGAACATAACAGTGTTATGGTAGATTAAACTGGCGAAACCGCTGGGAGGGTTCATCACTGATGAGCCAGGCCCTTCTATTATTTTTTTTTCATTGCAGTAAGGGCAATTAATAATTGTTTTAATTTTTAAAAGAATCATACGCTTCTATAATAATACAATATAATGCGGCTATGATTATAGAACAACACGTTTGACATGTTTTACCGCAAATGTTTCTTTTGAACGAAAAATCGTAATATTTATTTTAAGGAGAAATAACGATTATTCCTATCCTTTGGATGAAGTATTTTTTTTACTTATTTCTAGTACAGGTGGTACAGGCGATAATAATCATGGTGGGTAGTTAGCGACTGTTTTTACTGTAAGTGCACCACATGTCTACACATGTGAAAGCAGTTCGATTTTGCACTTACAAATGTGCCAGAGCCCCGTTTGGTTACTTGCACTCGCTGTTGGAGTTGGACTTTTGCAAGAATCGGGGCCCATTGGAGCATTTTTTTTTTTCAAACAAAAAAAGTGTCCAATGCGGGAATCGAACCCGGGTCGTAGTGGTCGAAAACCAAACGGTTTAACCAGCCATCAGGGATGAAGTATGAAAGGATGAATTGTGAAGAGTAATGATGAACGGAAAAATAAAAGTGTCCAGGAATGGGTAGCCTAGTGGACTAGGCATCTGCCCGGTAAGCGGAACACTGTGGGTTCCATCCCTGGACACTTTTATTTTTCCATTCATCATTACTCTTCGCAATTCATTCTTTCACCATTCATCTCTAAGGATAGGAATAGTAGTTATTTCTCCATAAAATAAATTACGATTTTTCGTTCTGTAAAAAGAAACATTTGCGGTAAAACTTGTTCAACGTCGTTCTATAATCATAGCTACATTATATTGTATTATTATAAAAACGTATGATTCTTTTAAAAATTAAACAATTATCTACTGCCCTTACTGCAATGGAAAAATTAATAGAAGGGCTTGGCTAATCAGTATTCAACCCTACTAGAAGTTTCGTCAGTTTAATCTACCATAACGCTGTTATAATTTAATTTTTAAAAGAATCTCATACGCGTCTATAATAGTTTCGAATTCCCATAACAGATGGCGCTGATGTATCAAAATATAAGACAGTTTGCGGAAGAGCATTGCTCGATGCAAATACATCTTTATTTACATATAATTCTACTGTCGTAAAAGATTGTGTCCATTCAACTTTATTCAACTGTAAATACAAAGCGCGATGTCCCGCCAAGGACACTGGCGCCCAAAGGAAAGCAATACAAGAGAGAGAGAGGGAGAATCTATTTATATATCCAAAAACATATGCTCAAGGCATTTACCATATTCTTGAAATTGATTTCAAACAAGCATACTATATACATAGGTAATTTAATTTAAACACACCTCAAAATAAAGAAAAAAGGGGAAAAAATCATATATACAGCACATAGTTAATTATACCTAACACATGAGATTATTTGAAAACTTTGATATAAATTTACAAAATCTATTGAATACAATGTATGAATCCCTGCTGGATATCAGTCCTCTTGGATCGGTACAGAGAATACCGTTATTGAGTCTGTAGTCTTGAAATTAAGTAAAAGGTGAGTAGAATCTTGAATGCGGCATCCACAAAAACAGCCCGGATCCTCCGATGCGCGGATTCTTTCCAGAAAACTCCCGAAATTACCATGGTTGGTTACAAATTGTGTGTTGTGGAAATTAGGGCGAAAATAATTAGGAATACCCCGGTTGAAAAAACTTGTAAATGTCTCGTTTGTATTATTCAGTAAGAGCAGCATTCTTTCGTCCATAGTTTACTTGAATATTATTTCTGAGATTCCACACTTTAGTGTAACATATATAAGCAGACTTGTCTAATACAGTATTAGAGCTCTAAGAAGCGGTCTGGTGGATTAAATTGGCAAAACCGCTTAAAGGGTTCACCACTGATGAGCCAAGCCCTCCCAATATATTTTTTCATTACAGTATAAGTTTGTTTTATTTTTAAAAGAAACTTTCGTGCTCTAATGCTTCTAAATGTTATTATTTAGATAGTTTATTTAACTGCCCCCTTCATTCTTTGCTGGGTCTTCTTATCTTTTGATATACAGTTAGTTATACCAGTCTATAGCGCCCTCTCTAAATATCCCCTTCCTCTCTATAGCGCCCGATTTTAAACATTAAAATGTAAACATTTTACATTAAAAGTTACCTGTCTATATCACCCTCTCCCTATAGCACCCTAATTTGGTGAGTCCCAAGAGGAGGCGCTATAGACAGGTTTAACTGTATGTTGTTACTCTGTAAACTTCCCTCATTGCTTATCTTTTGTTTATCATTCATAATTTGTTCTTGCCTTAATTAAATTGCTGTGTCATCTTGAAGTTTGTCTTCCCTAATTTTCCGCGTGGCAATATAAACCATTACCAATCATGTCATTCTGTACCATTAGAAAGATGTCTTACCCGAAAACTTTTATGATCTCCTCTTATATAAAGAATTTCTTCTCCCTTCTTGTGTTTCTTTTTATTGGATTGTAAAGCTAAGTTTCCTTATTTGATAGGTAAGTGAATATTGTCATAATGGCAGGTAGGATTGTCCAAATGTGATTGGTTGTAACGATCAAGTAGAACGTACGATACAACTTGATAGCACTTTGATTAACCTTAATTTGAAATGACGTCATTCAGGATCATCCTGATTGGTCAAGGGCGAGGTGACGTCATAGGAGTAAACAGGAAGTATTGCCAGATTAATCTAATCGGATAGAATTAGGAAGCATCCTCTGTGACATCAATTTTTACCACAGAGTAAGTTGACGATAGTTTTTTTATAAGATGTCTATAATTAAATTGAGACACCCTTACTAGCGAAGAACAAACGGCGATTTCAAGATTACGAACAAGACATCTTAGAATGCTAGTGAATCTAGTGAATTTGAGGACTAAGATATCAACTTTACTAAAGATTGCTATTACTAATTCTATATAGTATTTATTACTAGCGGACGTACCCGGCTTCGCCCGAGGTTTTACCCGAGTAAAGGTTTGTCTAGCGAACATTTGTTAAAACAATTCTCTAAAAATTTATTTAAAAAAAAAAAGATATATTTTGATAATTTGAAACTCGTAAATTTGAATCTCTCGATAAAGTGAACATTTTTTCCCGGTCCCTGTGTGCCGTGTCATCCTGAATTTTGTCTTTCCTAATTTTCTACATTAGAAAATCATAGTTTTATCTAGTGAACATTTTTTCCCGTGTCACATTGCCGTGTCATCCTGAGATAATCTTACTTTGATAAATAATATTTAAGATAACAAACTTAGTGATAAGAAAACTTGTTATCATCGTCACAATGGGGGCGCTGCTTGCGAGTTAAATCTACAAATCTGCAAATAACTCTAAGGATATTCAAGATATTCATGAAATTATTTTTCAAAAACCTTCCCGGTGATATACCTAATAATATCCCAAAATTTCACGGCGATTGGATGCATGGTTTTTGAATCTATAGAGTACAGACAGACAGACATTCAATTTTATATATATAGATTAGTTGACTATTTTTTAGCAATTCTATTATTATCTTAAGACAGAAATAAATATCTTCCGTCCACAAGCAAAGGATAACCTCTCTCTGGAAATCCACCCTAAACCACTCCTGGTACACCCCCCTTCCTAACGAATCTTCTTTCCACACCCTTACTAGGGAAGAACAAACGGCTATTTCAAGATTACGAACATCTTTGAATGCTCAAATTTGATGGAAAAATCTAAACACATTCCCGAAATTCCCCAAATGCGATTCCCAACCAGTCAGTCCTGAACATCTATTGAATTGTATCAAATCTTTCAAAAATCCTCTGGGAAAACCCCAGGACTATAATAGAAAAGCTGAGACAATGGGACTTAATGGAGATCGTTTAAACGACTTGAGGAATAAACAACAACAACAATATAATTAAATTTACCGTTAACAAGCGGGTAGTTGGCGATCTATAGATACTTCAAGGAACCTTGGTTACCTTTATGTTACTTTCTGTTAACAACGATAAAATGTTGAACTTAATTTTCACCTTCACGAATAAAACTGTGTTTTCTTATCTCTATTATAATAAAAAAGAGAAAAAATCTGTTGTTATTTCATTAACTATTGTATCAATATACATTAAATCTTTTTGGTTAAATAAAAAGATATACTAGTCAAAGTGTCTTTAATTCTAAAATTATCTTAATTGTCAAATAGATCATTCAAGAAAGGATTTCTGTTAAATTTGCATAAGTGCTAAAGAACAATGCAATGTTGGATTATACATATCCCAAAGAGAATAGGGGAGAAGTTGAACTGAGAAATATTAAAAGAAAACAATCAGAAAGTCATCTTAGAAAGTCCAAGGGATTATAAGATCTTGTAGGATTAAATCCTCGGGTTTGGGACTACCGGATTTCCTCGGGATTTTGCTCCTGATGGAGGATTTTGTCTTAAAGTCCATATTTTCTTTTAGATGATGTCCGCCGTGAGATCTTCATGTAAGAATGGAATTGTGGGCGGTGTGTTTACCTTAATGGATATTTATTTTATGGTATTGGTGAAAGTTTAATTTGCATATGTCGGACATATATACATACTCTCTTCAAAATATTTCAAATATAAATACATCATACAAAGTATCGTCTGTGTATTTAAAATCAAAATATTTTTATATTTATAAAAGATGCATATATTGGATTTCTAAATATTTTTATTGTTCCAATATTTCGAGGGGCAACTCGCCTCTCTTTATCAAGGATGTTTGTGTTTTTTACAAAAACATGCTATCACGCGTACACCACTCTCGTTCTACAAGGTCAATGAAAGAATTGTATCTTTGATTTAAATATTATAATCAGTATATATACAGCTTATAATTATATCTTCTTATATATAAAAGTCAATGTCTGTTGTCTGTTTCGCGATAAACTCAAAAACTACTGAACTAATTGGTACCAAATTTTGCATGTCGCTTTTTATGAACCTGAAGAAAATTTTCGGCTACATTCTGATTAGTATTTTTGGCTATTTATTTTTTTCATTTGAATATCTTTTTTTTTTACGCGGAGTAAATACGAGGCGAAGTAACAACACCAGGCCAATTAATCGACCAATGAGCGTTCTGCATTTTTTTTTCAAGTTTGCATACTTTTTTTGAAATATCTTTTTATACGAGTGTTACTTTTGAAGGAAATTGCACTCGGGGGAATTCTCGGGCGAAGCCGAGTCATTCGTCTAGTATATTATATATTAACACCATTATTATTGTGTTATCTCTACATACGAGTATATATATTTACCACAGTGTAATTATAAACAATTGTGTATATACAGGGTGATCCAAAAGTCCCGCACAACTTTAAAAATTAATAACTCCGCGAATATTCGCGCTAGAGCAATGCGGTAAACACCATTGTGTTCAGGTTGCAATGGGATTTTTTATGGCAAATAATGTAAAATTCGAAATTGATTTTAGTTACAATTTTATTCGCCAGATGGAGCTCTACCAGAATCAGAGATTCAGCGGCCAAATTGTTTGATAAATTGAAAAATATAACTGATCGACACGTATTTTTCCTTTTTGAATACCAGGAAAGAACCCTAATAATATCAAATAACAAATTAATAAAACACCACTTCGCCAAAAGTATGAAGAATTGGTTAACGATTTTCAAATACAATCAGATATATGTAAAATAGGTAAATGCAAATTAAAACATGTAGCAAAAAGAAAATTGATATTTTAGATACGGTTTGTTTCCGAAGATAATAAATTTCTAATATTTTTAATTCAACTCTCACTCAGTATCGATTATATTTATTTTAATTCATTTGAAAAATATGTATCTATCTCTGATAATTTATTTTACTCTGGAATGCCGTTGTTGTTGTCGTGTCCAATAAAGAGCCTCAGATGTACCATGCATCTCCATCACATCAGCAGCAATGTCCACTATCTTGGGTGTGTAAAGCTGCTGCTCTGGGTCTATGTCAAATTTCTGCAAGGCTGCGGCCATTGCTGGACATGAGAATATGTGGGTAGGTGTAAGTTCCACACCAGGACAATTGTTGCATGCCCTATAGTTTCTTGTGCCATCTGGATGTATTGTCATTCCTTTATAGTGTTTTGTTCTAAGTCTTGTTATAGTTTTTGTCATTTTTCTCTCAGAGTTTATTTAGCATTTTGATCTTTTCTTTTTTTTTTGTTTAATTATCTTGTATTCTGACAAAGAATCAGCGTCAAATAATGACATTTGTTCTTTCCTTTGGCTCAACTTTCTGGCTTCCTTTGCCAATTCAAACGCCATTTCATTACTCCCGATCCCAGCATGGGCAGGGATCCAATGTAGAATGCAGTTATTCTCCAATGGTTCCAGTTGGGTAAGTAACGAGTGTATTTTCTGTGTGATTTTAGTATTGCCCTTCTGAATTGCTTCTAGAGCGGATATGGAGTCGCTGTATATTAAAATTCCTTCTGCTTGATGCAGGGATGGTTGGTTAAGGCATACATCAAGGGCTTTCCAGATAGCTGTCAGTTTACAAGATATGTTTGACGAAATCTGTCCTGCTCCTTCTTTGATTTTGATGTTTGTTCCATCTTGCAGTATTATGTTAATTCCGGTCCCTCCATTACTCAGGGTAAGGTCTGAAGATCCATCTGTATATGCTTTTAAAGGGCGTGGCCTAGCATTTTTAATCAATAATTTGTACTATGATGACATAGCCATTAATATTCCAAACACATTAGACCTCGAAACCCAAGGTATCAAAGTCTACCTCAATCAAAACAAAGCCATCAAAATATACAATATGTATCACCCTCCAAACAATACATTTATTGACGATGGAACAATGGCTCAATTTCTTACAGACAACAATATTATTTTAGGTGACCTTAATGCCAAACATCAACTATGGGGATGTTCTACGCCAAACCCAAGAGGCAAAATACTATCAAACATATTTGACGACAATGCCTTCATGTGATTAAATGATGGGAATCCTACCCATCATTCCTACAGCTATAATACTGCACAAGCCCTTGATATAAGTGTTTACTATCCTGACATTTTCCACAAATGCAAATAGCAAATATTAAAAGGTTTTGAAAGTGATCATTTGCCTAATTTGATAGAAATTAGCACCAAGATCAAAACTAGCTCAATTAAGAAAAATTATGGAACTTCAAAAAGGCTAATATGATATCTTTCGAAAACACCATTATTAAAGCAGCCAAAGTTTCAATACCAAGAGGTTATATTAAGAAATGGATTCCAAATTATACACACCAGGCAAAAAATATTCAAACACTTATAACTAAAAGAAATGAACTACAAAAAAGTGCACCCAAAACCAAACAAATTGTAGAACTGAACTGAACATTGTGATTGCAAAAATTAAAAGATTATACCTAAATGTGAAAAGGGAAAAATGGAAACAAACTTGTGAAAACCTGAACCCAAGAAACTCAAATACAAAACTTTGGAATTTGGCAAAACAAATTGACAGAGTCCAGCCACAAACTGAAAACACAAATATGATTGAGAATACAGATGGTACACCAGCAACTAATGACAAATTGCTGCCAATCTTTTAGGTAATTCATATCAAATAAGTAGTAAAATCAAGGTTGAAAAAAGGCCCGAAAGATTATTCATGACTGTAAAAATGTCACCAGCACTCATAATATTTTCCATGAAAAAAATCAATATGAAAGAGCTAGCTTATGCATTAGAAAACACTGACCTAAACAAGACTCCTGGGCCAGATGGAATCCATGGCCGAATAATATCAAACTTGGGCAAAATTGGCAAAGAAAGACTTCTTAATATTTTCAATAACTCCTGGAAAACTGGAAAATTGCCTCAAGACTGTAAAAATGCAACAATAATTCCCATTAAAAAAACTTGACAAATCTGCTGATGACCCAAAAAACTACCGACCTATCTCCCTCACAAATATTTGCTGCAAATTAATGGAAAAAATTATATTCAGACGACTCACCTACCACCCCGACACAAGAAATCTCTTACCAGAAGAACAATATGGATTTAGGAAAGGACATGGGACAATAGTCCAACTCTTATTTTTCACACAAAAGGTAAAAGATGCACAAAACAAAAAGCCAACTAACCACACCATAGCTGCTTTTTAGACCTTACACAAGCTTTTGATAAGGTATGGAAAAACAAGTTAATTACAAAATTATACAAACATTTCAAAATTGATGGAAAAGCTATCACCTGGATAAATGATTCCCTTAAAAATATATACATCAGGGTAAAATATAATGGCACTCTATCTAGAACCTTCAAATTGTACCAAGGATTACCACAAGGATCAGTCCTTTGCCCAACTCTCTTCACCCTATTTATTGCAGGCATAGAAGACAAATTTTCACATAAAACCAATATTGGACTTTTCGCTGATGACATTATTCTATGGAGCAGCAACACTAACTGGAAAAAAGCTGAAAGAGATTTGAAAAAGACTATTCTCCACCTAGAAAAATTTGCTAATAAACATAAATTAGAATTTAACCCCCAAAAATCTGAAACCTGTCTTTTTACTACCGATAAGAAACTATACAAAATAAGACCAAATATTATTCTGAAAGAACAACAATTGCAATATAATAAACATCCTAAATATCTCGGCTACACCCTGGATCCAGAAATTAACTCCAGTAAACATATTGAAGGAGTTGTTAGAAAAGGAAGAGACCGACTAAAAATCTTGAAATATATTTCAGGAAGAGTGTGGAGAGCTGAAGCAACAACACTAAAATTAACTTACACATCTCTAATGAGACCTATCTTGGAATATGGATATCAAATCTATGGTACAGCATCTGAAACAAATCTAAAAACACTGGAAAGGATACAACTAAATGCACCTTGAATTATTACAGGTCTTCGAAATACCTGCCCTAATAATATTGTACTTTGCGAGGCAGACATTATGCCCTTAAAGGATAGAATAAACTACAATCTGCCAAAATATATAAACAAAATCAAGAGTTATGAAAACAAACACAGAACTTTCAATTACATACTTAATTGGGAACCCAATATAAGACTCAAAAAAGAAGACCCTCTCCACCTGGCCAAAAGAAATGGATTTTTAAAATATAAAGTGGAAAAATATTATTTAGCTGAAAAAATATCTACATGCGAACCACTAACAAAATGTTATTTTTAATGCCACTTTAAACGAACCCACCAACAAACAATACCAAAATCCAGAATACTTAAAACAATTATCATTAGAAATAATTAATAAAATTCCTAAAAATGCAATAACTATCTATACCGATGGTAGCAGAGACGATTTGGGACACACTGGCAGTGGCTCTCTCATTAAAACCACAAATGGCAATGAGAAAATGAACAGAAGAAACCCAGATTTTTGCTCAATCTTCAGATCAGAACTTATAGCCATCTATGAAGTCTTAAAATCCATCAGAAATACTAAACATCACGATATATGGATTCTTACTCATAGTAGAAGTGCCATACAACATTTGAGTCACACAGGGGAATTTAGAGACAAAGTAAGCAGGAACATAATTGGTTATCTCCAAAAACTCTCAATACCTCAAAAATTCACCTTCAATGGATACCCTTACATGTTAGCATTGAAGGCAATGAAGCTGCTGATGCGCTAGCGAAAAAAGGCACAAAAGAACTCTTGCTACAGAAAAGTAAACTTACTTTTAAAGAAATAGAAACAGTAGCCAAAATAAACAAGAACTGGAGGATCCCACCTAAGCACAGTTGGTACACCCTAGAAGCAGATGGCCACCCAGACCTTTCAGTCCACAAGCCAGCATGCGAAGCATGCCCTTCGCTGCTATTCTGTTCAACTCATAAGCCAAGTAACGGTATCCAAGCTAGTGCTTGGACATTGTACCTGGAAACACCACCTCCCAGACAACGTGTCTGGAAGGATTTCTATACCGGTGGCCTTCAATCACAGCAAAATAGGAAACTATCTACTGTGTCCAGCAGGGACCGCGGGGAGGCAGCCCTCGGTCGACTCTGTTCACTCACAGCTGAGGAAAAGCTCAGCTGCCACGTCGTGGGCTTTCTCAAGAAGCTTGCTGTGATTTCTCAGCAGCTTACTCTCGATCGCGCCCCTCGCCCTCCTTCTCTCTTCCTGCACACACACTACCCTTGGGCAATCCAAGACGTAGTGGCGTGCATTCACATCCCTTTCTCCATAGACGCAATCAGGGTTTCTCTTAATTTTAAATCTGTGGAGACTTGGGGAAGAGCCCATGTCCCGAACTACCCTAATGCGTTTGTGGGACATTACCTTACAGAGGTACTTGGGTGTTGTTACCCCATTGAATACCTCTCTCCCCTTCACACTGTTCCTCCATCTGTCCAACCATAAGTCCTGGATGTGACCCCTGATCCTCCTATAAACTTCTTTCTTGGTCACTGCGGTCCTCAGTGATCTACCTCTAAAGCATCCTGCCTTAGCGATCCTGTCTGCGAACTCATTACCTTCGATGAGGCTGTGTCTCCTAAACCAAGGGAGCTCCGGAGCCCGCGTCATCATCTCCAGCTCCTGGATTATTTGATGCGCGAGTTGCCCTTTCTCCAGATTGATAACGACGAGGGCCGACATACAATCTGAATAGAGGCGGTCCGGGCTGAAGTTCTTCTCGGCACACACTCTGAGGGCTACCCTGATCGCAACCAGCTCGGCTGAAAAGACCAATTCGTCCAATCTGAGTGCTAAACCTTCTTGGAAGATCAGCTCTCCATTTGTGAATATTACTACCCCAGCTCCAGTATTGGTTCCAGACTTACTACCATCAGTGAAAACCTCCGTGTCAATCCCTATCGGCCCTCTAGGACTCCAATTCCACTTTGGCAACCACTGCGGAGGCTTCCTTGTGTCCCTCTTCGATTCCAGGGCCCCCGCTTAAAGTCCCAGGGCATCTTCCCTTTTCTCCCAGATCTTCTGTCTGATGGTCTCCTCCTCTAGTTTCAATCCCAGGGGAATAAGCCCAGCGAGGACCAAAAAGGCCTCACTGCTGGTAGTGCAATATCCCCCTGTGATTCTGAGTGCCGCTGTCCTCTGCACTCTCTCTAGAGTTGTTGCCACCTTCTGATCCCTGTTTCGGCGCTACCAAGCCCCGGAAGCATATAGCAAGATTGGCTCGACACAGGAGAGGCAGAGGTTCTAAAAATAGTTTTCTCCGTCTCTCCCCCCCCCCCCCCCCCCCCCCCCCCCCCCCGTTGAGGGCCAACCAGGACAGACCTGCACAACGCCTACCTGCCTCTCGCCACTATCTCCTCCGCCTGGTATTGCCAACCCATCTTGTCATCAATGACCACCCCCAGGATGGTCATCCTATTGACCAACGCTACCCTCCGTCCTTCCATCCGGATAGCCGGCTTGTGTTCCCATTTTGATCCCTTTCCTTTTAGTTCTTATGTCCCTAGGCTTAAAGCTGAGGGCTTTAGTTTTGGAGACATTGAACTTAAGGCCAGAGTCATGGGCCCAGATCGAGAAAATTTGGAGAGAAGTTTCAACACACTTCTCAGCCCTCGCTCTCGAAGCAGTCTCAATGATGAGGAACTGGTCGTCAGCATAGAGAACCAGCCTGTCTCCCTCATGGAGCTCCTCCTGGAAAACGGTGTTTACCAGGATATTCCACAGAATAGGTCCGCAGCAAGAGCCCTGGGGGCACCCCCTAGCACAGTTTCTTTCCAACTTCAGCCCACCAAAACTGAGGCTAATCCGTCTATCCCTCAGGAAGTCACGAATCAAGCTGCACAAATTATCAGGACAACCCATGTCCATCAAATTTCTCATCAACTTGTTCCAGCTCATGGAGTTGAACGCGCCATCAATGTCCAGGGCCACGAAAAGAACCCAAGCACCCTTATTTAAGCCCATCTCAACCCCTTCTAACACCTCGTTCAGAGCTGTGGTTGTGGACTTCCCTTCCCTAAAACCATGTTGGAAAGAGGAAAGGAGCTCATTACTCTCTAGCCAGTGCTTCAGTCGCTGAGCTAGTAGGCTATCCAGGACCTTACCTAGACCCACTAGTAAAGAAAGCGGACGATAATCATTAGGAGAATTACCCTTTCTAACAGACTTTTCGAGAAGCACTACTTGGGCAACCTTCCATGCCTCAGGAAATGTACCAGTGTCCAGGCACTTATTGAATAACCTGGAAAGAAGCGATGGGTGCATCCTTACCAGGGCTTTCACGACCGTGTTATCGATCCCTTCGGGACCAGATGATTTCCTTTTCCCGAACTTGAAAGCCGTCAGTTTCACCTCATTCTCAGAAAAGGGCGGATCCACCAAACCACAAGTGGTCAGAGAGATCTCGTCCTCTGATTCCTCGTTTCCGAAGTGCCGATCCAAGTTGTTTTTATTTTGTCTTCTGCTTTCGAGCGAGTAGGTCTAGAACACATTCTCTCTGAATTTTCTCATTGTTGGTGGATGAAACAGCACCAGTGATTATTTTGGCCGCTTTTGCTTGAACACTGTCTAGTCTTACTTTTAGTGATGAGCTTGAGGGAGCCCAGACCGGTGTTGCATATTCCATTATCGGTCTTATTAAGGTGGTATATGTTGTTCTGAGAATTCTGGGTTTTGCTCCCCAATTTGTTCCACATAGCCTTCTCAGAATGTTTAATTTTCTGATAGCTCTATTTGAGGTGCTAATTATGTGCTATGAAAATTAAAATTCCTCATAAATAATAATTAAAATAATTTTGTTGACACCTTGTCAATACATACACAGTCTGCACTATTAAAAAAATATAATATGCATTATATACACTATGTACAATGAATATGGCGCCTCTGCCAGCGCTGCAGAGTTTGGTGGAGAATCGCCAGTGGGTCTCCAGCGACACCACGCATTTTGCGATCTACGATGAATACGTAGATCGCGTACTTCGCCGCTTAGGAGATGGTGATGGCGTGGTCCTCGAGACCAACTGGAAAGATCCAGGACTGCAGTATCACACCTAGGTATTATGGATTTCTAATTTTATCAATTATTTGTTTGTTTATGCTTATTTTGTGGTTATATTTATGCCTTTTTCCCTGGGAGTGGAGAAGACGCATAGGTTTGGTTTTATTGGGTTTATGGTCATTTGGAGTTCCATTGCCCACTTCTCCAGTCCTCTCATTGATGTCTTCAGTATCTTTTACGATTTTTCTATGCTGCTACTTGTGTGCCATATGGCTTTATCATCTGCATAACAGGCAACCTTTGTGTCTTCAGTGAGGTAAGGATGTATGTCGTTAATATATAGCAGATAGAGTAGAGGACTGAGCACAGATCCCTGAGGTACACCAGCCCATGTTTTTCCTTCCTTGGAAAATTCTCCATTGACCCGAACCTTTAACCTTCTTCCCCTTAAGAAGTCTGCAATCCAGATTAAGGTTTTTCCTCTTACTCCGATGTTGTGCAGCTTTTCACGTAATTTCTCCCTCCACACTCGATCAAAAGCTGAGGTCATATCAAGGAATATAGCCGTGGTCTTCTTTGGCGGTTTTCCCGGAAAGAATCTATTATTGATTGACAGAAGTAGAACAGTTGATCAGTTGTACAGTGCTGGGATCTATAAGCCGTTTGGTAGAGGATTATTTTATTATTTTTTGTGAGCCAGACTATGAGCCTAGAGTGGATAATTCGTTCTGGTATTTTACAAAGTATGCTGGCGAGAGCAATTGGCCGATAGTTCTTGTATTCCTTGGCATCTTTGTTTGGCTTCAGTATTGGCACTATAATTGATATCTTCCAATTCTTTGGTAGTTTACCAGTTTGCCATGAAATGTTCAGTATTCGTAGGAGTTGATTATTAGCTTTGACTTCAAAGTGTTTAATCATTTGACCAAAGATTAGATTATCTTTTGGTGACCTCTTGGATTTTTTTATTGATGAGTTTAGCTCATTCAGTGTGAAGTCTCTCGAGAAAATATCTTGTTGATGGAAGTTTCTTGCTTGTGTTTAACTAACTGGTTTATATTATTTTTAGAGTCCTGTCTTCATTCGTATAGTTGAGAATGGAAGTGCTTGAAAGATATTCAGCAATTATGTCAGCCATCTGTTTGTTCTCGTTCTCGCTGTTCTATTCATATCGGTTAGAGTATTGGAGGATTGGTGTTGGTTTTGATTGTTCTCTAACACTCTAATTATATTCCAGTGTTGGCTGTCCTTTCTTGGATCCATTTTTTTCGCAGAATTCTGCCATTTTTCTTGTTTGAATATCCAAATTTCTTGTTATATTTAGTGAATAATTTCAATGAGTTCCTTTCTGTTTTATTTGTTTTAAGAAGTCCATTGATATTGTCTCTCTCTCTGAAATCATTGCCTCGATGTTGTGGTCCTTCCAGTAAGGTATCCACAGGTCTTTACGTCTACCTCTAGTTATCGATGCTCTTTTGCAGATTTTTAAATGTTCGAAGAGAATTTTTCCAAGCTTTTGTCTAGCGTTCTGTAATTTTTCAAGTCGGCTTTCCTAAAGTTCCATGTTCTTTTATTCTAATGAACATTCTCAATTTTGAAGTTTAGGGTTGTTAAAATTGGTCTGTGGTCACTGATTGCACCTCTCAGGATTTTCCATTGTGTTGTGGGTGCGATGTTGTAATTTATCGCTGTGATGTCTATTGCGGATTCTGTGGCTGTGGACTTAGATAGGTAGGTGTTCTCTCCGTTATTTAACGGTGTAAGGTCGAGGTCGGTTAGCATGTCCTCAACCTGCTGACTTTTGTTATCCTGGACAGGTGATCCCCAAATTGAACTTTTGGCGTTAAATTCGCCGAGTATGATTGTGATATCCGAAGACACTTCACTTAATGTCTCTATTGTTTGTGCCCATACAAAATGCAAAGATTTCACGAGCTGAAAGTTGGCGATTTTGAGATGCGTCAAGAATTCGCTGCATGGGTTTTCCGGCAAATTGATATTGATGAAAACTGGCTGTCGAATGTTCTGTGGACAGATGATGCTCACTTTTCTCTAAACGGAGAATTTAACAGTCAAAACAGCCGCATTTGGGCAACAGAAAACCCTAGGATTTTCACAGAAATGCCACTTTACCAGCCTAGAGTTACAGTTTTGTGTGGGTTCACTTCTTTTATTATTGGGTCATTTTTCTTTGAAAAATCAATGGAAGAACTTTTAAAACCGTTTTTGTAACTGGTGAACGTTATGAGAAAAGGGTATTCCCATATTGGAGGGTAAAAGCACTAAGCGAAATAACATTCATGAAAGATGGAGGACCTCCTCATATCTACCGAGGTGCCAAACAATTGCTGAAGGATACGTTCGGTGAAAATCGTGTGATAGGTCGCCACTTTATATACCAGTGGCCTCCAAGATCAACAGACTTGACGCCTTGCGATTTTTGTTTATGGGGATACATTAAATCGTGTGTTTATCGATGCTGGCCTACCACATTGGCCATGTTGAAGGCTTCTATCAGATGGCACGCTTTATCAATTTAACAGATATGTTATTTAATGCTGTCCATTCTGTCATTTATCGTCTGCAGGCGGTGATTGAGAATGAAGGGTGCCACATTGAGCAAGGATTGTGACTTAATACAAGAGAGAAGGCAGTTACCTCATGTGTTGTATAAGCCGCCATGTATTATATTATCTATCAATATTTTGCAGCTCTTTGTGTTGGGATATGGGGATAATAAATGCTGTCCTCACATCTTGACTCTTTTTTTTTGTGAACAGTAATATTTTGTTTGTCATTTGCTCACATATTATGTCGTGCAAACCAGAGTGTTATAACTTCTTGAATAACACTGGTACACACAATTTTACCCCTTATGTTTAGTTTTTCGCTTTTCGCTCATTAGAAGAAATACATAGATAATAGATAACATAGAAATACATACATAAGAAATACATGTAGCATAAGGAATATTTTCTGTACACCAATAACTTTAGAAATTTTGTGAAAAAAAATAATACAAAATGATTTTACTACCACGTTTTTCAACGCAAAAGGTCGATTTAAAATTTATTTTTATTTGAGGGGACACATTTTTAAAATTGTGTACAGTATAATAAACAATGATAACATTTGACAAGCCCATTGGATATTTGGAATAAAGTACGACAAATATATTTTGACACTCCCCTCTATATTTCATTTATTGGATCATGACAAATATCCAGTTAAATAGTCAAGGGTCGCCAATCAGTCAAGAAACTACACATTTCTTATAGCAAGAAATCCTATTAATAGTGCCATCATAATTTTTGGTACTATATTAACATTTCAAAAATTCGTGTATTGATATCAGCAGTGTTTTTCAAACATTCAATCTATTTCACAAAACCTCATATAAAAATAAATATTTTGCTACATGTTTTAATTTGCATTTACCTATTTTACATATCTCTGATTGTATTTATAATCGTTAAACAATTCTTCATACTTTTGGCGAAGTGGTGTTTTATTAATTTGTTATTTGATATTATTAGGGTTCTTTCCTGGTATTCAAAAAGGAAAAATACGTGTCGATCAGTTATATTTTTCAATTTATCAAACAATTTGGCCGCTGAATCTCTGATTCTGGTAGAGCGCCATCTGGCGAATAAAATTGTAACTAAAATCATTTTCGAATTTTTCATTATTTGCCATAAAAAATCCCATTGCATCCTGAATACAATGGTGTTTACCGCATTGCTCTAGCGCAAATATTCGCCGAGTTATTAATTTTTAAAATAGTGCGGGACTTTTGGATCACCCTGTATATAATAATTATTGATTAATGATGAAAAATATTTGAAGCGCAAAATAAAGGAATAAATTAGAAATATAAAATAGTTATTTTCAAATAATTAAGATATGAAATCTTTATAAATTTCTGGAAAATCAATGTTTCTATTTATACTCGGTTTATCCTCGGCAGAAGCCCAACTTTCTAAAAACAGTCTACAATGCTTTTCTGTTATATTTTTATATATAATTGTGGCCTGTTTTTGAAATGTGGTATATGGTTATTGTTTAGGGAGTGGTTATATTTGATAATTCAAAAATATTTTTAAAAAACAAATTAAGGGCTATAAAAAGGCTCACAATAATATATACCATGTTTTTTTTTTATATCTTTATTCAAATTTCTAAAATAATCATTTTAAAAAAACTTCTTTGAAACATTGAAATTTAAGCTAGGAATCAAATATGTGTAGAAAATTCATTTTGAAATGAAATCTACACTATAAAAACGAATAAGGTATATTTTACAATATAATAAAAATCAAATTATCAAATGAAAAAAGTAAAAATATTTACCTATTTATGCGAGAACCAATAAAATAATATAAATATTTCTTTATTAAATTATTATTATTAAATATTTTATTATTAAAATAAATAAAAATTTATAAAATAAAATTGGTGTCTTTTGGTAATGTTTAAAATCTGATTAGCATTTAATCTGTGAGCTTGTAAATTCGAAAAAAAATAAAGTTGTTCGGCCACTCTGTGTTTAATTCACGACCTACTAACGAAACTAAATATAAATGAATTTTAATGAATGCAAATGTGGCTTTGAAAGTAATCACATGTTTTAATTAGTTTATGATTAGACCATGGAATGGAGTTCTTAAAAATACATTACATGTTAATTTAAATAGAACTTATTTAGAGTTTAGATTTTGTTAAATTCTTCTTTATATATATATTCCAGACTGAATATTTTATGCTATTAAATGGCCAAATTTGCATAAATAGAAATTAAAGGTCGTAAATATGTAAATATGTTTCATAATTTATATTAGTAAACTATGATATACATATAGATTTTATGAAAATTCGTAACTTTTATAGACACGTATGATTCTTTTTAAAAATTAAACAATTTTTACTGCCCTTACTGCAATGAAAAATTAATGAGGGGCCTAGCTCATCAGTGGTAAACCCTCCCAGCGGTTTCGCCAGTTTAATCTACCATACCGCTGTTATATTGCATTTTTTGGTTTTCGCGTCTATTTCGAATTTTCATAACAGATAGCGTGCTGATGCATCATAATATAGATAATGTGAAAAGATAGTACAAATGTTAAATTGTACTGTGATAAAGTGGATAAATAAAGGGAAAAAAAGCATCTCTGTATCGTATTGTTGATGGTTAGCGCCATCTGTCGGAATAAATATAAACTATTCTGTTTATTTTTAAATATTCCAGAATTGGCCAAATACCCATTTTTGATTAATCAAGAAAAGCTAACCACGTACGTAAATGGTTATTTGGCCAATTCTGGAAAATTTAAAAATTAACAGAATAGTTCATATTTATTCCGAAAGATGGTGCAAGCCATCAGCTATATTCAGTTATAGATATTAATATGATGCATTATATTTATATATTTATAATTATATGTATTTTTATACTGTCCCCTCATTGCTTATGTCCATAGTTCATTTAAAATACCCTTTCCAAGAGTCTAGCTTCAGTATCAGTATGAAAGGAAAACAGCAAAATGCAATTTTACAGCGGTATGGTAGATTAAACTGGCGAAACCGCTGGTTAAATCAACATTAGGTACTTATAAGAGTAATCTTAATTTCTGGGTACACAAGCACAAATACACGAGGAATCAGTATTAAAAGAGAGAGAAGCTAAGTACTCTAAATAAAATCCTTTCTAGGAATTCCCCAACATATTTACATACGAAACTCTGTCCCAGTTCATATAACTTATTATCTTTACAATAATTATCAACAGTATGGAACACCACTGGTATGAAGGAACAAGACCTGGAGACTCAATCACAGCTTTCTAGAAACGAAGCCACAAAAATTGCAAGATTAAAGACCGGACATACAAGACCCATTATGTTCATTGATGGAGAAAAAGTTTTTCCTGTCTGCTCAAAATGCTCCGACTTCACTGCAACTCCAGCACATAACCTGGACTGTATTGGAGCTAAGAAGGAAGACCTGTACAACAAAACTATAGTAGAAAAAATATTGCTTTCAACCTTCATGACCTGGTGTAATCTTACCCATGGGATAATAAACAAAAAATAATAATAAAAAATAATTATTTACAACCATCATGACTGGATGAAGTAGAATGCGTCTGCCTTTGTCATTAAGACTGGGAGCACTACTCAGTGGCAGGCCACTGACTTAGCTCCAATATGAAATGGCCGCCTCTGACATGAGGAACAGACACCATGTCATATAGTACAGACTCTTCCTGTATCCCTGGAGCCCTTACAGGATACTATCAGCCGGGCCAGCTGAGCCCAGGTTTTTTAGTAAGCTTGTTACTGCTCCCCCTCCTCCTTTTTAACATGGCTTGGGACCAGCAAAGGCGGAGTTAAGAAATAAGATAGAAGAAGCAGAAGACAATAATTATTATATGGAAACCTTCATTTATCAGGTTAATGGTCATATCTTATTAAGATAATTATTATGGAGCAATTTGTTTTTATATAAATACATATTTTTAATTACTTTTAAATTTGGTGTATGTCAGGTATTTTATACGGAATATACATAATGGGAGGTTGTTGTCATTTGGTTAAGATAGACACTGATGGACAAAACTTAAGCAGTTGTACCTTTTAGCATGTATATCAGGATTCAAGCAATAACCCTAAAAGATATTACAGTGACCTTTATTCAAGACACACGAGATAACCATGTGTGAAAAAATTGCCTCTGTCTCCAAAAAAAAAAAAAAACAGACGATCAGCGATATCAAAGACTTTCCACTTCTTTGAGTTTTATTTTTATTTTCATGAGTATATATCTAAAACTAATAAATTAGTTAGAATGAGCAGTTAAATTCCTCAAATTGAAAATAACACTTTAAAAAATCCTTAAGAAAAAGGTTGATAATTATAAATAAAAGTTTGAAATTTTGTTTGTTATCTTATTTATAAATATACACGTATTTTCACATATCTATTTTTGCTATATTAATTTACTATTTTATTCAAAAAGTATATTAAGTCAAATATTACCTGAGCGGCCAAGCTCATATTAAATTTATATATGGGCATATATTATTCATATCTTTAACTTATTTCTCTATAGAAAAATATTAGATGAATATTATTTCTTTATACCCTCTTATACATTTTTTGTTACCCGTTTCATGATTTTTCAGGATGCCTGAATGACCAGTTTTTTGGTCGTTTAGGTACAGCTTGAACCCGGCTGATGAGGTCCAACAGTCCGGAACGCGTACGTGGATAGCTTTTATTGATCAATCAAGAATGGGTATTTGGCCAATTTTAGAATAATTAAAAATCAACAAATAGTTGGTATTTATTCCGATAGATGGCGCCAGTCTCTCTCTCTCTCTCTCTCTCATCAGCAATTTTAAGTTGCACGATAAGTAGATGGCTTTTTCTTAATACATTTTTATTTAACATTTATATAACAATATAAGATAATAAAAATGCATATATTGGATTGAATAAAATATTTGCCATTTTTTAAAAAAATATTATTTATTATATATATCGGTTTACAATTAATAGTTAAACCTTTTAATAAAGTTGTTACAATCAGGGTTGTGCATAATGATGCTCTCTTATTTTGAAAAATGTTGATATAAAAAAATACAAATATTAAAAAATTAAAATATGAAAAGTTTCAGTCATAATTTAAAACCATTTCTGAGTTTCCATCCTTCAGTGCTGCGTATATAAGCAGAATCGCCCAATACAGTATTAGAGCTCTGAGAAGCGGTCTGGTGGATTAAATTGACGAAACCGCTGGGAAGGTTCACCACTGATGAGCCAAGCCCTCCCAATATATTTTTTCATCGCAGTAAGGGCAGTAGAAGTTTGTATTATGTATAAAAGAAACATTCGCGCTTTTAAATCCTTCCATTTTATATAATTTAAAATGTTGAAAATTAAATTGAAATGGATGCAATTAAAATTACAAAGGTTGAAATGAAATATGAAGAAAATGTTACTTTTTTAAAAAAATGCATCTTTTATTTCAACACACAAAATGTGATATTCCGGGTAGGGATAATTGCGTCGATTTACATTTTTTAAACAGAAAAAAAGTTATATACATATTTTACAATAAAATAAATACAAAAAAGAAACAATAAGATATATTAGGAACCTGTTCCTTCCAGGTTGGAAAAATAATCATAAATATATTCACAAAAATGGTTAAAACTGTGATAATTATCTCTGTTTTATTTACAAATTGATCTACAACATTATTTACTGTCTGTTGTCTAGCGCTAAAGAAGAATGTTTCTCTTTCCAATTTGAAAAAATTGAGAGAAATTTATAATTATAAATAAAATAATTTTAAAAGATTATATGAAATGCTATATTAATAAAACAATAGATCTATATTTACAACGTAAATATTTATATATCGATTTTATTAAATAGCCAAAAAATACAAATATAAAAAACTGTCAAAAAGAATTTTAATATTTTTGGCCCAATATTTTGTCGACGTTGCGCTTTTATAAGTTTTAAAACTTATTCAAAAGAAAGTTGTATCTTATAAAAGAAGATAAATGTAAAAATGGCGGTTCTTTGAAAGAAAATCTAAACTTCAAAAGTTTTTACAACATCGTCTGCTACGTTATGACAAATCGCTTTAAAATGAGTAGTTACGTCTTTTTTTATTTTATTATGTTGGCTGTTACAGAGGATATAATATTACATATATATATATATATATAGATGGGAAATTTGCCGGGAGGAAATTAATCCATGGAAGCAATGGTCGCCTCTCCCGTCAAAATAAACGTCAGAATCTGACGCCATCTATTGACCGTCGCCGCAAACTAGCGGCATCGGGTCGGTGACAAAGCCACAACACCAACTTTGGCAAACTGATAAGCGTCCACCTAGAGACCATGGTTTCGGGCTAATGGCCCTCGTCAGTCTAGGGCGGACTTTATTCCATGAGATCCACACGGGATCTAATGGAATCCTCACAATCTACCAAAGAGGTGTTTTGCTGGCAATGTGGCCGGGCCAAATCTATTGGCAAAACATAGATGGGAAATTTGCCGGGAGGAAATTAATCCATGGAAGCAATGGTCGCCTCTCCCGTCAAAATGGCGTCAGATTCTGACGTTTATTTTGACGGGAGAGGCGACCATTGCTTCCATATATATATATATATTATGTTTTTTTAATATCTAAATGATAATATAGAAAAAAATTATATCAGAAACGTATTTTGTTTCAATATTATAAATATATTTTAAATTGTATATCAATACATTTTTGGAAATAGAGCAATTCATAAATAGATCTTTAATTAAAAAGGTATATATTGGATCAAAATTTTGATCCAATATATGCCTTTTTAATTAATTATCAATATATATTATATAAAGATATATTATTTTAAAATATTATATAATAATTCAAGTATGTGGATTTATCTATTTCAAAACAAATATATATATTTATTTTGCAAATTAACACATTTTACGCTTTAAAGACATTTTACACTTTATAAACAACATTTCTATTTTAATCGATATTTTAGATTTTAAAAATATTTATGTAATTAATTTATAACTATTTTAATAGTTTTTTTTACCAAAATACTTATAATATGGAAAATAGTACAAATGTAACATTGTACTGGGATAAGGTGCATAAATTAAGTAAAAGGCATCTCTTTATCGTGCAACTGAAAGTTGCTGATGGCAGGCGCCATCTTTTCCGATAGATGGCGCCTGTCATCAGCAACTTTAAGTTGCACGATAAGGAGATGCCTTTTACTTAATTATACTTATAATATTTCTATTGAAATTGTTCTATTTTTTCTATTTTTTATATCCATTTTAATTAAGCATTGGAAATATTATTTCTGAATGGAACCAGGAGAACATACTGGGTAATATGTAAAAGTACAGATAGCTACCCGAAAAGGAGAATCTATTTGTAAAGAAACTTGATAAAACGCAGGGCTCATGGAATACTCTGATTAACACTATAGTGAATAATTTAGTTCTACAAATTCAGAGTACGATGAGGACAACAGAAATACAAATTGAAACTAGTGTAAATATATATTGTCACAGTAATGAAGGTGACGAGTCGTTTGGGTAGAATAAAATAATAATTTATTAGATGACTTTAAATAGTTAATAAGTTTGAGGGATAAAAAGAAATAGAGGTAAACTAAGTTAAATGGATAAAAATAATGGTAAATTAAGGAAGTAATGTCAGAGACCCAAACGGCTGGCTTTCGGCTACACCCCTCAAGATGGCGACTATTGTTTACAAACTTGCCGCCTAGCGCGCCCGCCATCTATCGGAGCTTAGGTACATAACACTTGCCGAGCTGACAGCGCGCGCCACCTATCGGGGCTTAGGTACATAACATTCGCCAAGCTGCCGATGTATTATTTACAGTTACAAGCTATGTACATTTTTGGTTATGACATTACTCCCCTTTTCAAAAATAAGCAGCGACCCGCTGCTTAAAAAAAAAAATTTACACTATGTGATCAGTCCTGTGTTTGTTCTTCTGGGCTTCTGTATGGTTTCATCCGCAGGACGTGGACGATGTCTTTGATATTCCGTTGTCTGGGTCTCCTCTCCAAGGCCTCTACTTCATAAGTTACTTCAGACAGTTGTCTCACAACTTTATAGGGGCCGAAGTATCTTTTAAGTAGCTTCTCCGACAGTCCTTGTTTACGCACAGGTGTGTACACCCACACAAGGTCTTCCGTGCGGTACTGGACAGGTCTATGGCTTTTGTCGTATCGAGATTTGTCTTTTTCTTGCGCCTTTAAGATGTTCAAACGGGCCAGCTGGCGTGCGTCCTCGGCATTTGTGACCAAACTCTCCACGTAGTCTTCCAGATTGGCTTCCTCTCTATACGTCAGGATGGTGTCCAATGGGGTCTCGACATCGCGTCCGTGTACAAGATAGAAAGGGCTAAACCCGGTGGTTTCCTGTTTGGCGGTGTTATAGGCAAAAGTTACGTAAGGGAGAACTGAATCCCAGTTTCTTTGGTCTACATCAACATACATAGACAGCATGTCACCAAGTGTCTTGTTGAGTCTCTCGGTCAGGCCATTTGTCTGGGGGTGGTAGGCAGAAGTAAAGCGATGTGCGGTTCCACAGAGGTTGTTAATATCCCGTATCGTGTGGGATATAAACGTTCGACCTCGGTCTGAAATCAATTCTCTGGGGGCTCCATGTTTGAGGATCACGTCTTCTACTATAAATTTTCCAACTTCTTCCGAACTTCCATTTGGTATGGCTTTGGTCATAGCATACCTTGTTAGATAGTCTGTCGCGACCACGGTCCATTTATTGCCATCGTTCGAGGTAGGGAATCTTCCTAACAAATCTATCCCTATTTTCTCAAAAGGTCGGGATACCGGCGGAATTGGCACAAGTTGCCCTGGTGGACGTTCGGTAGAACCTTTTCGCCGTTGACATTCTCGACAATGTGCCACATATTGTCGCACAGATCTATGCAAGCCGGGCCAGAAATACTTTCTTCTAACGCGGTCGTATGTTTTGGCAAATCCCAGGTGTCCCGCCATTGGTGCATCGTGGGCTTCCCTCAAAATGTCAACCCTCATTTGTTTGGGCACTACTAAGAGCCAAGGTTTGCCCATGGGATCGTAGTTTTTGCGGTAGAGGATGCCGTCGATTATTTTGTATCCACTTTCACTTTTGGAATCAATTTCCTGAATTATTTTTTTGGTCTGGACATCGCTTCTTTGCTCTTTTCTTATGTCGGTAATTGAAGACAATTCTGGTATGTTATCTTCGTTGGATTGGGGGAGAGGACTTCTTGAGAGGCAATCCGCATCTTGGTGTCTTTTACCATTCTTATACACAATAGATATGTCGAACTCTTGAAGTCGCAAGGCCCATCTGGCTAGCCTTCCCGATGGATCCTTTACATTAGCTAGCCAACACAGGGAATGATGGTCGGAGACGACGGTGAAGTGTTTTCCAAACAAATATGGTCTGAACTTGTAAATGGCCCAAACTACAGCTAGGCATTCCCTCTCCGTCGTGGAATAATTTCTTTCTGCGGCGTTAAGTGTTCTTGATGCATAGGCGATAGGCTTTTCTTTTCCTTCTACCAGTTGGGTCAACACTGCTCCGACGCCATATCCACTCGCGTCGGTATGTACAAGTGTCTCAGCATCTTCTTTAAAATGGCCAAGCACAGGATCGGTAGTTAGGGCTGATTTTAATATTTGGAAAGATTGTTCTTGTTCGTTCGACCAAAAGAACTTCACGTTATTCCTCAGGAGGTCGTGCAACGGCTTTGCTTTATTTGCAAAATCTTTCACAAATCGCCTGTAATATGAACATAACCCCATGAAGCTTCTTACTTCAGTTGTTGTTTTTGGAGTCGGGAAATTTGTAATTGCTTCGATTTTGTCGGGATCAGGGCGAATGCCGCTTTCTGTAACCAGATGTCCTAACACTTTGATTTCACTTGACCCAAAACGGCACTTCTCATGATTAATACACAAGCCTGCTTGCTGGATGCATCTGAGAACTTTCCCTAGGCGTTCAATATGTTCTTTAAAGGATGTAGCATAAACAATTATATCGTCTAAATAACAAAGACAAATTGTCCATTTCAATCCTGCTAGTAGCTTGTCCATCATTCTTTCGAATGTTGCCGGTGCGTTGCATAAACCGAAGGGCATCACCCGGAACTCATATAAGCCATCAGGGGTGATGAAAGCTGTCTTCTCCCGATCTTCCTCGTCGATTTCTATCTGCCAGTATCCTGTACGTAGATCCATGCTGGAAAAGAATTTAGCTCCTGTTAAGCTATCCAAAACATCATCATTTCTAGGTAAAGGATACACATCCTTTTTGGTGACCTTGTTAAGCTTTCGGTAGTCTACACAAAATCTCCAGGACCCATCTTTCTTTTTAACCAAAACTACTGGGGACGACCAAGGACTTTCGGACGGTTGTACAATTCCCATCTTCATCATTTTATCGACTTCACTTTGTATAGCTCGTCTTTCGACAGGAGACACCCGGTATGGTCGTTGTTTAATAGGACGGCTGTCTGAAGTGTCGATTTTATGTTTCACATTGGAGGTTGTACTGAATGATTTTCTATCAAAATCAAAAACCTCTGAGTACTTTTCTAAACATTCTGCAATCATTGACTTTTGTTCTTCGTTTAATCTCTCGTCTACCAGAGATAAGATTTGTTGGCGTCTATCTTCATTCTTAATGTTTGATTGAGTTTTATCGTCTTCAGCTGTGTCAACACTGTAGATTCCGCTACTTCCAATTTTCCTCAAGTATCCTACAAGCATACCAGCTGGGATTATTTGATTCTGAGAAGTCCCATTAGTTACCCATATCTCCCCTCTGCCGTGATGGAAGTTAATTATGGATGATGGTATGACCAATTCTTTTTTTAAGATGAGATCTTTGCTTCCTTCTATCATTAGATCTTTTCCACCTCGAATATCTTCGTTAATAACCGTGATTTTCTTAATTGAGCGAGCTGGAACAAAACAGTCTTCTAACGCATGTGTAGGCAGATCTTCTTCTAGGCCGTCGTTCACACTTTCCTTCAAATGTATTTCACCTCTTCCGCAATCAATCACTGCACTTGTGGCTCGAAAGAAATCAAGACCAAGTATTATGTGATGGCTACATTCAGAGAAGACCACAAAAGTAAAATAAATCTCAAGTTCTTCAATTGACACTTTTAAGTTGCATCGTCCCAGAGTTTCGATGTGTTTCCTATTGGCGACTCTCAGTACAGGCCCTTTTTCTGCAAAGAACGGAATTTTCAAATATCGGCGAAAACTTTCCGAGATTACGGAATAATCGGCTCCAGAATCGACTAGGGCCTCAACATTCTGTCCATTTATGGTGATAACAACGTAGTTCCGTTTCATGTTCGCAGTTATAATAGGGGGAGGATTTCTACTATCGTCAGCGGCCTTACCTCCAGTCTCGGTCGCTCTTCTTAGTTTCCCTGGCTTAGGCGGCGAGGAGATTGACTGGATCGGCGAGAGGGCGACGGCGTTGCGTTTCGTCTTGAGGGGGATCTTCCACGGCCAGGATAGGGCGACGGGTTTCGAAAGCGGCGATCTTCAAACTCAACTTCTTCGGCATTTTGATTGAACCAGGTATTGTAATTATTAGAGTAGGTCGGCCTTCTTACCCTGGCTTCCTCGAAAACACGCCTTCTGTCCCGGCAATATCGGGCTACATGTCCCGGGCGACCGCAATGGAAACATATTGGAACGTTTTCGTGTGTCCTCCATTCATCAGTTCTTCTCTGTGGTGATGTCTGGTTGGGTACCGGTGGTCTTTGGTTCAGGAACTGCTGTCGTGGCGTCTGTTTGAATATTTGGGGTCGGTTAGAGTACTGTTGTCGTGGCATTGACCTTTGAACGGGCTGCGAAATTGCAGACAGGTTCCTTTCAACTTCCTCTCGGATAATTAGATCCAGGGAAGATGGTTTGAGAGTGGCTGGCTCGGGATTCAATGCATGGTAGATTTCTTCTCGGACGATACGTCTAATGAGGTCCTCCATAGATTCCGATTCTGCTGGGTTGATGGCGGCAGCATTCGGCAGTCTATCAAAAACTATCCGCGTGTTCACACGCTTCTTTTGAGATAGTTCGATTTTTCGACACCACCTTATAAACTCCTCGGTGGTGGCAATTTCAAAGGTGACAATTGCCCTGTAAATTTCCTCAGAGACCCCCTTGACTAAATGAGCAACTTTCTCGTTTTCATTCATGTTGGGGTTAATTTGCCGACATAAATAGAGGACGTCTTGAATATACGCCTCACTAGACTCTCCCTTTCCTTGGGCCCTGGCTTTTAGTTTTTCTAAAACCTGGTCTTTTTCGCTGGCGTGATGTCCAAAGGCCTGAGACAACATTGTCTCAAAAAGTTCCCATGAGGTTATTTGTTCCTCTACATTCTCGAACCAGACTTTGGCCGTTCCTGAGAGGAAGAAGTAAACATTCGCCAGGCACATGGAACTGTCCCAGCAGTTGAACCGAGCTACACGATGGTACTCTTTCAACCATTTCTCCGAGCTTTGGCCCGGTTCCCCCGAAAATATAGAAGGGTTTCTAATATGTTTGAAGTGGTACTCACCCTGTGGGGTCTCTCTTCCTTCGTGTTGCATCTTAGAATATTCCAATGGGTTTAATCCTTGGATTCTACGACTTCTTCTTATAGCTTGGGCAGCGAAGGGATGATCCAGCTTGTCTCCACCAGATGTCACAGTAATGAAGGTGACGAGTCGTTTGGGTAGAATAAAATAATAATTTATTAGATGACTTTAAATAGTTAATAAGTTTGAGGGATAAAAAGAAATAGAGGTAAACTAAGTTAAATGGATAAAAATAATGGTAAATTAAGGAAGTAATGTCAGAGACCCAAACGGCTGGCTTTCGGCTACACCCCTCAAGATGGCGACTATTGTTTACAAACTTGCCGCCTAGCGCGCCCGCCATCTATCGGAGCTTAGGTACATAACACTTGCCGAGCTGACAGCGCGCGCCACCTATCGGGGCTTAGGTACATAACATTCGCCAAGCTGCCGATGTATTATTTACAGTTACAAGCTATGTACATTTTTGGTTATGACAATATATATATATATTTTTTGGGCTTATGTTAATATTGAATGGTATATAGTACTTGATTTATGTTCAATTAAAACCATTGTTATACTGGGAGAATCCTGTATGGGGCTTGATCCCTAATAAAGGTTTGTATTGTGTATGTGTGTGCATTGGAAATACTGTGGTACCTCGACATACGAGTTTAATTCGTTCCGCAACCTTGCTCGTATCTTGAATTACTCGTATCTCGAAGCAAATTTCCCCATACAAAATTCCCATTTAAAATCACAGATTAATATCTTCAACACTACCGAACCGAACTGTATCTCGAATTTCGCTCGTAACTCAAAGCAAAAAATCACTTGCTCGTCGGCTCGTATCTCGAAAAACTCGTATGTTGGGGCGCTCGTATGTCGAGGTACCACTGTATTCCATTTGGAAATATATCAAGTAAAGTTAACCACTGTTTAATTATGGCATTAAATTTTTCTTTATTTCTGAATCAATCTGCTTTCCAGCTTAAACTTCAGCTATATTCATAGCTAGTGTTTTAATTAGCTTTTTTTATATAAATAAACGTTCTTCCCTGATTTATCATATTATAAAACAAATAAAGCTTCCAGGGTTAAGTTTCTTGTTCAACCTTTTATTTTTAAGCTTTCGGACTTGTCAGTCCTTCAACAGGAGTTTTACATTATCAAATTAAATATAAATACTATTTTTATATACACATTATTATTTACATATTTTAATTACTTATGATATTGAGAGAAATATATAACATTATTTGTGTGAAAAACATTTTTTTGAAAATATACGTGCATGGTGAATGATACGTGCTGGTTGAACGATATCTTGAGACTTGAAAAAAAAAAAAAATAAATAAATTCGTGAGCTATTGTGTTATATATAGAAGAGTGCCTACATCTATGGGATAGTATTTGTCCATATTGTTTCGTATGTTTCTGATATTTCAATGAATCTGTTTATGTTTTTTTTTTTTTTTTGCTGTTTGGTTATCATAGACTCTATTGAAAATCTTTAGGTTTATTTATTTTATAATAGATTTTTTTTGTTGAATGTATTTATTTCAATGAATTTTACTCTCGATTGTCTGGCTACGCTGCAATCGCTATGACGTCATAGGTATGCCATTGTAGCAGTGATGAGTTAGTCCTTCAGTAGACAATGACAAAGGTCAGAGTGACAATGTCCTGTCATATTTCTACCGACGACCTAATTGCTATTGCTTAAAATAGAAATGTCATTTAATGACGCTTATACACGCGGTCTCGTCTGCTTTAACAATTTCAATATCTTATACACAAATTGTCGTATCTCTTTATTTATTAAAATTAATATTTAATTAGAAGGGGACGGTGGAAGGATGGTCTAAATGGTCAATGGCCCCCGATTCTTGAAAAAGTTCACATTGCAAACTCAAACTGCTTTTCACATATGTAGCCATGTGGTGCACTTACAGTAAGAGCAGTCGCCTACTTCTACCCACCATGATTATCATGGCCTGTACTACGTGAACTAGATATATGCAATATATACTCGTATATATATATTTAATGAGAAAATTTTACCTGATATTGACTTTTCTGTGGAATAATATTTGTAGATTGAATTACAAAATTTATATCAAACGATAATAAATTTCTAAAATATATTCTGGTTGAATATATAAATCTGTGTGAAATTTGAATTAGAATAATCTTCACAAATCTTTTGGTTTTAATTCTATACATATTTAGAGTTGGAATATATCTCATCATCAAATACCTCTCTGAATGTCTAGTTTAAGATAATTTGTTAGAGTAAATATATAGGTAGTCAAGGAAAATAAACATGGCATCTCCAGATATAAAGTATTAGACGTAAAAGGAACTGGTTGAATATAAAAAAAAAAGGGTTTGAATACATACAGACTATTTTACATATTAATATTTTAAAAATAATGAAGGCGTATCCTGTCCAAGAGAACATGTGCTTTTTAGATTGCAGAGCGCCATCTAGTGGAACAGAAATCAACTAAACATTGATTTAACCTGTTCCCTGATATTTGGCCAACCCATTTTCTTTATAAATCAATAAAAGTCATTGATTTATCAAGAAATTGGGTTGTCCAAATATCAGGGAACAGGCTAAATCAATGAATAGTTTATTTCTGTTCCACTAGATGGCGCTCTGCAATCACACATACACACACAAAAGCCTTTATTAAGACACACAGGTCTTACAGAGGATTCTCCTTGGGGTTACAAGACGGAGAAACCTATGAAAGTGGGAAATATACAAAGGGGTAAAAATGGAGAAAGATTATATACACATGGTAAATATATACAGATTATTATTTGAATAAACATATGGAAAATAAGAAAAAAAATTGGAAATATGGATGGGAGAAGTGGAGAGCGAAAAGAGGAAAGAAAACAGGTATTTACATATGGAACATACATATAATGGAACAAGTCAATTTAAGCTCTTCTGCTCACACAGCACAGGTGGACCATGGCTTTTTCAAGAAATCTTTAAGATATTTTCCAGGAAAATCCGAGTGTTCATAGTTGTAAGGTAAACACCGTTTTATCAGTGTGGGGGGTTAGCTTATCGTACCTGCCCAAACAAATAATTGGATATTGGCTCTGTCCTCCTCATCAAACAGAAATTTTTGGTATGTTTGGATGTTCGGTTAAGTCTTTCTTTTTTACAGTGGCGCTCTGCAATCTAAAAACACATGTGCTCCTGGTCAGGATATGTCTTCATTATTTATAATATCAACACCTGACCTTTTTATTCTATTATGTTTTTCTATTGTTTTCTCATATATAATAATAATACCGTTCTATAAGAATTTCAAAATTTAAATTTGAAATTCTCATAACGATATTATTCGATACAGAATTAGCTTGTTGTTCTGACTCAAAGTTAAATTTAAAATCTGTATTTCTTAATATTTTACTTTCCCTATTTAAAAAAATTACTATTAATATATATATATTACATTAAAATAACAAAAAAAAGTTTCAAATATTGGTTAAAAAAACAAGAGCCTCTATAAATCCAATATATAGTTTATTATCAAATTATAAAAAAAAGAGAAATGGAGAATTTTTAATTTAATTTTTCTAATAAAATGGATGCTTGCCATCCTCTATCATCTATATTGACAACTTATTGAAATTTGATGGATTGTTTTCCCCATGTTTTCTCTCTTTCTTACTCAAATTACTGGAAAAAAACTTCCCTTTTTTCCCATGTAGGGTTAAAAAATGAACATAATTAGGTTTTTTATCAAAAGATACCCTTTCAATCATAATGAGATTATGATAGCGGTTAAAAAAATCTTATTTTTTAAAGTAGTTAACAAGCTTAAAACTTGTTTTTTTTTTTTTGGAGATATATTTCAAGTCCAGTCTCGAAGACAGTACAGTCTCGATAATTTGAAATTCAAGAGACCAGAGAAATATTTCACTTTATATCAAGAGTTCAAAATAACAGGAGTTTAAACAACCAAGAGGGAAGGAGGGAAAAATCAAGTAAATAAGAATTTGAAGTTTTGGCAGTTTCGGAATATACATACTATGTTGATACCAGATTGAATAAGTGACTTACCGCAAGTTTTTAAAGTAATAAATTTTTGGGAGCTTTCGTGTATTACCCTTTCTCAAACAAGACTTTGATCAAAATTCGTGATTTATTATTTTAAACATTTTTACAATTATTCACAAATATTCATTCATGGTAAGATACTATTCCTTCAACTTCAAATTACCGAGGGGACCAATTAATATTGATTTTATTCAACTTATCGAGTATTTTTCATGGGAACGGGGAAAAAAGTTTAAATTATCGAAATATTCAAATTAACGAGTTTCAAATTATCGATAGTCGACTGTATATATATTTAAAAAAAAAACAAGTTTTAAGCTTGTATATATAAGGCTGTCCCAAAAGTTCGTGTTTTTATTAAAACGTTTTCTTATTACTTGGCGATTAATATTATTACGACGAATACATAATAATACTATATACATAAAATAAAGACATTCTATATACAGTTACGAGCGTCATTCCTCATCTTCTAATCAACAATCAGTCATCAGTTTTCATCTCTGTCACCGTTTGCTTTTTTTTTTTTTTTGGAATGGCGCCCTCCTATTGGTTGGCTACGGTCACGTCACCTTTGCCCCCCTCCACTCGCCTTTTCGTTTATGTAATTATTGTGTTGGAGCGGGTCGCTCCTCAAATAAATGCATATATTAGTTAATAACCAAATGTAATCCTCTCTTTCTTTTTCCCTGTAAGAGACGCCTACGGAAGCCAACAGTACATAGACAGATAAAGCACATAGGCTATAGTTATTAACTAACATATGCATTTATTTAAGGCGCCAATTTATAATTGTAACAAATAGTATTTGAATCAAAACATTCAATCGGGTAAAACACGGGCGTTGCCCGGGTCATTCGGCTAGTTATACATAACGGCGAATAATATTGGTATTTCAATTTTTTGTAAGTTTTTACGAACTTTTGAGGCAACCTTGTATATGGATATTTATTAAAATATATGATTATCTCCAGTATTTATTATATTTAATATATTCAATGAGAAAATATTCTAGTAAATTTTCTCTTTTCTACCATTTATTAGCCTTTATAAACATATGGAGATAGAACTTAAGGAAGTAGAAAGTTTTTGATGCCGCCGAAGGTCTGTTTTTTTAAGGAGAGAGAGGTAATTCTGTTCACACTTGGTTATCTCGTGTGTCTTCAATAAAGATCACTGGAATATCTTTCAGAGTTATTCTCTGATTCCCGATATACATGCTAAAAGGTACAACTTCCTTAAGTTTTGTCCATGAGTGTATCTTTCAGAATTATTGTCTGAATCCCGATATACATGCTGAAAGGTACAACTTCCTTAAGTTTTGTCCATGAATGTATCTTTCAGAGTTATTGTCTGAATCCCGATATACATGCTAAAAGGTACAACCTCCTTAAGTTTTGTCCATGAGTATCTTTCAAATAAACCTATCTTTTGAGTCTATTTACAGTCTCTATTTTAGTCTAAGTTTATTCTATTTTTTATAATGATATCTTTTCTTCACTTTTTAACCTTTATATTTCAGAGATATTTATCCTCACTTCGAGTGTCGGACAAAATCCAAATATTATCCATTTTTCAATCCACTCCATGAGTGTTTTTATTAGAAAAGATCACAAAATATTATAATATACATTGTATAAAATTATTTTCTGGTTGGTAATTTGTTTTAAAATAATATAAAATTTGAAACAAATAAATTTACCGGGAATGTGTTTCTTTTCAATAATATCATCAAATATTATCTCTACAGACCTTACTGCAATGCTATAAGTTATTGAATGAGAGGGCTTGGCTCATCAGTAGTGAAACCTCTCAGCTGTTTTTCCAAATTAGTCAATTTGCACAATGTAAAAAATCTTTTTGTTGGTAATTTGTTTAATAAACAACATAACAATTGACAACAACAAAAAGCTTTTATTAAGGACAACCCTTCCATATATTTTAGTTAAGGATGTTAAAATTTGGGGTTATAATTATATAGAATATGAATATAATAATTTTCACAGATTTAAACATAGTTAATTGGTGCAAACGAAATCACCAAAAGATATATGTGTTAGCAGAAGATAAAAATAATAATGGATTTCTAATGGCTCAAATTTTTGAGCCATTATCATTTTTCGATAATGGATTTTTTAAAAGATCACCTTTTTTCCTCGCAACTGATATTTTATATATAAAAATTGATCATTTTAATATATAATTTATTTTAATAATTATTTATGACCATATTTATTTGATATCTTTTGTTGGTTTTATATATAAATAAAAACCAAAATGCAAAGCACCAATTTATGTATTGAGCATATTTAAAACAATATAAATATATGAAAAAACAATAAAAATATAAAAAGGGTCAGGTGTTCATATTAAAAACAAAGTAGGCATATCCTGACCCAGGAGCACATGTGATTTTTAAATGGCAAAGCGCCATCTAGTGGAACAGAAAACAACTAAACATTGATTTAGCCTGTTTCCTGATATTTGGCTAACCCAATTTCTTGATAAATCAAGAAAGCCATCCATGAACGCGTTTCGCGCTGTTGGCGCTCGTCAGCGTGGAACAGGCTGTACCACTGCGACCAACAATATTTTTGGTCCTAGAAGCTTCTTGAGAAACCAAAAAAATGGGTATTTAAGGCCGAACGTATATATATATATATATATAAATCAAGAAATGAATTAGCCAAATATTATGGAAAAATCCTAAATTACGTTTAGTTGAATTTTTTTCCTCTAGATGGCGCCCTGCCATCTAAAAATGCACATGTGAGCGGTCAGGATATGCCTTTTTAATTTTGAATTTCAACATCTGACCTTTTTCTATTTTTTTTTTATTTTTTATATATATGTTAACCAATCTTGCCCATATATCCCCCTATGTATCTATAAATAAATAGATGAATTGTGAAACCCCAAAATATTAATGCTTGCTTCGTTTTTATTTTAATAAGTACATTTTTGATTTTATTAATAAAACATTTTTGATATTTTATTAAGAAAATGTGGATATTACATTGATTTTGATATATTTCATTAGAGACAATTTTAAATTTAATGAGTACATTTTTTAAATTTTGTGTATATATGTTATGAATATAATGTTTTTTTGAAAAGATAGATAATTGGAGGTGTAGTCGTGAAAATAGGAAAGATAATTATTTACTTATCAAGTAGTTTTTATTTTCAATTACTTGAATCAAATTATACATTAAATATGTAACAAAATTATATAGAATTTATAAAATAAATCCTATATTAGTGAATTAAAAAAATAATAGGTAGGTTAACTTTACATATTTACAACAATATTCAAAGTGGTATATTCTAAAACTATGGTCAAAAATGTAGAATAGTCAATGAATGAAAATAAAATATATGTTTTTAAAAAATAAAATATTTGCATTTTTATATTATATATCTATATATATAAAAATGGATGTTTGTTGGTCCGTCCGTCCGTCCGTCCGTTTGTCAGTGATAATCTTCTACATCGCTCAACCAATCGTGATGAAACTTTGGGAAGATGTTTAGTATACTACCGGGATGGTTTATGGCTAATTACTCTTTAGAAATAACCTTTCGTTGCATTTTTATTTACAATAAAACGTAAATTCACTCGCAATCTGCGCCCCTCTCGCGGCAGACGGGGGATGGCGGCGCGCGACGATTGGCTGCCGGCGCAGCACGTGACCTCCCTGCCTCCCCCCGCCGAGTAAATGAGATCTCCCGGCTGACGGCCGAGCAGCGCCCTCTAGAACGCGTTACGATTTTGACGGCGCGGGGCGCTCCCGGTTGGACAGTTGCGCGGGGGCAGAGTGACCTCGCGGGTGCCCTCCGGGAACTACGTCCATCTTCCATATGTAATATACATTTAATCGTGTAAACCCGGGCGTTGCCCGGGTCATTCGTCTACAAATTCGCAGTAGTTCACTAATTCAAACCAAAATATCCATACATAGGTAAAAGAATACTGGGAAGACTGACATTTATTAATGCAGTGATTATAATCAATGATTACAATGAAGGGCTATATTGTCTATATATATAAAAATCACTTTCAAATATTAACGTAACGTTCCATTCTCAATCCCGTTGGGCTTTAGATCGGCTAAAACATTTTTATCTTTATTAGTGAATATTAACTTTACTGTACTGAATAGTTTAGTATAATGTTAATTCAACATATTACAATTTAGCCACTGCAACGCGTGGCCGGGTTCGCTGTGTAGTATACTATCAGGACGATTTCTGGCGAATTATTTTAGAATAATATTTATAGCAATAAATATAGCGAAATTAAGACGTAGTGATAATATTCTGTGTTTGTGCATATATAAATATTTTACAGAAAATGTGAGAACGTTCTATTAGAATATCTCGAAAACAAAAAACAATACATATAATAACATATACAATATACAATACATATACATTTTATCTTTATAAGTGAATATTGACTTTACTGTACTGAATAGTTTAGTATAATGTTAATTTAACATATTACAATTTAGCCACAGCAAGGCGTGGCCGGGTCCACTAGTAATATATAAAAAGATATTTTACAATTTTGAAACTTGGTTTTCCATTTTAAAAACGAAATTTCACAAAATATAATAACAATAATTTCAAGTTTATCAAAAATAAATACTAAATAAAGTTTAACGCGTTTACACATTGCTTTACTAAAAAAAAAGCGCAAACAATTATTTCTTCACGAATTATCTGTGAAATAAGTTAGAAACTCCGTTTAATAAGAGCTAACCCGAAAATGGCCCGGCGTACCAACAACAATTAACTTAATTGTCAGTTTAATTAAAGATTTGGCCTCGGTGTACCAAGGCCAATCACCGACCAAAGAGAGTTTTTTTCTCAAATAAAAAAAAATTCTCTGAAGTTTTTTACTGGAACAGACGATAGCGTGGATAGAATTTATTGAGCTCCCTTCTTCAAAAGGAACAATCCCGTGTTTACTTTTTGATATCCATATAATAATAATTTTCTTTAAATAAATATAATTTATAAAGTAATAGAGAAAATATATTGAAAACATTTTATAAAAATGAAATTTCATTAGGATAAGGTGGATAAATTAAGAAAAAAGCCTTTTCTGATCGTGCAACTAAAAGTTGTTGATAGCTTGTGCCATCTATCGGAATAAATATCAACTAATCATCCATAGCTACAAATACCCATTCTTGATTAACATAGAAACGCTTACCACGTACGCGTTTCGGGCTGTTGGCCCTCATCAGTATGGTGCAAGCTGTTGGTGCGTGGTGTGTCAGCATGGTGCAAACATTTTTGTAGACATGATTATCATGGCCTGTAACACAGTACTTAGGATAAACGAAAATTTAGAAAAAATATGGACACCAAAATTTAAAGGAGATATAGAAATAAGTACATTTCCGACCACCCAGAAGTCAAACATTTTGTACGCTTGCATTATCAACGGGATAAAGCGAGTGTACAAAATTTCATACTCATACGTGCCCTGAAAGTACAGTCCACTCTCGATAATTTGAAACTCGTCAATTTTAATTTCTCGTTAATTTGAAAATAAATCCCGGTCTTTTGAAAAATACTCTATAAGTTGAATGAAATCAATATTAATTGGTCCCCTCGGTAATTTAAAGTTGAAGGAATAATATCATGCCACAAATGCATATTTGTGAATAACTGTACAAATGTTTAAAAAAAATAAATCACGAATTTTGATATCAAATTCTTGTTTGAGAAAGAGTAATACACGAAAAAGCTCCCAATAAATTTATTACTTTAAAAACTTGCAGTAAGTCGCTTATTTAATCTTAAATCAACATAGTATGTATATCAAAATTCAAAACTATTATAGACGCGTATGATTCTTTTTTTAAAAAGTCTATAATAGTTTCGAATTTTGATAACAGATGGCGCGCTAATGCATCATATTATAGTATGTATATCCCGAAACTGTCAAAACTACAATCTCTTGTTTACTTGATTTTTTCCCTCCCTCTTGGTTGTCTAAACTCTTGTTATTTTGAACTCTTGATAATTTGAAAATATTCTGGCCTCTTGATTTTCAAAGTATCGAGAGTCGACTGTATATTAAATGAATAATCACAATATTTGTGGACAGAAAGACATGGAGGTAAGTTAAATATAAGCTTTAATAAAGGCTTTTACGATAGTATAAATATGTACACAGGTTTTTATTATTATTCCTAGTACATGTGGTACAGGCAATGATTATCATAATACAATATAATGCGGCTTATGATTGTGGAACGTAGTTTGACAATTATACAGCAAATGTTTATTTTGAATGAAAAATCGAAATTTATTTTAAGGAGAAATAAATTTCGATTTTACGGTATAATTGTCAAACTTTGTTTCACAATGATAATCATGTTGTGAAGAAGTTGGCGACTGTTTTTACTGTAAGTGTCTACACATGTGAAAAGCAGTTCGACTTTTGCATTTACAAAGGTGCCAGAGCCCCGTTTGGTTACTTGTACTCGCTGATGATATTGGACTTTTAGCAAGAATCAGGGGCCATTGGATAATATTTTTATTTATAAAAAAGTGTCAAAATGCGCGGGATTCCATCCCGGTCATAGCGGTCGAAAACTAGCAGTTTAGAATACTCTCTTTCTACTTTATTATATTCATTCATTTGAAACAGGAAAATAATTATCAGGTAAAAAGTTTCTTTTAATATTGAATTTGCAAGCTTTCGAGCAAATATATACTGTTCTTCATCCTGTATATTTACTCGAAAGCTTGCGAAATCAAAATGAAAAGAAATTCTTTACTTTAATTTTATTTATTCTTTCTTTTTCAAATAATTTCTAGGTAACCATTGTTCACATTTTTATTAATTAATATGAATAACTAATTGTAAATATTACTTGTTGATTTGTTATGGTCAATTTCCTACAGTTCTTACTGTTATGAGAATTATTTGATGAGCCTCGCTCATTAGTGGTTAACCCTCCCAGCGGTTTTGCCAGTTTAAAGTTGAAAATTTCACTCTTGATAAGCCAGTCATTTCCATCATTATTTTCTCATATCATTAAAATCCGTAGAAAATTTTATTTTTTAATGTAATGATGAAATGTTAATATTTTCACCGATAGGTGGCGTTCTGATATATTCTAACATAATATGTAAATTGATAGATGGCGTATCCAAGACGTTATCTTTTAAGCAAACTTAGAAGCCGTCGTGTAGAAACTGATGGCTATTTCTAAGCTATATTTAGAACATATTGATCTGTTATTGATTAAGCTGATTGGTCGCTGGACGGTAGCGTGATAAACTCCCGTCAATGATTTTTGTTTTTCGTGTTTTTTGACTGAAAGCTTCTATATTTACATCTTGGCTTGATCTAAGTGCTTGTTTGAAGCAACAGTGGCCAAAGTTGTATACAAACATGATCTTTTCTATCTCATTTCTGTCTACGGCCAGCTTTCGTGTTTTTTGACCGAAAGCTTCTATATTTACATCTTAGCTTGATCTACGTGCTTGTTGAGGCAACAACTAAAGTCCAAGTTGTATACAAACATGATCTTTTCTATCTCATTTCTGTCTACGGCTAGCTTTCGTGGTTTTTGACCGAAAGCTTCTATATTTACATCTTAGCTTGATCTACGTGCTTGTTGAGGCAACAACTAAAGTCCAAGTTGTATACAAACATGATCTTTTCTATCTCATTTCTGTCTACGGCTAGCTTTCGTGGTTTTTGACCGAAAGCTTCTATATTTACATCTTAGCTTGATCTACGTGCTTGTTGAGGCAACAACTAAAGTCCAAGTTGTATACAAACATGATCTTTTCTATCTCATTTCTGTCTACGGCTAGCTTTCGTGGTTTTTGACCGAAAGCTTCTATATTTACATCTTAGCTTGATCTACGTGCTTGTTAAGGCAACAACTAAAGTCCAAGTTGTATACAAACATGATCTTTTCTATCTCATTTCTGTCTACGGCCAGCTTTCGAGTTTTTTGACCGAAAGCTTCTATATTTACATCTTAGCTTGATCTACGTGCTTGTTTGAGGCAACAACTAAAGTCAAAGTTGTATACAAACATGATCTTTTCTATCTCATTTCTGTCTACGGCCAGCTTTCGTGTTTTTTGACCGAAAGCTTCTATATTTACATCTTAGCTTGATCTACGTGCTTGTTTGAGGCAACAACTAAAGTCCAAGTTGTATACAAACATGATCTTTTCTATCTCATTTCTGTCTACGGCCAGCTTTCGTGTTTTTTGACCGAAAGCTTCTATATTTACATCTTAGCTTGATCTACGTGCTTGTTGAGGCAACAACTAAAGTCCAAGTTGTATACAAACATGATCTTTTCTATCTAATTTCTACCTTCGGCCATCTTTCGTGTTTTTTACAATGGTTAGTCTGATGACAATTGACAATTAAAATAATTCGACATCTTGTCAATTCCTGCAAAAGTGCACAGTCTGTAATTTTAAAAAGATGATTATATATATAAAGTATATTAAAAACAAAGAAGGCATATTTTGACCAGGAGCACATATGCTTTCTATATGGCAGAACGCCATCTAGTGGAACAGAAATCAACTAAACATTGATTTAGCCTGTTACCTGATACTAGTATTTGGCCAACCCAATTTCTTGATAAATCAGGAAAAGCCATCCACGAACGCGTTTCGCGCTGTTGGCGCTCGTCAGCGTGGAGTAGGCTGTACCACTACGCCCAAAAATAATTTTGGTCCCAGAGCCGTCTTGAAAAACCAAGAAATGGGTATTTAAGGCCAAACTTACATGAATACGCTTAACATGTGAAAAAATGATAGAAAAAAATAAATAAAAAGGTCAGGTGTTGATTACATGTTCGTGATTGGCTTTTCTTGATTTATCAAGAAATTGGGTTGGCCAAATATAAAGGAGCAGGCTAAATCAATGTTTAGTTGATTTCTGTTCCACTAGATGGCGCTCTGCCACCTAAAAAGCACATGTGCTCCTGGTCAGGATATGCCTTTTTTATTTTTAATATCAACACCTGACCTTTTTGTTATTTATTTATTTTATTCTATTATTTTTTGCATAATACTATGTACAATGCACATGGCGTTTCTGACATCACTGCAGAGTTTGGTGGAGGAGAATCACCAGCGGGTCTCCAGCGACACCACGTATTTCGACATCTACCAAGAAAACGTAGATCGCGTGTATCGCCACTGAAGAGATGGAGATGGCGTGGTCCTCGAGACCAATCAGAAAGATCCAGGACTGCGTGCTACGCGGGCGGCCCTGGTTCGATTCCCGGCCGATGCATTTTTTTTTTTTTTACAATTTTTAAAACGCATTTATATATTATACAAGAATGACATCCCCGGCGCCAATTTATAATTGTAACGAATAGTATTTGAATAAAAGCATTTAATCGGGTAAAACCCGGGCGTTGCCCGGGCCATTCGGCTAGTAAAATAATATACAAGAGGTATTTATAGGGAGAACAACTTATCCCAAGGTAAAGATAATAATATGGTCTGTCCATCTTCTAATCATGCTATTAATAGTTACTGATAGCTATCACCATCTCTCGGAATATATATCAAGCAATCGTTAATTTTTAATTATTCTTGAATATGGGCCTATTACCCATTTAATGATTTGTTGATATTTATTCCGAAAGATGGCGTGATTTAATTATATATAGGGATATTATTTTGTTAAATTATATATGTAGTAATGTAGTTTGTTATCCTGTTGATTGAATGTAGTGTGGCATGTTGGTTGCAGTCGTGGTGGCCACAATGTTTAGAGTAGTTTCAGTCTTGGAATTGGGATTGCACAAAAGGACGAGTTATGTTGGATGTCACCATAGAGATGGGCGAGCGAGTAAGTGAAGCCGACGCCGATAAAGGCAGATATGTAGAGAGGTGTCTGTCAATCATCATGTCTCAAAGCAAACCGACTTGTTTGAGCAAGAAGGGGGCACACCTGGAAACCCCGACATGTTTTTCTGAACTTTTCCTGCCCTGGCACCGGCTGTCACTCACTCGAAATTTTATTTTTGTCGTTTTGGTAATTACACTATAACTATATAACACATGGGAATATAAGTATATATTGGAATATATTACAACATATATATACCTCTTTCTGGCCATGTAAGATCTATCTAGGTATAAATGTGTTCGCCAATATTTAGAGTCCTTCTCAAGATAATTGGAGGATCTTGAACGTCTTGTCTACAATCTCAAGAAATCCTTGTAGATCTCCCATACCATTGTCACCGTGGTACAGTAGACGTAGACAATTGGATAATGGATCTACAGAAGCTTGTGCGCACGTCGACAGAATCACATTTGATCAATACCACTCACGTCTCCCCAGAGATTCTGTTTTCTCCCACTTACATCTTTGCTTAACTCTGGCATCTTCTTGTTCCTTTGAATATATCTTATATCCTATGTCTTAACTTCTGTTACCTTTATCTTCAAACTCTTCAATTTCTCAACGTATTGGTAAGTGTATGAATATAATATACAGTAGCATCTATACTCATGGACAAAACTTAAATGGAAAGTTTTTGATGTCGACGGTCGTCTATTATTATTTTTTTAAGGAGACAGACAATTTTGTTCACACTTGGTTATTTCGTGTGTCTTCAATAAAGGCCTTTGTAATATCTTTCAGAGTTATTGTCTGAATCCCGGTATACATGCTAAAAGGTACAACTTCCTTAAGTTTAGTCCATGAGTGTATATTTCAGAGTTATTGTCTGAACCCGATATACATGCTAAAAGGTACAACTTCCTTAAGTTTGTCCATGAGTGTATATTTCAGAGTTATTGTCTGAATCCCGATACTAATGCTAAAAGTTACAACTTCCTTAAGTTTTGTCCATGAGTGTTAATTGTTAAATTCTGGCATCAACAAAGATGTCTATCTACAAGTTCTTCCTGGGACTTTGATTTGAGAGGAGAAAA
>CP092864.1:138393274-138427921 GCA_030710605.1 Cordylochernes scorpioides | reverse complement strand
ACCACCATCCAGTCTGTCAAGAAAGCAGTTCACACGGTGATGACCCAAATGGACAAGGTCATCGTCGCCAAGGCCTGTGCTTCATTCCGCACTCGCCTCGAGACTGTTGTAGCTAATAATGGAAACTACATTGAATAAATAAAAACTATATCCTTTTATCTACTGCTGTGTCAAATTTCATTCGGATATTTTAATTTTTACTTGCAAAAAATTTCAGTTAAAATACCATTGTTGAAATTCCCAATTTACCTGGTACACCCTGTATATATAAAATAGAAATGTAGTTTATAATGAGATCTTTTAAATTAAATTATTCCTTTAATATATTGTCATATCTTCAATATAGTTTTGTTGTTTGCAATTTTCTTTTTTTTTTTTTGTTTCCTTTCAAATATATGTGTCCACTCTGAAATATAGTTTGTAAATTTATATTCCAATTTATTTTCTTATATATATATATTTTTTTTATTTCCAAAATATTTATTTATACTTTCACCAATGCCTTTAGGATCTTTGCGATGGAACACGTATGGTGTTTCAGCGCATGTGCTCTCATGTCCTTGAAGCACATATACTGACAGTGCCCAAAGTTGAACACACTGTATAGTGTCTGAAATATCTTTGGCCCCTTCGGATACCAACCTTCGCTTCATTCTAGAGAGGCGTTAGTTTTCACTAAGGTTGGCTTTTGCTATGACTATAAATAAGGCTCAAGGCCAAACCTTGGCTACAAGAGCCTGTGTTTACGCACGGACAACTTTAAGTGGCTTTTTCAAGTGTGCGAACATTGGATAGCATACATGTATTGTATTAGTATTTTGTTAATACACTATTATCAATTATTTTGATTTTGGACTTCTCTTTATTTACTAATTTTCCCCATTTCTCTATACATAAATTTCGTGCATTTTCAGTGGCTGCCTTCGCCTCTGTAATACCTTTTTACCGGTAAAGTTGTATTTAAACAACAATCAACCTTGTAAATTTGATTTTTAAAATGGTCGAATTATCGAAAGTGTCGAATTATCGAAAGTGTCGAATTATCGATAGTGTCGAATTACAGTTTGTTTATTTATTTTTTAATAAGGTCCTCTTATCTTATCTGCAATATAGTTGTATTGTTCGAAATTTTATTTTCTAATTTGTTAATTTTTTTCTTTTTTTTTCACTCTAATAATATTTATTTAAATCTAATAATTTTTATTTAATTAATAATTTATTTAATCCAATGTCTATAGTTTCTTCCCTGAAATTGCTTACCAAACATGAGTCAGTGTTTCCTCAGTGTTAACAGTTGGAGTGTTAGAATGCGGAGAAGCAAAATAACTCCCTACTGAATTTCTCAATAGTCTTACTCCCAGAGGAATGCATCCACACCAGTTAAACTCTAGGTTGGTGCTATTGTTATGCTTCTGAGAAGTTTTAATCCTAAGCAGGGTCTTTGAAAATGGTACACGTGTGGTGATACAGTGCATGTGCTCTCATGTCCTTAAAGTAGTGTAGTTCTGTTGTTTGCAATTTCATTTTCTGATTTGTTAAAATTTTTCTTCTATAGTTTCTCACCTGCGGGTCCTTCGGGTAAACCTGGGTCGTTGCCCGGGTCACTCGGCTAGTTATTAAATATAAAATTTTGACCGTGATTTTTAGGGGGTCATTATTTTTAAAAATTTATTTATACACATTATTTAATATTGACAATAAAAAATTTATATATTGGATTGAATATAAATACTCATTTGCTAAAATTTTATTTCATTCCAAAATCGATATTTGTGTGTGTGAAAATAATTTTTAATTTTTTTTTTAAAGTTCACGTGAAAACGTGGTAGGATATGCATTTTTTAAATTTTAATAATAATATATATATTTATGCATTTTATTTGTATAATGATTGCTCTATTTGAAAAAAAAAAAAACATTACCTAGTTCGTTGTACACTCATGGACAAAAATTAAGGAAGATGAAAGTATTTTATATCTCCGGTCGTCTGTTTTTTTTGTTGTTTTTTGTTTTTTTTTAAGAGACAGAGTTTGTTTACACTTTGTTTACTCGTTTTGATGCACAATTAAAGTGAGAGGTGCCTTTTTGGTACATGATTAACATCCTAACGTACTTTGTTATTATATATATATATATTCTGAATATAGAGCAATCCATAATACATTCATATTTAAAAAATAAGGCCTATTTTGGATTTTAATACGATTATTTATTAATCCGATATTTCGATGGATCAATCATCCATCTTTTACGAGGTGTTTTGCCGTGAAGCACGCAGCAGGTCGCGTGCCCCAGGTGAGCCACTAGACGTCTTCCAAGCTTATTGGGTGATAAACCATCTATTTACATATATCACTTTTTTAATTATATTTACTCTGTTTAGAATGTATATATTAGATGGTTTATCACCCAATAAGCTTGGAAGACGTCTAGTGGCTCACCTGGGGAACGCGACCTGCTGCGTGCTTCACGGCAAAACTACTCGTAAAAGATGGAAGATTGATCCATCGAAATATCGGATTAATAAATAATCGTATTAAAATCCAAAATAGGCCTTATTTTTAAAATATATATATATCCCCTTACGCCAGTAACCTCCCTATATTTTTCCTACAAGTACTAAATAAAGATTCCAGGACTCCATCTACAAAGTATCAAGTCCAACCTACCAATAACTGGAGAAGACCAAGCTACCTATTTTTAAAAACGAACCTTTTTTCTTCGATTAGGTTAAAAACTTTTAATCAATCATTTTTATTGGTTTTAAGTTTGGAAAACTTCGATATAAATCTATCAAGAGATTGGACAGCAAGTTTCTTCAATACATTTTTATTGGCCAATAGATTGATGGCAAAATCATTTTAATAGAAAACATCATTTTATTTGGTTTTCGATATTTTTGTAGCTTATGATAGATCAACTATAATGTACTCTTAATTGTTTTATATGTATTTATGTGGTGTCCTGGTTATATTCACCCGCTGATTGACTTTCTTTTACGCCGTCAATGTGACGCATGCGTAGTTCATTTATATCTAACCAGCGTTTGTAAGTAGGGCCAGCGTTTAGCTCATTTATTTATGGAAAGGTACATTTACCGTTAACGATTGTCTTCGTTGGGACGCTTTCAAGAACTTGTTTAGTGTTAATAAGTATATATGCACTCATGGACAAAACTTAAGGAAGTTGTACCTTTTAGCATGTATATCGGGATTCAGACAATAACTCTCAAAGATACACTCATGGACAAAACTTAAGGAAGTTGTACCTTTCATCATGTATATCGGGATTCAGACAATAACTCTGAAAGATACACTCATGGACAATACTTAAGGAAGTTGTACCTTTTAGAATGTATATCGGGATTCAGACAATAACTCTGTAAGATATTACAGTGACATTTATTGAAGATACACGATATACAAAGTGTGAACAAAATGTCTTCCTTAAAAAACATAAAAATAAAAAAAAGACGACTGACGACATCAAAAACTTTCCACTTCCTTACGTTTTGTCTATGAATGTATATATATAAACGATGTAAGTTTCTCTACTCTTAAATGCTATATAATCAATCATTTTTACTGTTTATAAATAACTTGTTACTTTATATAGAACAAACAACTTTAACAATTTTTATTTGTGATTATCAAATTTTAATGTACTATTTTTCGTTTGGTATAAATTTCTATAATATATACAAGTTTTAAAAATAAATTTTAATGAATTTTAAAAATACGTAAATGTATAAAACTATTTATCTATTTTAAATTCAATTTTGAAGAGAATATTTTTTTCTGTAACAAAATAAAAAATAATAAATTTTCCTCTCTTCTAATCGAAATGCCAAACAATAAATCAAAAGCAATCAATAGTCAAATGAGGATTATCCAGTTTAGAAACGACGTCACGAATAGAACATTACAGCGTTGCCGAATGTTCTTATTGGAGTTCAGAGTTATTTTTGGGCAGACGAAATAAATAGATCGCCTTTGATACATTTCCCGCCATAAATCTTGAACGGCAGCCATATTGCCTCCGGTCAGCTATTAGAATCTTTTTGAAAAAAAAAAAAAAGAAAGAATAATAATACACAGAGTAATTTGTGACTTTTTAAAACTATCTTCTGCTTTGATATATAGCTCTTTATTAGTGTATTTTTTAATGCGTTAATGTATTTCTTAAAAATGGATTTTTAATTATGACATATTAGTTTTCATAACTTGAAAGTGTGAAAAATAACCCTTTTAAAATTTATAAAAATTAGATATTAAAATATGAGTATTTTTGACACATTTTTTTTCTTTTCTTTTTCAAAAATAATATTTTTACGATGAAAATATATATCCCTTATATTTCCATTTATGAAAATAAATCTAATTTCAAATTCGTAGCTAAAATAAATATTTAACTATTCATTTAAAAAATATTAATATTTATTTCTATTTTCGTAATATTATTATCAAAACGAAATTATTTTAAATATTCTAAAATGTTCAAGTAAATCTCATTATGAGAATTTAAAAGAAAAATATTAACTATTCATAAGGTGCCCATTTTTTGTTAAAATAATATATTAATTTTCTAATGTATTTACTGTAATGATATTACTGTAGTTTTTATCATTACAGTAAGGATTGTAGGAAATTGTTTAATTCGTTTTATTTTAAGAATAAATGGACGCCTTAATGATAAGTTTTTAATTTTTAAATACAGAGGGGGCGTTCTCTCTATCTCTGTTGACTTTGTATATATATATGTCGTACCACTTACAGTCATGGGGCCAAGTGGTTTCAGGAGTCTATGGATAACACAAAGGACGAGGCAGGTTAAATGTCACCTAAGAGAAGCCAGCGAGCGAAGACGCCTCAAGGTCCAGGAGGGTGTCTGATCTGTAAGAATGAGCGAGATCTGCCGTTATCCAGCCTGTTTGTCGGTGTTCGGCGATGGTGTCGTAAAACTCACTAAGGACTTATGAAAGTTCCACAGGAGAAAATGACGTAATATTGACGAAACTAAACCTCGACTTGCATGAAATGCGGCGGTCTCTCAATAAAAATGTATTGACTTATTTGGAATTACATAATGGCCAAGTTAGCGAATTGAATTTTATCTATATTTTAGGGCAGTTACACTATTTACAATTACGGTACATATGAGAATCTAGTGTATATAATGACATCTATTATTGCATATATATATCACTTTTTATATTTATTTATATATTTATCACACATTATAAATCATATTTATCTGTATTTACCCTTACATAACTATATATGGACAAAGAAATGAAGAAGTTTCAATCTTAATATCTCTCTCGTAAATAATTATTAAAATAAGTCAATATAATTGACATAAATTAAGAAAAAGATATCTCCTGATTGTAACACTAAAGGTTGCTGATGGCTTGCGCCATCTGTCGGAATTTTAGTTAATATTTATTCCGAAAGATGGCGCAAGCTATCAGTAACTTTTAGTTTCACGAGCAGGATAGGCCTTTTTCTTAATTTATCCACCTAATCTCACTACAATTAGTTACGTTTGTACTAGTTTTTACATACGCTAGCTATATGTTTTACGCCATTCTAACAATAGAAGTAAAAGTGTGATATTTACTGGGATAAGGTGCAAAATTATGAAAAAGGCATCTCCTTATCGTTCAACTGAAAGTTGCTGATGACTTGCACTATCTATCAGAATAAATATCAATTATTCTCGTTGATTTTTAATTATTACAGAATTGGCCAAATACCAATTCTTGATTAATCAAGAAAAGCTATATATTATATATATATATCTTGATTAATCAAGAATGGGTAGTTGGCCAATTCGAGAATAATTAAAAATCAACGAGAATAGTTGATATTTATTCCGAAAGATGGCGCAAGCCATCAGTAACTTTCAGTTGCACGATAAGGAGATGCCTTTTTCATAATAAATTTATAGTTATCTCAGTAGCTAGTAGGAGGTCAGTGGACGAATCATATAAATCAATGAATATATGAAAGCCATGACACCGGATCGAATCCAGGCCTTATATTTTTCTTTCTTTAATAAAGATAATAAATATCTATTTATGATAAAAATTGTGAAAACCTTTTAAAATTACAAATTATTTTCTCACATGTGTTTATTTCTATTTTAAAATGCTAGCTTTCAAGTGATAATCGCTCTTCAACGGGCTTAATAAAATCGACAATATCTTATAAGAAATATTTACAAATACATACGAGCGCAGCGTGGATATTTACAACTGAAATGTTAAAATTGAAATGTAATTTAACAATGTTATGGAATATGTCTATTTTCATTTTTAAGGTATCCAGAACCTATAAAATTGATCTATTGATTCTGGGTTCCCTAAAAAACGTAAATAGACCTTATATTCCATTGTTAAATGGTAACATAAAAACCGGGCGAAGCCGGGTACATTCTCTAGTTATTTATAAAACAATAACGGGCCATCTATTCTTGTAATGGAATTTGGCTTAGGTTATTTTGAAATAATTCAATAAAACAGAAACCAAATGCCACTACAAGAATATTAAGAACCAATATCAACGGTTACTTTTAGAATCTCTCATTTCTAATGAATATTGTAGAGAGCATAAACAGGAAAATACCATCACAATACCTTAGAAATCTTAGAAGAAATCAATAGATCAATTTTATAAGTTCTGGTTGCTCTAAAAACGTAAATAGACATTTTCTATAACATTGTTAAATTACATTTCAATTTTAAAAGTTCAGTTGTAAATATCCACGCTGCGCTCGTATGTATTTGTAAATATTTCTTATAAGATATTGTCGATTTTATTAAGCCCGTTGAAGAGCGATTATCACTTGAAAGCTAGCATTTTAAAATAGAAATAAACACATGTGAGAAAATAATTTGTAATTTTAAAAGGTTTTCACAATTTTTATCATAAATAGATATTTATTATCTTTATTAAAGAAAGAAAAATATAAGGCCTGGATTCGATCCGGTGTCATGGCTTTCATATATTCATTGATTTATATGATTCGTCCACTGACCTCCTACTAGCTACTGAGATAACTATAAATTTATTATGAAAAAGGCATCTCCTTATCGTGCAACTGAAAGTTACTGATGGCTTGCGCCATCTTTCGGAATAAATATCAACTATTCTCGTTGATTTTTAATTATTCTCGAATTGGCCAACTACCCATTCTTGATTAATCAAGATATATATATATAATATATAGCTTTTCTTGATTAATCAAGAATTGGTATTTGGCCAATTCTGTAATAATTAAAAATCAACGAGAATAATTGATATTTATTCTGATAGATAGTGCAAGTCATCAGCAACTTTCAGTTGAACGATAAGGAGATGCCTTTTTCATAATTTTGCACCTTATCCCAGTAAATATCACACTTTTACTTCTAGAAAATACCATCACAATACCTTAGAAATCTTAGAAGAAATCAATAGATCAATTTTATAAGTTCTGGTTGCTCTAAAAACGTAAATAGACATTTTCTATAACATTGTTAAATTACATTTCAATTTTAAAAGTTCAGTTGTAAATATCCACGCTGCGTGCGTATGTATTTGTAAATATTTCTTGTAAGATATAGTCGATGTTTTTCTATTAAGCCCGTTGAAGAGCGATTATCGCTTTAAAGCTAGCATTTTAAAATAAAAAGAAACTCATTGTGAGAAAATATTTTGTAATTTTAAAAGATACTAAATGTCTACTTTACAATATCTTCCTAATTAACCAAACATTTACAAAATATTTATAAATACTAACGACTAATTATTATAATTATCATAATTGAAACTTCACCAATCATTAGAAGAATTTTTATAATTTGAATAAATTATCAAACAACAACATCCGCCCATAATGTGGACGGGTTACACTTGCATCGCCCGCTCAAGTCCATCTGGGGACTTTTCCGGGCTCATCTGAAGAAGGTTCAGTGAAAAGGTGGATCTGGTAAGGAGAGCAAGTCAAAGAGGTGTGTCCCGCACCAATCATTAGAATTTTTTTTATAATTTGGATAAATTATCAAAAGAATTATTATAAATGAAATATTCAATGATCGAATTACTCTGTGGAATAATTTACCTGGCAACACATATATTCCATCTATGTCAATCAAACAGATTCTGAATTTCTTGAAAATGATCGTTTGTATTTCTTTAATTTATAAATATTTGAATTTATTAAGAAGAATTGTTAAAAGTCATTCAAAAACGCGTTAAAAATTTAACTTTATCTTTTTTTTTTTATTAGAAAAGCAAGCTTTCGAGCTATGACGGTCTTATAGAGGATTAACAATGTCAAGTGAAGAAATACAAACTGTTTGTAAAAGCATGAATTCTCTTTTATATAATAATATATACTTTATTATTACAATTTTTGGTGAGGATCATATTCATCTATAAGAAGCGTACCTCTCCCTTTAAAATGCATTAAATCAATATATTTCTCAATTTATTTTGTTCTGAAAGTGCATATAATCAAATTGGTGAATAAGCCACTACACCAGTTTGGACAAATACAGACAAAAAATAAATCATAACCGTTCCTTTTACTGATAAGGGTCATAGATAGAAACCAGGGTATATAGGTTATCTGAATTTGTCTAAACTGCTGTTGTGACTTATTCGTTTATTTGAAATTTGCGCTTTCTTCGCAGAGAGTACAAGAAAATGTAACGATTTATTACATTTTTTTAAAGGGAGAGGTGCCTTTTATTGTATATATATAAGATCAAACAGTATCATTCTCAATTGGTATGACAGGAGTCGGTCAAATATCTAGGGACATGCTAAAATCAACGTTTAGTTGAATTCTATTAAACTACAAGGTTTTCCTAAAAGTTCGTAAACACTTGCAAAAAATTTAAATACCAATATTATTCGACGTTATGTATAATGTATTAGGTATAAAGTAATTGTCAAAATTCCAAACTATTATGGACGCGTATGCTTATTTTTAAAATTTTCTACTGCCCTTACTGCAATGGAAAAATTAATTGGAAGGCCTGGCTCATCAATGGTGCATCATAATATAATTGTTCTAATAAAAGAAACTAATTGAAATTTGCGGAAGAGAGATTACTCGAAGAATATTATATATTTATAATTAAATGTAATTCTGCTGTCCTAAAAGCTTACGTCCATAGCTCATCTAAAATACCCATTCCAAGAGTCTAGCATCAGTATCACTATTTAAAAAAAAATATCGAAAAATGCAATATAACAGCGGTATGGTAGATTAAACTGGCGAAACAGCTGGGAGGGTTCACCACTGATGAGCCAGGCCCTCCCATTATTTTTTTTCCATTGCATTAAGGACAGTAGAAATTGTTTATTTTTAAAAAGAATCATACGCGTCTATAATAGTTTCGAATTTTGATAACAGATGGCGCGCTAATGTATTATAATAAAGTAATTGAATTATGTATTATTATGTATTCGCCGTAATAATATTATTCGCCAAATAATAAGAAAAAACAAACAAACAAGGTTTTAAGAAAAACACGAACTTTTGGGACAACCTTATAAATGGCATTCTGCCATCTAAAAATTTCATGTTTACATAGACAAGATATCAAAATTCGAAACTATTATAGACGCGTATGATTCTTTTTAAAAAATAAACAATTTCTACTGTCCTTACTGCAATGGAAAAATTATTGGGAGGGCCTGGCTCATCATTGCATTGCAGTAAGGACAGTAGAACTTGTTTATTTTTTAAAAAAAAGAATCATACGCGTCTATAATAGTTTCGAATTTTGATAATAGATGGCGCGCTAATGCATCATAGACAGGATATGTCTATTTTGATTAATCTTTATAAAACATAATATAGAAGGGAGGACACCTATATTTCAAAATACGGAATCTATGTAGGGTAAGGATGTACCCCAAAAACAACAAGAAGATCCCCAAAAGAACGAACACCCACAGGCGATGACCTTGGCAAGGTTTCACCTCCATATAAGGTGCGACGTCAGTTTTTGTATCGATGTTGCTTCCTGACTGGGCAGGTTGAGGCGGCCTCAGGCAACCTTCAGGTCAAACTCGGCTCCCTTCGTAGTTAGAAACACTTCCAACTTCTTCCCATCGCTACTTCTTATATGTACAGTAGAATATCCTTTTAGATGACACCTAATTACATAGACAAAGTGTCCTTTAGGGAGAGGTGTCCTCTTACCGGAGAGTTTCTATATACAGTAGAATCTCCCCTGTAAAGGACACCTAATTACAGAGCCAAAGTGTCCTTCAGGGAGAGGTGTCCTCTTACCAGAAAGTTGCTATATACAGTAGAACCTCCCTGTAAAGGACACCTAATTACATAGACAAAGTGTCCTTTAGGGAGAGGTGTCCTCTTACTGGAGAGTTGCTAAATAAAGTAGAACTTCCCTGTAAAGGACACCTAATTACAGAGACAACGTGTCCTTTAGGGAGAGGTGTCCTCTTACCGGAGAGTTTCTATATACAGTAGAATCTCCCCTGTAAAGGACACCTAATTACAGAGCCAAAGTGTCCTTTAGGGAGAGGTGTCCTCTTACCAGAAAGTTGCTATATACAGTAGAACCTCCCTGTAAAGGACACCTAATTACATAGACAAAGTGTCCTTTAGGGAGAGGTGTCCTCTTACTGGAGAGTTGCTAAATAAAGTAGAACTTCCCTGTAAAGGACACCTAATTACGGAGCCAAAGTGTCCTTTAGGGAGAGGTGTATACAGTAGAATCTCCCTGTGAAGAACACCTAATTACAGAGTCGAACTGTCCTTTAGGGATAGGTTTCCTTTTACTGGAGAGTTACTTAATAGTAAAAATGGTAATTTTGCAAATGAAAACTGTCCTTCATAGAGAAGTATCCGCTAGCGGGGTGTCCGATTAAGGAAGGTTCTACTTTAATCCGCTTTTAAAGCTTTCGAGAGTGTCCCTTCTTCACAAAAATATATACACAAAACGCAAATATAATCTTCAAAATTTGCAAACACTTATAGAATGTGGAAAATAGTACAAAAGTGAAATTGTGCTTGGATAAATTAAGAAAAAAAGGCAATTTCTGATCGTGAAACTAAAACTTGCTGATGGCTTGCGCCATCTGTCGGAATCAAAATAAACTAATCGTCATTTTTATTATTTTAGAATTGTTAAATTACCATTTCTTTATTAATCGCAAAAAAAGCCAACCACGTACGCGTTTCGGGCTGTTCACCCTTAACTTATAGTTTTTTTAGTTTCTTACACTTTTATGCAAATATTTAAGATATATTTACATATATATCACTTAATGAAATGTTTTAATACTCTCTACAATTTATCAAAATAGCTTTTTTGTAAAGTAACAAATATAATACTCTTTGGAAATGGTTTATATATAAAATCAAGTAGAATATGCAATAAAAATTTTGAATTATTTTTGGCGCATATGATTATTTTTTTAAAAACGAATCATACGAGTTAGAAATAATTCAAAAGATGGCGCACTAATGCATTATATAGAATATATGCAATTCACTCATAGACAAAACTTAAGGAAGGGAAAATCCTTGATACCGCCGGTCGTCTATTTACTTTTTCTTTAGGAGACTGAGGTAATTATGTTCACACTTGGTTGTGTTTCTTCAATAAAGGTCACTGTAATATCTTTCAGAGTTATTGTTTGAATCCCGATATACATGATAAAAAGTATAACCTCCTTAAGTTTTGTCCATGAGTGTATCTTTCAGAGTTATTGTCTGAATTCCGATATACATGCTAAAAGGTATAACCTCCTTAAGTTTTGTCCATGAGTGTATCTTTCAGAGTTATTGTCTGAATTCCGATATACATGCTAAAAGGTATAACCTCCTTAAGTTTTGTCCATGAGTGTATCTTTCAGAGTTATTGTCTGAATTCCGATATACATGCTAAAAGGTATAACCTCCTTAAGTTTTGTCCATGAGTGTATCTTTCAGAGTTATTGTCTGAATTCCGATATACATGCTAAAAGGTACAACTAACTTAAGTATTTTACATGAGTGTACATGTGGTAAGTTACCAAACACTGAGGTAAAGTCCCATCAGTAAGGTAGATCTCCAAACTTGTCCAGCCCACCAAGGTCGATGAGGTTACCGTGAAGGGCTGTAACCTTGAAGATGTGTCATCCATGAGTCACCCTGCGGACACCGTTACCTCTGTCCTGTCCGGTGACATGTCGCAAGAGCTATTGTCTCTCTCTATCTTTGTCCAGACAAAAGCATTGATGGGACAACTGTCTTCGTCAATCAAATTCTTTTATCTAACAAAATCAACACTTTATCCAGGGACAGGTTTCTCTAAGCATGTTTATTTCTCTAGCTTTAGGGGGTCAACATGCCCTTAAACAACAGAACTAGAAGTATGACTTCCAGCTAACTATAAACATGTGTAATACATATTTAAAAGTATTTCTACTGTCCTAAAAGCTTATGTCCATAGTTTACTTAAATACCATTTCTAAGATTCCACTCTTCAGTGTAGCATATAAAATCAGAATGATCCAAAACAATATTACAACTCTAAAAAAGCGGTCTGGTAGAATAAAAATCGGCGAAACCGCTGGAAGGGTTCACTACTGATGAGCCAAGCCCTCCCAATATTTTTTCATCTTAGTAAGGACAGTAGAAGTTTAATTCATTTGTGAATAGAAACATTCGCGTCTTAATGTTTTCATTTGTTATATTTAGATGGTGCGTTATTGCTTTGTATGTGTATATATAAGTGTGAATAGGTAGCTTTATTTTTATTTCAATTTAAAGCGTTATGTCCCCCTAGGGATACTTGCGCTGTCATACATGTATGCCTTTACATTTATCTATACATATATTTACAATAATTTTAGGAATAGAATAGTCATATGATATTAACAATGAGAAAGAGAGGAAAAAACGAGAACAGAGAACTTTGTACAAAAGAAATAAGTGTCTGGCAATGTATATAATTAGCATAATATAAATTATCAGTTTTTTAAAAGATATTTGTTGCTATATAATTCATAATATATCTACAAAGGTACAAAGGTATAGTTAGCTGAAAGTCATGCCTCAAGTTCTCCTGTTGAAGGACACGTTAGCCCGAATTCTAGAGAAATAAAATGGTGCAAGAAACTTAACCCTGGATAGCTTGTTGATAGAAGCATACTAGCCGAATGACCCGGGCAACGCCCGGGTTTTACCCGATTAAATGCTTTTATTCAAATACTATTCGTTACAATTATAAATTGGCGCCGTGGATGTCATTCTTGTATAATATATAAATGAGTTTTAAAAATTGTAAAAAAAAAAAAATGCATCGGCCGGGAATCGAACCCGGGCTGCCCGCGTAGCAGGCGAGCATTCTACCACTGAACCACCGATGGTTATGAGAAATGGCCATATTTGGGTATTTATTCCATTCACAAAAGCAAACGGTGACAGAATTGATTAAGAATTGTTGCTTGATTATGACGCTGATAACTGTATATTTTAATATTATATATATTTGCATATATTATATTATTAAATTAAGAAATATATTTATAATAATTAATTATTTTTTAGAGATAACCTAGGTTTCTGGAACCATGTACTATTTTACGTATTTATATTCTATTTCAGGTCATAAATCGATAACATCAACAAAATAGTTCATTTCTCTTCATTAACCATTGAAATACAATATAATACGGCTTATGATTGTAGAACGACGTTTGACAAATTTTACGGCAAATGTTTCTTTTGAACGAAAAATCGTAATTTATTTTAAGGAGAAATAACGATTATTTCTATCTTTGGGGATGAAGTATGAAAGAATGAATTGTGAAGAGTAATGATGAACGGAAAAATAAAAGTATCCAGGGATGGGTAGCCTAGTGGACATGGCATCTGCCCGGTAAGCGGAACACTGGGTTCATTTACCATCCTTGGACACTTTTATTTTTCCGTTTATCATTACTATTTACAATTCATCCTTTCATACTTCATCCCTAAGGATAGGAATAGTCGTTATTTCTTCTTAAAATAAATTACGATTTTTCGTTCTGTAAAAAGAAACATTTGCGGTAAAACTTGTCTAATGTCATTCTATACGAGAATGGTATACTAACCATTGTACTACAAAAAATGGAAACAATAATTTTAGTATTTAGGGGGGGGGGGGTGTAGTTTAAAAAATCAAAGAAATATTCTCTTTAAAAACTTGATTTATATTAAAAATATGATTTGAGAATTTGTTATTAATTTGTTATATGGTGTTGTAAACAATATATAGGTGTATGCGTATATATGTGTGTATATATGTATATATTTTAAATTTAATGATGTAACTGTAAATAAAATTCAAAGAATATCTCTATATGTAAATAATATTTATGAATCTTTCTAAGTAACTTTCTGTGTATCTTTCCATGTTGAATATTTTCTTTGTTATATTTGTATGTACATTTAGCGCAAGTGTCCCTAGGGGGACATAGCGTTTTGAATTGAAATAAATAAATAAATAAATAAACTAATTATTTAATTGAAATACACCTCATGGTCATTATCTATAGATTTTGATGACATACAGAAAAACTAAGAGCAGATTCGGAATCAGCGCCATTGGATTATCTAAAAACCATTTTAAATGCTCAAACATCAAAACCCTTTTAAAATTTTGTAGAACTATGTAATTAATGGTATATATTGTAGCAATGTAACTTATAGAGAAGTTACAAAAACACTACGAAAAAAAAATGTACTTGTGTTATTTTTCTATTAAAGATAAAAATAAAGTTACACAAAAAGAACACATATATCTCTTTCTTCCATAAAAAAAATATATATATAAAAAAGAAGATAAAAGAAATATGGATTGAAAGATATCTTTCATTGTTACCAAATTGATTTGTACAAAATCACACTCTGTGATATAAAAATTTCGGAAAAAAAAATTAATGTAATTCTTTATCTTGTGTTGTGAGATATATTTTGTCGTTTATTTTTTTTTTCGTAATAAAAGTTGTAAATACATTTATTATGGCAATTAAATTTAAAAATTTAATTTACTAATATATATTTCTACAGGTAAACTCCGTACAATTGGTATAAGTGTATAACGAATCAAAAGTTTTTACGAAGGAGTATCTTTTATTATATTTGTGCAAGCTTTCGAACTTTGCAGTTCTTCCACAGGCATGGATAGTACAAAAATACTATTTCTGTGCTATCCATGCCTGTGGAAGAACTGCAAAGTTCGAAAGCTTGCACAAATATAATAAAAGATACTCCTTTGTAAAAACTTTTGATTCGTTATACACTAATATATATTTGTTATTTTTATTTTATTTCAATTTAAAGTGCTATGTCCCCCTAGAGACACTTGCGCTGTCATACATGTATGCCTTTACATTTGTCTATACATATATATACAATAATTTTAGGCCGTGAATAGAATATTCATATGATGTTAACAATGAGAAAAAGAGAAAAAAAAACGAGAAAAAAGAACTGTGTACAAAAGAAAGAAGTGTCTGGCAATATGTACGAGGCAATAACTCATTAGAGATAATATTTGATGATATTATTGGAAAGAAACACATTGCCAGTATATTTATTTGTTATAAATTTATTAATTTGTACTTATCCTTTATTTGGACATTATTAGGCTGTACGTTAATAGAGAAATTTCAATGTTTTATTTGCATATTTACAATGAGATCAAGTTATCGTTTTATTTTCAAGTAAATAATTTCTTATTACATATCAGGCCAAATATTTATAGCGTTCAAATTTTAGCAAAATGTATAAATGTTATATAAAAAATTATTCAATTTCTCACAAATATTTTATTTTCTAGAACAAACTACTCTGTAAAGTCGACCGCCAGATGTCGCGGCTTTCCCTATATAAACCTACTAGCCGAATGACCCGGGTGCTGTAGGCTATTACCTTTGAAGGCGGAATAATTGTCATCAGCCGAATGACCCGGGCAATGCCCGGGGTTTTCCCGATTAAATGCTTTTATTCAAATACTATTCGTTACAATTATAAATTGGCGCCGTGGATGTCATTCTTGTATAATATATAAATGAGTTTGTAATTGTAAAAAAATGCATGCAAAAAAAATGCATCGGCCGGGAATAGAACCTGGGCCGCCCGCGTGGCAGGCGAGCATTCTACCACTGAACCACCGATGGTTATGAGAAATGGCCATATTTGGGTATTTATTCCATTCAAAAAAGCAAACGGTGACAGAATTGATTAAGAATTGTTGCTTGATTATGACGCTGATAACTGTATATAAACCTATTGTTGTTTTCTTTCTGCCTGATAATTTTACTGTTAATTTTCATGTATTGTATACATTTGATCATTAATAAATTATGTTTGAGGTATCAAAACTGCCTTTTTGTTCAAACACAGCAACGTGTGAACAGGTACAGTTAGGTGTAGCAGAGTATCAAACATAAAGTTATCTTGACAAGTATAGATTCAGTAGGGGTTGGATGTTTGCTAGAATTGTTTTAACAAATGTTTGTTAGGCAAACTTTTACTCGGGTAAAAACCGGAAGAAGCCGGGTACATTCACTAACTACAGTTATTTACAAATGTTCGTTTATGGTAAGATACTATTCCTTTAACTTCAAATTACCGAGTGGACCAATTAATATTGATTTTATTCAACTTATCGAGTATTTTTCAAGGGATGGAGAAAACATTTCAAATTATCGAGAGTATAGACAAGTATAGATTCAGTAAGGATTGTATGTTTGCTAGAATCATTTTGACAAATGTTTGTTAGGCAAACTTTTACTCGGATTAAACCGGGCGAAGCATGGTACATTCGCTAATGCTTAATATATGAAACGTCCTTACGTTTTGCCCATGAGGGTATGAGAATATTAAAAGAACGTGGAGTAAGATATGATCAAAGTACTAAATGAAGCGTATAGCATGACACAAGGAAAAATTCGAGAAAACTATTAAAAAATAATAAAAAGGGTAGTTAGGTTCAGGGTTAGAAGGAAACTGGGGTAGAGGAAAACGTGGTCTTACCTTCATAGTCGTTCCAGAAACCTGAACACACCATTTCCCCATTAGTTCCATGCTGTCAAATGTCAAACACATCAATCAAATATATTTCCTATTTTCGAAACCATTATAGACGTGTAGGATTATTTTTTAAAAATAAACAATTTCTACTGCCCTTACTGCAATGGAAAAAATAATGGGAGGACATGGCTTATCAGTGGTGAACCCTCCCAGCGGTTTCGCCAGTCTAATCTACCATACCGCTGTTATATTGCATTTTTCAATCTTCCTTTTATAGTGATACTGATGCTAGACTCTTTGAATGGGTATTTTAGATGAACAATAGACATAAGCTTTGAGGACAGCAGAATTACATATAATTATAAATATATAATATGCTTCGAGCAATCGCTCTTCCTCAAATATCAATTTGTTTCTTTTATTATAACAATTATATTGCGATGCATTAGCGCTTATGTACATAATTCATTTAAAACACCCATTCCAAGAGTCTAGCATCAGTATCACTATAAAAGGAAGATCGAAAAATGCAATATAATAGCGGTATGGTAGATTAAACTGGGGAAACCGCTGGGAGGGTTCACCACTGATGAGCCAGGCCCTCACATAAATGTTTCCATTGCAGTAAGGGCAGTAGAAATCGTTTATTCTCAAAAAAAGAATCATACGCGTCTATAATGGTTTCGAATTTTGATAAAAGACGGCACGATAATGCATTGTAATAGATCCTATTTTGGAATACGTTTTTCCTATATAAACACACACATATACCGCTTTATTAAGACCACCGGTCGCGGAAAAGTAGGTAACACACTCGATTCCCGACAGCCATGAACCGGGATCGAATCCCGCGTTAACATTTTGTTTATTTTGTGATTAACCTTCACATTCATTGTTGTAAATATCATAAACTAGGTTGCTCTTGTTGAGCGGTACCTAATAAAGTGATTTTGGAACAAAGAACCACCAGTCTTATACAGATTCACCGCAGGAAGAAAGCATAGATAGAGCTCCTATAAATTATAATTACACTCATGGACAAAGTTTGAGGAAGTAGAAAGTCTTTGATGTCGCTATTGTCTGTTTTTGAAGGAGACAAAGGCAATTTTGTTCGCACTTGGTTATCTCGTGCGTCTTCAATAAAGTTTACTGTAATATCTTCCAGAGTTAATGTCTGAATCCCGATATACATGCTATAAGGTACAACTTCCTTAAGTTTTTTCCATGAGTGTATCTTTCAGAGTTATTATCTGAATCCCGATATACACGTTAAAAGGTACAACCTCCTTATGTTTTGTTCATGAGTGTATCTTTCAGAGTTAATGTCTGAATCCCGATATACATGTTAAAAGGTACAACTTCCTTAAGTTTTGTCCATGAGTGAATCTTTCAGATTTATTGTCTGAATCCCGATATACATGTTAAAAGGTACAACTTCCTTAAGTTTTGTTCAAGAGTGTTTATTTCAGATTTATTGTCTGAATCCCGATATACATGTTAAAAGGTACAACCTCCTTATGTTTTGTCCATGAGTGTATCTTTCAGAGTTATTGTCTGAATCCCGATATACCTGATAAAAGGTACAACCTCCTTATGTTTTGTCCATGAGTGTATCTTTCAGAGTTATTGTCTGAATCCCGATATACATGCTAAAAGGTACAACTTCCTTAAGTGTTGTCCATGAGTGTACACTTTAATGAGACATTATTACGATGATAACTATAATAGTGTAAAAAAAAGGATTGTTTTCTTCAGTGATGAAAGCTTTTCCAGTAATTTTCATTAAAATACTTTAGGCATCATGAGTTTCAAAATACTGTTATATAAATATAATATTATAGCTGACAATAAATTTTCTTAAAGGTTGACAAGTCTCCAACTTGAATAGATCAAAATACAACCTACTAATAGATTTCACTATTCATTTTATGGCGAAAATATTTCTACAGGCTTCGGTCTCAATTCTCAATTTTATTCCTCGATATACAAGGTTTTCCCAAAAAATTCGTAAACACTGGCAAAAATTTGAAAAACCAATATTATTTGCCATTATTATTTTTCGCCGTTATGTATAACTAGCCGAATGACCCGGGCAATGCCCGGGTTTTACCCGATTAAATGCTTTTATTCAAATACTATTCGTTACAATTATAAATTGGCGCCGTGGATGTCATTCTTGTATAATATATAAATGAGTTTTGCATCGGCCGGGAATCGAACCCGGGCCGCCCGCGTGGCAGGCGAGCATTTTACCACAGAACCACCGATGTTTATAAGAAATGGCCATATTTGGGTATTTATTCCATTCACAAAAGCAAACGGTGACAGAAGTAAGAATTGATTGATTACCCTGATACTTGTATATTTTAATGGCTTTGAATTATGTATAAATATGTGTATTATTATTATTAATAGTTTCGAATTTTCATAATAGATGGCGCGTTAATGCATCATAATTGTATTATGTATTCGCAGTAATATAATTATTGGTCAAGTAATAAGAAAAAACAACGTTTTAAGAAAAAAAACGAACTTTTTGGACAATCTTATATAAATAAAGCTATCATTTATTTTTCCGTTTTGGAGGAATCTAAACTGCATTGATTATAAGGAAGCTTATATTGTTAACACAAAGCAATAACGCGCCATCTATACATATAAAATAAAAGGATTTAAAAGCGCGAATGTTTCTTTTATACATAAAACGAACTTCTACTTAGTGTAGCATATAAAGGCAGAATGATCCAATACAGTATTAGAGCTCTGAGAAGCGGTCTGGTGGATTAAATTGGCGAAACCGCTGGGAGGGTTCACCACTGATGAGCCAAGCCCTCCCAATATATTTTTTCATCGCAGTAAGGACAGTAGAAGTTCGTTTTATGTATAAAAGAAACATTCGCGCTTTTAAATCCTTTTATTTTATATGTAAGCTTATATTGTATTTAAAATTTATTTTATATTTTATTTAGGATATTAGTTTATCAAATAAGTGAATTCATAATAATAACTACATGAATTCGTAGATGAGAAAAGAACATATAAAAATTTTAATCAATTTTGTAGATATATATACAACTATCTTTTGAACTGGGAAAGAGAGAGAAGGAAATATTGAGAGAATTGCTTTTGTATGTTTGTCTTTTTTCTCCTTGTATATAGCCAATTTGTTATGATGTTAGAAATGTATTGACGCAAATATCCCTGAGTTTGGGATATCGTGTTATAGGATGTTAATAAAGTTAAATAAGTTATAAATAGATTGCTATAATAGAATTAAGTTTGATATATTTATACTCTCATGAGAAAAGGGTACATTTTTAAATGCAAAAATGGATGAATTATTTGTAAAAACAAACATTCCAAAGCTTTATCCCTTTTGGAATTCCATCATTTTTGCGTTCAAACTTTTATTATACCCAGTTTACAACGAACCACGGAAATTTGAAGGGATTTTTATCAATAATTTGAGTGGTTGAGGACTCTAGCTGTCACTGTGGCAAGGAAACCCAGGACTGAGACACCTACTGCTGGAATGCCCACTCTTCTTTAGCGCTAGACAACAGACAGAAAATAATGTTGTAGATCTATATCAATTCGTAAATATTAGAGATAATTATCACAGATTTAACCATTTTTTAAAATATATTTATGATTATCTTTCTAACCTGGAAGAATCAGGTTTCTAATATATCTTATTGTTATTTATTTATTTTCTTGTATAATATTTTTATAACTTATAATACAATATTATGCGGATTATGATTGTAAATCGACGTTCGAAAAGTTTACCGCAAGTGTTTCTTTTGAACGAAAATTCGTAATTCATTTTAAGGAGAAATAACAACTATTCCTATCCTTAGGGATGAAGTATGAAAGGATGAATTGTGAAGAGTAATGATCAACGGGAAAATAAAAGTGTCCAGGGTAGCCTAGTGGACATGGTATCTGTCTGGTAAGCGGAATACTGTAGGTACGGTTTCCAATCCCTGGACACTTCTTTTTTTCCATTCATCATTATTCTTCACAATTTATCCTTTCATACTTCATCCCTAAGGATAGGAGAGTAATGATGAACGGAAAAATAAAATAACTGCTTCTGTTTAAAAATGTAAATCGAAGCAATTATCCCTAGCTGGGATATCGTGTTTTGTGTGTTGACATAAATAAATGAGAAAAGGTACAAAAGAAAAGGTTTATCAATCAAGATAGAATGTTGTTTGTTAATCAACACAATCTGGAGTCCCTACTAGAGATGACAATACCAATTATCGGGTACAAATCAATACAGAGCTGAGTATTGGTATCTGATAATGTTGTTGTGGGGACTACGTATACATTTCTGTAGACATCATTGTAAATATCTACAACAAAAAATTTCAATTAAACTTTTTTTTTGCTTATTCCTATTACATGTGGTAGAGGCCATAATAATCATTTAAAATATGTTCCAATGGCTCCCAATTCTTGCAAAAGTCCAACCACACCAGCAAATGCAAGTAACCAAATGGGGCTCTGGCACATTTGTAAGTGCAAAGTCGAACTGCTTTTCATATGTGTAAACATATACTGCACTTACAGTAAAAGCAGTCGCCTACAGGGCTGAGTGTTTGTATCTGATAATAAACATTCCTGTATATTATTATAAATATCTACAACAATAAAATTCATTAGACCTTTTTTTAATTTTGCTTATCCCATTACATGTGGTAGAAGGTGGGTAGAAGTAGGCGACTGCTTTTACTGTAAGTGCACTACATGTCTACACATGTGAAAAGCAGTTCGACTTTGCACCTACAAATGTGCCAGAGCCTCATTTGGTTACTTGCATTCGCTGGTGGGGTTGGACTTTTGCAAGAATCGGGGGGCATTGGACATATATTTTTTAAATCAGAAAAAAATGCCCAATACGGAAATCGAACCCGGGTCGTAGCGGTTGAAAACCAACGGTTTAGACAACCAACCCCCAATTAAACCTTAATTTAAGTTCTTCTATAATATGTAGCCAACCTATCTTCTTTATAAATCATGAAAAGCCAACCATGTACGCGTTTCGGGCTGTTGGTCCTTATCAGCTTGGTGCAGACTGTAACTTATCGACCAAAAAGAAGAGAATTGTTCCAAGAAGCTTTTCAATAAATCAAGATATGGATTGTCAGTGTCATATTTGCATAAGTACTCTAAATATATGCAAAAAGGTAAAAAAAGAGAAACTTTCAGGTAGTGATATAAAAATAAAATAGGCATATCCTGATATGAACATATATGGTTTAATTAATACAAAGCAATAACGTGGCATATACGAGTATATATGACAATTGAAGACATTATAAGACGCTAACCTATGAAAATGGCATAAAAATGCTACCATCACGTTGGCATACGTGCTGTGATTCTAATGATGCCTACTTTGTTTAAATAAACACATTTTTGGCTTAGATGTGGTGTCTTTAATTGGGCGCGTCCAAACAGACATTATTTATGGGACAACCTGTAACTATCCTTACTACGATTAAAAAATATTGGGAGGGCTTGGCTCATCAGTGGTGAACACTTCCAGCCGTTTCGCCAATTTAATCTACCAGACCGCTTCTTCAGAGCTCTAATACTGTATTGGATCATTCTGCTTATATATGCTACATGAAGGGTGGAATCTTAGAAATGGTATTTAAGCAAACTATGAATGAATATGTTTTGTTGCAACAACACATGAAAACTCCGAGGATAAGTTTCTTTATTTCATAAATAATATCTCGAGTTTTCGGATATCGTAAACCTAATTACGAATTCGTCTTATACACTCCTGTCGAAGGGTTTACGATACCCGAAAGCTCGAGATATCATTTATGAAATAAAGAAACTTATCCTCGGAGTTTTCGGGTGTTACTGCAACTTATACATCAGAGGATTCTATCTTACGATTTTATGAATGAATATGAATAATAAAAAAGAATTTTCTGGAAACTTTCCGAGTTCCAAATCATCAGTCGGTTCCTTTTCATATTTTTACTTTTTACTGGAATATCGTTCTTAAAATATATCCACTGCGGGCCATCAATCTCCTTTCAACAAGACGTCCTAAAACAGAGCATGTTTCCACACAATAAATTTGATGTATCGTTTTTTATTCTTCCTCTTTCTGAACCAAATAAATAATATTTCAAAACTTCTCGAATATTTTTGCATAATAGTTTGGGAATAGTTTAAAAGTTTCTCTCGATTATTTATTATAGTAAATATGTAATTATATTCCCCTATTGATTTACATATATATATGTTATGATACATAAGCGCGCCATCTGTTATCAAAATTGGAAACTATTATAGACGCGTATGATTCTCTATTTTAAAATAAACAATTTCTACTGTCCTTACTGCAATGGAAAAATTAATAGGAGGTCCTGAAGGGCTCATCAGTGGTGAACCCTCCCAGCGGTTTCGCCAGTTTAATCTACCAAACCGCTGTTATATTGAATTTTTCGAACTTCCTTTTATAGTGATACTATAAAGAGTCTAGCATCAGTATCACTATAAAAGGAAGTTCGAAAAATTCAATATAACAGCGGTTGGTAGACTAAACTGGCGAAACCGCTGGGAGGGTTGACCACTGATGAGCCAGGGGCCCTCCCATTAATTTTTCCATTGTAGTAAGGACAGTAGAAATTGTTTATTTTAAAAAAGAATCATACCCGTCTATAATGGTTTCGAATATATATATATATGCATATATTGCCATATAGTTATAGACTAATGATTATCTTTTTTTCTTGAATGAAATTTTAAAATAAATTATTTTCGAATTCCTTCCACGTGTTAGAATGTAATGAAATATTCGAGTTAAAATCAATGATTGCTGATTTAGAATAAATATTTTTTGGTTACCGGGATTTTTCATTTAAATACAGCCAAAAATGGTCAACAACACGAAGACGCAGTTGGTTGGCTTTACTTAATTTTTGAGGAGATAGTTTAGGTTGTTAAATTAAGAGGATTTGTCCATTTACACTCATGGACAAAACTTATGGAAGTTGTATCTTTTAGCATGTATATCGGGATTCAGACAATAACTCTGAAATATACACTCATGGGCAAAACTTAAGGAAGTTGTATCTTTTAGCATGTATATCATAATTCTGACAATAACTCTGAAAGATACACTCATGGACAAAACTTATGGAAGTTGTACCTTTTAGCATGTATATCGGGATTCAGACAATAACTCTGAAATATACACTCATGGACAAAACTTAAGGAAGTTGTACCTTTTAGCATGTATATTGGGATTCTGAAAATAACTCCGAAAGATATACTCTTGGGCAAAACTTAAGGAAGTTGTACCTTTTAGCATGTATATCAGGATTCGGACAATAACTCTGAAATATACACTCATGGAAAAACTTAAGAAAGTTGTACCTTTCTGCATGTATATCAGAGGATTCAGACAATAATCAAAAATATATTACCAAGTGTAAACAACCTCTGGCTCTTTCAAAAAGACAAGACGACCAGCGATATGAAAGACTTTCCACTTCCTTAAGTTTTGTCCATGAGTGTAAAACAAATGGGTTTACTTTCAATACGTGTCTAAATGCACACTATTGTGTTATGCGAGTACTGTCGTTTGAATTTCATTGGTTCATGTACCAAGCGAATGGCAGAGATACCTATGACCTCATGTGATATTTGCCTACTAAGGTGAAACACCTAAGGAGGAAGGCGGAAGAGAAAGGAATCAAGAATGTGCTTGGAATGGTTGGTTGTTATCAGAAGCTGGACATCAATGTGAAAAGCAGTTCCACTTTTGCGCTTACAAATGTGTCAGAGCCCCGTAGAATGGATACCTACAACTACAAGTTGAATGGCTGAGATACCTATGACCTCATGTGATATTTGCCGACTAAGGTGAAACACCTAAGGAGGAAGGCGGAAGAGAAAGGAATCAAGAATGTGCTTGGAATGGTTGGTCGTTATCAGAAGCTGGGCGTCACGGTTGACAGGGACGGCAAACATGGTTAATGGACCGTGAATCTCTATTATGGGATGGCAGGCTTCACTTCAAAGTAAAATCTGTCGGTTTCTCTAATACCATTCTTCGTTCAGTTGGTTTCGTCAACTTTTTCTTATCTCCTTTCTCTTATTATTCTCTAATTAATCTATTCTTTCCCCCCCAAAGTAATTTGATGAGGTTTCTTTTACAAAAAACAATTCGATTTCCGCATGGAAGAATCCATTTATAATCTTTTTTTTTCTTCTTCAATTTGTAACTTAATTACACATTTCTTATTGCCTCTAATTACATAGATAGTTAAATTGGTTTAGATACAAAAACATACTACTAAGATAAAATTTCACTTTGATAGATAATTTCTCTTAATTCTCTTTTTTTTTTCTTTTTTTGAGAAAAGATATATTGAAAATAGTTAAATATATTTTTTCATCAATTTTTTTAAATCTAATTTTATTCCTCCCCATTGAATATAACAAAATATTTTAAAAACTTAATTCTGTTGAGTTATGTGGCGCTGAGTCTGTTGTTCACACACATTAAATATGTTATAACAATTTGATAAAGGTTGGCGTTCAGCCAACTGAAATATTGGTAAAATAAATGATATTTTGATCCAATATATGCCTTTTTAATTAAAGTTATATATATATATGATTAAATGTGAAAATAAAGTACAAATGTGATATTATACCATGATAAGGTGCATAAATTATGAAAAAGAAAAAGGCATCTTCTTATCGTTGTATTTCATTGTTATATTCAAATTCCATTGGATGAAATCTCCTTGACACCATTTTTTACGATAGATGGCGCAAGCCATCAGCAACTTTCAGTTGCATAATAAGGAGATGCCTTTTCTTTTTCATAAAATAATTAAATGAAAAGAATTTGAACATATAATGCCTGAATTTTTCTAAAATTGGTATGTAAAATTGAATTGAAAAATATATATAATTATAATTCTACAAATATATATTCCTATTATCGATTTTCTTCAAAATATACAGATTGATAATATCGGTTGAAAATATATTGAATATATAACATCTATTACAGTAGAAATACCTCCCTGTAAAGTACACCTAATTGCAGAGCCAAAGTGTCCTTTAGGGAGAGGTGTCCTCCTACCGAAGAGCTGATAAATAGTAAAAATGATAATTTTACAAATGAAAACTATCCTTTGTAGAGAGGTGTCCTCTAGCAGGAGTGTCCTCTCATGGAGGTTCTGCTGTATATATTATAAGGCAATAACGCGCCATCTACATATATAAAAAGAAAAAATATTTAAACACCCAAGTTTATTTTACCCATATAACAAACTGTTACTATCCTTACTGAGATGAAAAGGATATCTACCATGAGCTATTGACGAATTATATTAGCGAAACCTTTAGGAGGGTTTACCACTGATGAGCCAAGCCCTCCCAATATATTTTTCATCACAGTAAAGAAAGTAGAAATTTGTATTATGTGTAAAGGAAACTTGCATTATTAAATGTTTTCTTTGCTTATATGAATATACAAGTATATATTACTTTATTGAGTATATTAATACAAGTATATATATTGTATATTAACTTCTACGACCAAAATTTGGTCCCAGAGGCTTCTTGAGGAATTCTTAATGGCGCTCTATTGTACCATCCAAAATACTCATGTAAGCGGTCAAGAAATTCCTTTTTATTTTTAATTACAGCACCTGAACTTTTCTATTTTCTCTTACCATTTTTACATGTTTGGCGTATGTACTCCAATTTGGTCTTAAATACCCATACACTAGATGACGCTCTGGCATTTAAAGTAGTCATGTGAATGGTCATGATATGTGTTTTTATTTATAATACAGTATTGGGAGCTCTAATGAAGCGGTCTGGTAGATTAAATAGGCGAAACTGCTAGGAGGGTTCACCACTGATGAGCCAAGCTCTCCCAATATTTTTTAATCGCAGTAAGGACAGTAGAAATTTGATTTATTTGTGAAAAGAAACATTCGCGTCTTAATGTTTTCATTTGTTATATATAGATGACGCGTTATTGTTTTGTGTGTGTATTAATATATAATTATAATTATTAATTTATTTATAATATATATACGTAAGATCGAAATTTTTCCGGGAGAAAATTGATCTATGAAAGCAAAGATCGACTCTCCCGTCAAAAATATCCATTCATATTTTGGCCATAGATTTGGCCTAGCCACTCTACCAGTTAAACACCTCTTTGGCAGATTGTGAAGATTCCATTGAATCCCTTTTGGATCTCATGGAATAAAGTCCGCCTCAGACTGACGAGGGCCATTAGCCTGAAACCATGGTCTCTAGGTGGATACTTCTCAGTTTGTCAAAGCTGGTATTGTGGTTTTGTCATCGACCTGAAGCTGCTAGTTTACGGCGATGGTCAATAGATGGCGTCTAGTTTTGACGTCTATTTTGACTGAAGAGTTGACCTTAGCTTTTATATGTGTGTGTATTTTTCACTCACACACTTGTCGCACTAATTTCTGACAGAGTCGGTGTAGAGATGTGATTTGGCTAGGCATCCTCGATAAAGAGAGGCGAGTTGCTCCTCGAAATATTGAACAAATAAATATTGTCATATAGCTCTGCAACTCCGGTCACAAGAAGCCCCATGGGACACCTGTCAATCATCCCTGGACTCCGGGAAGGGGGACAACAGGTGTGAGGGGTTCTCGGAATCTTATCGGCAAATAAGGAAAACGGGACGCCTAGGTGGCTGACGACGCTCATTATTATTATCTTTACCTGGGGATAAGTTGTGATATAATCTGACTCTCTCTCTCTCTCCCTATAAATACCTCTTGTAAATAATTTTATTGGAGAATTAAAAGGTAAATATCCTTTATAATAAATTAATTATCCCCAAATTTGCCCTTGCTTTATTTATCTCGTCGACAATATTGTAAAAAATCCAATATTCTCATTTTTATATAATTATAGTTATCAATATTTAGATGGATTTAACTTCATTTACGACCTAACAAATAAATTGCTCAATTAGGTCATAATCTAGCTCACCCTTCTTATTCACCTGATCTGTCCCCTACCGATTTCCATTTTTTCAAGCATTCGGATAATTTTTTTTTTTCATGGAAAACAGTTGATCAACCGGAGAGATGTAAAAATGCCTTTTTGGATTTATTTAGACAACCAGACCTTTATGAAAATGGCATAAAAATGTTATAATCACATTGGTATAAGAACTGTGATTCTAATTGCGCCTATTTTGTTTAAATAAACTTATTTTTGGCTTAGATATGGTGTATTTAATTGGTCGCTTCCAAACGGCCATTATCTATGGGAAAACCTGATGATAATAAATTATTATATATATAATATGTATAATAATAAAAAATTTAATTGTTAAACATTTTTACCTAAAATAAACACATATGTAAAATTTTGATGATTTTTTATATATAAACGTTAATATTAATTTATTGTCGAAATAATTCTTTTTCTCAAGCAGAAAAATATAATAATTTAAATTGAATTTTACTCTTCATATGAGAACCAAGTCGAACTTTGGTAAGAAAAAAAGAAAAAAAAGAGGAAGTTGAATTTAGTCAAAATATATTTTCCAATTTCCTTGAAATTAGGATGAATCGTCTGCTAAATCCCGCCAAATTTGCTGTGTTGCCAGTCGAAATTGGAAAGTTGAGAAATAAAATCTTTGACAAGAAAATAGAAATTGAATTTCTACGTTTGCACGGAGATTAATATTAATTGATTGATATATAGTTATTTTATTTTATTATGATTTTTTAAATCTCGACTATTTTGAAAAATAATAATACATATATTTTTATGAATATATATTAAAATAAGAGCATATTTTGGATCAATATATTTATTAAAATTCAATATTATATAATACATATAATATTGAATACATATATACTTATGAAAAACAATAGAAAAAAAAAGTGGGTCAGGTGTTGATATTAAAAATAAAGGAAGCATATCCTGACCACGAGCACATGTGCTTTTTTGATGGCAGAGCGCCATCTAGTGGAGCAATCCGATTTCTTGATAAATCAAGAAAATCCATCCACGAACGCGTTTCGAGCTGTTGGCGCTCGTCAGCGTGGAGCAAGCTGTACCACTGCGACAAAAAAAAAGATTATGGGAGGCTTCACCATTGATGAGCCAGTGCCTCCCATTAATTTTTCCATTGCAGTAAAGGCAGTAAAAATTGTTAAATTTTTAAAAGAATCATACGCGTCTATAATAGTTCCGAATTTCCATAATAGATGGCGCGCTATTGCATCATAAGGAGTGGTGTTATACATTTTAAGTTTAATTAATTAATTGTTTCCACATAGTATGTGTGTGAGAACACAAGTAAATAGGAGCTTACCTTAAGAAGATAAGTTTCTCTTTGAAAAAATAGTACAAATGTGACATTGTACTGGGATAAGGTGCATAAATTAAGAAAAGGCATATCCTTATCGTGCAACTGAAAGTTGTTGATGGCTTGCGCCATCCATCGGAATAAATATCAACTATTCTCGTTGATTTTTAATTATTCCAGAATTGGCCAAATACCCATTCTTGATCAATCAAGAAAAGCTAACCACGGACGCGTTTCGGGCTGTTGGCCCTCATCAGCGTGGTGCAAACTGTACCTCAACGACCAAAATATTGGTCATTAAGGCATCCTGAAAAATCATGAAACGGGTAGTTAAGGCCAGATTTGCGTGAGAACGCTACACAATGTGAAAAAAATAGTACAAATGTGACATTGTACTGGGATAAGGTGCATACATTAATAAAAAGGCATCTCCTTATTTAGGTATTTGGCCAATTCTGGAATAATTAAAAATCAACGATAATAGTTGATATTTATTCCGATGGATGGCGCAAGCCAACAGCAACTTTCAGTTGCACGATAAGGAGATGCCTTTTTATTAAAGTTTCTCTTTGTTTCACTATGTTATAAGTTTTATTTTGTTCTTTCTCTTGTAAATCAATAGTGTTTGATCTATATACTTTGGATCAGTAGCTTTGAAAAGTCAACAAGTGGTATATGATTGAAACATGAAGATTCCATTAAATCCCTTGTGGATCTCATGGAATAAAGTCCACCCTAGACTGACGAGGGCCATTAGCCCGAAACCATGGCCTCTAGGTGGACACTTCTCAGTTTACCAAAACTGGTGTTATGACTTTGTCACCGACCTGAGGCCGCTAGTTTGCGGTGACAGTCAATAGATGGCGTCTATTTTTGACGTCTATTTTAATGTGAAAGGCGCCATGTTCCTTAAGATTTGTGTATAAATGTATTTCGCGTATTATTTTAATAATGGAAAAAGGTACTATAAAAGTATTTTTTAAAATTATTATCATCTCTAGTACACGAGGCACAGGCCATGATAATCATGGTGGGTAGTTAGCGACTGCTTTTACTATAAGTGTACCATATGTCTACACATATCAAAAGCAGTTCGACTTTTGCACTTACAAATGTGCCAGAATCCCGTTTGATTACTTGCACTCGCTGGTGGGGTTGGACTTTTGCAAGAATCGGGGGCCATTGGGGCATTTAATTTTTAAATCAGAAAAAAAGTACCCAATGCGGGAATCGATCCCGAGTCGTAGTGGTCGAAAACCAATAGTTTAGACCTTCCTTCCACCGACTTCCCTAAGAGTATAATTTGCATAAGGCAAATTTCATATAACAACATAAATAAATAAATTTGCATATCTTCCAAACAAACCTATTGGTGTAACACGTTCGAGGAACTTCATTAATCAGACCAATGAGCATTAAGCACAAAGGGTAAATGAATCGTGATTGGTCCATCGGCACTAATAACTCTACAATGAACCAATCACGATGAAGGACGTTTATAGAATGACCTTCTTTCTTAGAATGATTCATCGTCTTTATAGCCATGTCTAGACCATAGTCAGTCTGATGGTGAGACAGGATCTAGAGAAATTATGTAACAAAGTATTTATTATGAAAAAGGAATCTTCTTATCGCGCATCTGAAAGTTACTGATGGTTTGCGCCATCTATCGAAAATAAATATCAACTATTCTCATTGATTTATAATTATTCCAGAATTGGACAAATACCATTTATTAATTAATCAAGAAAAGCTAACCAGCTACGCGTTTCGGGCTGTTGGCCCTTATCAGCGTGGTGCAAACTACCCGTTTCATGATTTTTCAGGATGCCTGAATGACAGTTTTTTTGGTCGTTGTGGTACAGCTTGCACCCGGCTAATGAAGGCCAACAACCCGAAACGCGTACGTGGTTAGCTTTCTTTTTTTGATCAATCAAGAATGGGAATTAGGTCAATTATGGAATAATTAAAAATCAACGAATAGTTGGTATTTATTCCGATAGATGGCGCAAGCCACCAGCAACTTTCAATTGTGCGATAAAGGGATGTATTTTTCATAATTTATGCGCCTTATCCCATTACAATATCACATTTGTACTATTTTTACACAAAGTATTTATTACTTTGTCAATAGAATATCAATTTTGTTGTTTATATTTTGCTACTCCGTAAACTTCCCTCATTGTTTATCTTTTGTTTACCATTCATAGTTTGTTCTTGCCTTAAATAAATTGCTGTGTCATCCTGAAGTTTGTCTTTCCTAATTTTCCACGTGGCATTTTGGTAGAGATGCTGGGTAAGTTAGGGAAGACAAACTGAAGATCGCCGAGAAGACCTAGAGGCAATGGGTGCTGTGATCTACATTTTCAGAGACTGACTCCAGGATTCCACCGCCGTGTCAAAGCAAAGACTTCCCTCCAGGATGACAATGTCCCTATAGACGATACGACGACAAAGCCGCTCTTCACGCCGCAAGAAAAAGGACGCAAAGGTACTAGGGACAAAGTTACAAGACTTCGATGGAATCCTTGGCAGAAGCACGTCAGATCCATGTCAGTAACTACAATAATTGCTAGCTGTGGGTCACAGCTCCCATAGGGAAGAAGCTATGTAGCAAAGTATTTATTATTTTATTAAGAGAGAATCAATTTTTGATAATTATATTTTGATACTCTGTAAACTTCCTTCATTGCTTATCTTGTTTTTTTTTTTTTACCATTTAGAGAGAATATATGGTTTTACGGACTACTATCCAAAGTGTATGATTTTGAATGATTATTCATAGTTTGTCCTTGCCTTAAATAAATTGCTGTGTCATCCTGAAGTTTGTCTTTCCTAATTCTCTACGTTGCAATATGATTAGTTCTTAGAATAGAGAAACTTCAGATAGTAAATGCTTTTATTCTCTCGACGTTTCGACGATAATCTTTTGTCCTCGTCATCGAAAAAAATGAAATATGAATTACGAGAGAATATTTTAAACATATTTAAAGCTTATAGAAAGATAAAATAGATGAAATAAATACTTATTCAACTTTCTCTTTGCAAAATAACCCAAATATACCAATTCACAGAAAATTCTACCTCACAGATAGTATAAACACACAAAATAGTATGTAAAATTTACCAAAAGATAAAATAAAAAAGTAAACCTAAATTAATATAAGATTATCATTAGATATTGAAAGAGGAAATTTAACATATGCTAAGCATTTAGAAGATAAAATACATAAAAGCAATGCTTATACTACAAAACAACACAAATTGCCAAATCCTAAAAAATTCTACCTCACAGCTAGTATAAACACAAAAATAGATTTTAATAATTAAACAGGTTTCTGGAGATGAGCTTCTTTTCATTTTATTAAAACAGTCTCAAGCTTTCGTTCATCTCTGCCCTTCTACAGGAGTACATATCGTCAAGTAGCTCTGCAGTCACAGCAAGCTCCATGAGACACCTGTCAATCATCACTGGACTCCGGGGGGACAGGTGTGAGGGGTTCTCGGAATCTTATCGGCAAATAAGGAAAACGAGACGCCTCGGTGGCTGACCACTCTCATTATTATTATCTTTACCTTGGGATAAGTTGTTCTCCCTATCAATACCTCTTGTATATTATTTTACTAGCCGATTGGCCCGGGCAACGCCCGGGTTTTACCCGATTAAATGCTTTTATTCAAATACTATTCGTTACAATTATAAATTGGCGCCGGGGATGTCATTCTTGTATAATATATAAATGAGTTTTAAAAATTGTAAAAAAAAAAAAAATGCATCGGCCGGGAATCGAACCCGGGCCGCCCGCGTAGCAGGCGAGCATTTTACCACTGAACCATCGATGCTTATGAGAAATGGCCATATTTGGGTATTTATTCCATTCACAAAAGCAAACGGTGACATAATTGATTAAGAATTGCTTGATGACTCTGATACTTGTATATTTTAATTGGAGAACTAAAAGGTAAATACTCTTTATAATAAATTAATTATTCTCAAATTTGCTTTATTTATCTCCGCGAAAATATATAAAAGAATAAAACCCCGCTTGATGCCTATTTCATGTCCAGAAGATTTAAATCAATTGAAGTGAAATTTGTTTAACACAAGATAAATATCTAAAAATTACCAAAAGATAAAAAAGGTAAACGATGATCGAGAAATAGTTAAATATTCCAATTAGGTAACTAATTAGGTTAGGTTACAGACATATTGATTGATACTTAATTGCCTTGATTAAATTTGGCAGAGGATAGCCGTATATTTGTAGTGGTGAATAAATACCACAGAGTGGTAAATAACGTGGATTTAATTGGATTAGTCGCACTGTGCTACATCCATTTTGTATAAAACAAACACAATTGGAACATATTGCCACGTGGACAATAAGTAAAGGCAAACACTTCAGGATGGCACGGCAATTTTATTTGAGGCATGAATGATAAACAAAAGATAAGCAATGAGGGAAGTTTACAGAGTAGCAAAATATAAACAATAAAATTGATACTCTGTTCATAAAATAATAAATGATTTGTATAAAAATAGTACAAATGTGATGATGTAATGAGTAAGGTGCATAAATTATTAAAATACATCTCTTTATCGCGAAATTGAAAGTTGCTGATGGCTTGCGCCATCTATCGGAATAAATATCAACTATTTGTTGATTTTTAATTATTCCATAATTGACCTAATTCCCATTCTTGCTTGATCAAGAAAAGCTCAAGGAAGTTTAAAGAGTAGCAAAATATAAACATAAAAATGATAATCTGTTAATAAAATAATAAATACTTTAAGAAAAAAGTCATTTCCTGATCGTGCAACTAATAAAAGTTGCTGATGGCTTGCGCCATCTATCGGAATAAATATTAACTAATCGTTGATCATTGGATAATCGTCTGGAACAGTATATTATCAAAAGAACAAAATGATGAGACAAAGAGTTTCTTATAAGGTTTTTTTAGCTGAGATTTTGAGCATTTTTCACCTTCTACTGGAGTTAAAATGAGAGTAAAAAGGTTATCACTTAAGGAAGTGGAGAGGTTTTGATTTTGCCAGTCGTCTGTATTTCTTAACAATACGTTGAAAAATCTCTCATGGACAAAACCTAAGGAAGTGGAAAGTTTTGATGTCACCAATCCGTGTGTTATTATTATTATTTTTTTTTAAGGAGACAGGTAATTTTGTTGACACTTGGTTATCTCGTGTGTCTTCAAAAAGATCATGATATGGGAGTTTTCG
>CP092864.1:138251633-138393174 GCA_030710605.1 Cordylochernes scorpioides | reverse complement strand
AGTTATTGTCTGTATCCCGATATACATGCCAAAAGGTACAACTTCCTTAAGTTTTGTTCATGAGTATCTTTCAAATAAACCTATCCTTTGAGTCTATTTACAGTCTATATTTTCAGTCTATATCAGTCTAAGTTTATTCTATTTTATAATGATATCTTTTCTCCACTTTTTAACCTTTATATATTTCAGAGATCTTTTTCCCCATTTCGTGTGTCGGACAAAATCCAAATATTTTCCATTTTCAATCCACTCCATGGGTGTTTTTATTAGAAAATATCACAAAATATTCTAATACACATTGTTTAAAATCATTTTCTGGTTGGTAATTTGTTTTAAAATAATATAAAATTTGAAACAAATAAATTTACCGGGAATGCGTTTCTTTTCAATAATATCATCTAATATTATCTCTACAGACCTTACTGCAATGGTATAAGTTATTGAATGAGAGGGCTTGGCTCATCAGTTATGAAACCTCTCAGCTGTTTTTCCAAATTAATCAATTTTCCCAATGTAAAAAATCTTTTTGTTGGTAATTTGTTTAATAAACAACATAACAATTTACAACAACAAAAAGCTTTTATTAAGGACAACCCTCCCATATATTTTAGTTAAGGATGTTAAAACTTGGGGTTATAATTATATAGAATATGAATATAATAATTTTCACAGATTTAAACATTGTTAATTGGTGCAAACGAAATCACCAAAAGATATATGTGTTAGCAGAAGATAAAAATAATAATGGATTTCTAATGGCTCAAATTTTTGAGCCATTATCATTTTTCGATAATGGATTTTTTAAAAGATCACTTTTTTTTTCTCGAAATTGATATTTTATATATAAAAATTGATAATTTTTAATATATAATTTATTTTAATAATTATTTATGACCATATTTATTTGATATCTTTTGTTGGTTTTATATATAAATAGAAACAAAAATGCAAAGCACCAATTTATGTATTGAGCATATTTAAAACAATATAAATATATGAAAAAACAATAAAATATATAAAAAGGGTCAGGTGTTCATATTAAAAACAAAGTAGGCATATCCTGACCAGGAGCACATGTGATTTTTAGATGGCAAAGCGCCATCTAGTGGAGCAAAAATCAACTAAACATTGATTTAGCCTGTTCCCTGATATTTGGCCAACCCAATTTCTCGATAAATCAAGAAAACCATCCACGAACTAGTTTCGCGCTGTTGGCGCTCGTCAGCGTGGAACAGGCTGTACCACTGCAACCAACAATATTTTTGGTCCCAGAGGCTTCTTGAGAAACCAAAAAATGGGTATTTAAGGCCGAACGTATATATATATAAATCAAAAAATGAATTAGCCAAATATTATGGAAAAATCCTAAATTACGTTTAGTTGAATTTTTTTCCACTAGATGGCGCCCTGCCATCTAAAAATGCACATGTGAGCGGTCAGGATATGCCTTTTTAATTTTGAATTTCAACATCTGACCTTTTTTCTATTTTTTATTTTTTTATATATATGTTAACCAATCTTGCCCATATCTCCCTATGTATCTATAAATAAATAGATGAATTGTGAGACCCCAAAATATTAATGCTTTGCTTCGTTTTTATTTTAATAAGTACATTTTTGATTTTATTAATAAAATATTATTGATATTTTATTAAGAAAGTGTGGATATTACATTGATTTTGATATTTTATTAAAGACAATTTCGAATTTAATAAAAACATTTTTTTAATTTTGTGCATAAATGTTAAGAATATAATGTTTTGTTGAAAAGATAAAGAATTGGAGGTGCAGTCGTGAAAATAGAAAGATAGTTATTTACTTATCTAGTAGTTTTTATTATAAATTACTTGAATCGAATTATACATTAAATATTTATCACAATTATATAGAATTTATAAAATGAATCCTATATTAGTGAATTTAAAAAAAAAAATAGGTAGGTTAACTATACATATTTACAACAATATTCAAAGTGTTATGTTCTAAAACTATGGTTAAAAATGTAGAATAGTCAATGAATGAAAATAAAATATATGTTTTTAAAAAATAAAATATTTGCATTTTTATATTATATATAAAAAGAGATTTTACAATTTTGAAACATAGTTTTCAATTTTAAAAACGAAATTTCAAAGTGTAATACCAATAATTTCAAGTTTAATAAAAATAAATACTAAATAAACTTTAACGCGTTTACACATTGCTTTACTAAAAAAAAAAAAAAGCGCGAACAATTATTTCTTCACGAATTATCTGTGAAATAAGTTAGAAACTCCGTTTAATAAGAGCTAACCCGAAAATGGCTCGGCGTACCAACAACAATTAACTTAATTGTCAGTTTAATTAAAGATTTGGCCTCGGTGTACCAAGGCCAATCACCGACCAAAGAGAGTTTTTTCTCAAATAAAAAAAAAATTCTCTGAAGTTTTTTACTGGAACAGACGATAGCGTGGATAGAATTTATTGAGCTCCCTTCTTCAAAAGGAACAATCCCGTGTTTACTTTTTTGATATCTATATAATAATAATTTTCTTTAAATAAATATATTTTATAAAGTAATAGAGAAAATATATTGAAAACATTTTATAAAAATGAAATTTCATTAGGATAAGGTGGATAAATTAAGAAAAAAGCCTTTTCTGATCGTGCAACTAAAAGTTGTTGATAGCTTGTGCCATCTATCGGAATAAATATCAACTAATCATCCATAGCTACAAATACCCATTCTTGATTAACATAGAAACGCTTACCACGTACGCGTTTCGGGCTGTTGGCCCTCATCAGTATGGTGCAAGCTGTTGGTGCGTGGTGTGTCAGCATGGTGCAAACATTTTTGTAGACATGATTATCATGGCCTGTAACACAGTACTTAGGATAAACGAAAATTTAGAAAAAATATGGACACCAAAATTTAAAGGAGATATAGAAATAAGTACATTTCCGACCACCCAGAAGTCAAACATTTTGTACGCTTGCATTATCAACGGGATAAAGCGAGTGTACAAAATTTCATACTCATACGTGCCCTGAAAGTACAGTCCACTCTCGATAATTTGAAACTCGTCAATTTTAATTTCTCGTTAATTTGAAAATAAATCCCGGTCTTTTGAAAAAATACTCTATAAGTTGAATGAAATCAATATTAATTGGTCCCCTCGGTAATTTAAAGTTGAAGGAATAATATCTTACCACAAATGAACATTCATGAATAACTGTACAAATGTTTAAAAAAATAAATCATGAATTTTGAGATCAAATTCTTGTTTGAGAAAGAGTAATACACGAAAAAGCTCCCAATAAATTTATTACTTTAAAAACTTGCAGTAAGTCGCTTATTTAATCTTAAATCAACATAGTATGTATATCAAAATTCAAAACTATTATAGACGCGTATGATTCTTTTTTTAAAAAGAATCATACGCGTCTATAATAGTTTCGAATTTTGATAACAGATGGCGCGCTAATGCATCATATTATAGTATGTATATCCCGAAACTGTCAAAACTACAATCTCTTGTTTACTTGATTTCTTCCCTCCCTCTTGGTTGTCTAAACTCCTGTTATTTTGAACTCTTGATAAATTGAAAATATTCTGGTCTCTTGATTTTCAAATTATCGAGAGTCGATTGTATATTAAATGATTAATCATAGTATCTGTGGACAGAGAAAGACATGGAGGTAAGTTAACTATAAGCTTTAAAAAGGCTTTTACGATAGTTTAAATATGTACACAGATTTTTATTATTATTCCTAGTACATGTGGTACAGGCAATTATAATCATAATACAATATAATGCGGCTTATGATTGAGGAACGAAGTTTGACAATTATACAGCAAATGTTTCTTTTAAGCGAATATCGAAATTTATTTTAAGGAGAAATAAATTTCGAATTTTCGGTATAATTGTCAAACTTTGTTTCACAATATGATAATTATGTTGGGAAGAAGTTGGCGACTGTTTTTACTGTAAGTGTCTACACATGTGAAAAGCAGTTCGACTTTTTCACTTACAAGTGTACCAGAGCCCCGTTTGGTTACTTGTACTCGCTGATGATATTGGACTTTTAGCAAGAATCGAGGCCATTGGAGCATTTTTTATATTATAAAAAAGTATCAAAATGCGCGGGATTCGATCCCGGTCATAACGGTCTAAAACTAGCAGTTTAGAATACTCTCTTATCTTTCTACTTTATTATATTTATTTATTTGAAAAAGGAAAAATATCAGGTAAAAAGTTTCTTTTAATATTGAATTTGCAAGCTTTCGAGTAAATATACTGCTCTTCATCCTGTATATTTACTTGAAATCTGGGAAATCAAAATTAAAAGAAATTCTGTACTTTAATTTTATTTATTCTCTCTTTTTCAAATAATTTCTGGATACCCATTGCTCACATATTCATTTATTATTATGAATAACTTATTGTAAATTTTACTTGTTGATTTGCTATGGTCAATTTCTTACAGTTCTTACTGTTATGAGAATTATTTGATGAGCCTCGCTCATTAGTGGTTAACCCTCCCAGCGGTTTCGCCAGTTTAAAGTTGAAAATTTCACTATTGATAAGCCAGTCATTTCCATCATTATTTTCTCATATCATTAAAATCCGTAGAAAATTTTATTTTTTAATGTAATGATGAAATGTTAATATTTTCACCGATAGGTGGCGTTCAGATATATTCTAACATAATATGTAAATTGATAGATGGCGTATCCAAGAAGTTATCTTTTAAGCAAACTTAGAAGCCGTCGTGTAGAAGCTGATGGCTATTTCTAAGCTATATTTAGAACATATTGATCTGTTATTGATTAGAGCTGATTGGTCGCTGGACGGTAGCGTGATCAACTCCCGTCAATGATTTTTGTTTTTCGTGTTTTTTGACCGAAAGCTTCTATATTTACATCTTAGCTTGATCTAAGTGCTTGTTTGAGACAACGACTAAAGTCCAGGTTGTATACTCAGGCCAACTTTCGTGCTTTTTGACCGAAAGCTTCTATATTTACATCTTAGCTTGATCTAAGTGCTTGTTTGAGGCAACAGTGTCCAAAGTTGTATACAAACATGAGATTTATCTATATCATTTCTGTCTACGACCAGCTTTCGTGTTTTTGACCGAAAGCTTCTATATTTACATCTTAGCTTGATCTAAGTGCTTGTTTGAGACAACAACTAAAGTCCAGGTTGTATACACACATGAGTTTTATCTATTTCATTTCTGTCTCAGGCCAACTTTCGTGTTTTTGACCAAAAGCTTCTATATTTACATCTTAGCTTGATCTAAGTGATTGTTTTAGACAACAACTAAAGTTCAAAGTTGTATACAAACATGATCTTTTCTATCTCATTTCTGTCTACGGCCAGCTTTCGTGTTTTTGACCGAAAGCTTCTATATTTACATCTTAGCTTGATCTAAGTGCTTGTTTGAGACAACAACTAAAGTCCAGGTTGTATACACACATGAGTTTTATCTATTTCATTTCTGTCTCAGGCCAACTTTCGTGTTTTTGACCAAAAGCTTCTATATTTACATCTTAGCTTGATCTAAGTGATTGTTTTAGACAACAACTAAAGTTCAAAGTTGTATACAAACATGATCTTTTCTATCTCATTTCTGTCTACGGCCAGCTTTCGTGCTTTTTGACCGAAAGCTTCTATATTTACATCTTAGCTTGATCTTAAGTGATTGTTTTAGACAATAACTAAAGTCTAAGTTGTATACAAACATGATCTTTTCTATCTCCTTTCTGTCTACGGCTAGCTTTTGTGCTTTTTGACCGAAAGCTTATATATTTACATCGTAGCTTGATCTAAGTGCTTGTTTGAGGCAACAACTAATGTCCAAGTTGTATACAAACATGAGTTTTTCTATCTCCTTTCTGTCTACGGCCAGCTTTCGTGTTTTTTGACCGAAATCTTCTATATTTACATCTTAGCTTGATCTAAGTGCTTGTTTGAGGCAACAACTAAAGTCCAAGTTATACACAAACATGGGTGTTATCTATTTCATTTCTGTCTACGGCCAGCTTTCGTATTTTTGACCGAAATCATCTATATTTACATCTAAGCTTGATCTAAGTGCTTGTTTGAGGCAAGAACTAAAGTCCAAGTTATACACAAACATGGGTGTTATCTATTTCATTTCTGTCTACGGCCAGCTTTTGTGCTTTTTGACCGAAATCTTCTATATTTACATCTTAGCTTGATCTAAGTGCTTGTTTGAGGCAACAACTAAAGTCCAAGTTATACACAAAGATGGTTGTTATCTATTTCATTTCTGTCTACGGCCAGCTTTTGTGCTTTTTGACCGAAATCTTCTATATTTACATCTTAGCTTGATCTAAGTGCTTGTTTGAGGCAACAACTAAAGTCCAAGTTATACACAAACATGGGTGTTATCTATTTCATTTCTGTCTACGGCCAGCTTTTGTGCTTTTTGACCGAAATCTTCTATATTTACATCTTAGCTTGATCTAAGTGCTTGTTTGAGGCAACAACTAAAGTCCAAGTTGTATACAAACATGGGTTTTATCTATCTCATTTCTGTCTACGGCCAACTTTGTGTTTTTTGACCGAAAGCTTCTATATTTACATCTTAGCTTGATCTAAGTGCTTGTTTGAGGCAACAACTAAAGTCCAAGTTGTATACAAACATGGGTGTTATCTATCTCATTTCTGTCTACGGCCAACTTTCGTGTTTTTGACCGAAAGCTTCTATATTTACATCTTAGCTTGATCTAAGTGCTTGTTTGAGTCAACAACTAAAGTTCAAATGTATACACATGAATTTTATCTATCTCATTTCTGTCTTAGGCCAACCTTCGTGCTTTTTTTCTATGGTTAGTCTGATGACAATTGACAATTAAAATAATTTGACATCTTGTCAATACATGCAAAAGTACACAGTCTGCATTGTTTTAAAAAGTTGATTATATATATAAAGTATATTAAAAACAAAGAAAGCATATCCTGACCAGGAGCACAGGTGCTTTTTAGATGGCAGAGGGCCATCTAGTGGAACAGAAATAAACTAAACATTGATTTAACCTATTCCCTGATATTTGGCCAACCCAATTTCTTGATAAATCAAGAAAAGTCAACCACGAACGCGTTTCGCGCTGTTGCCGCTCGTCAGCATGGAGTAGGCTGTACCACTACGACCAAAAAGAATTTTGGACCCAGATGCTTCTTGTGAAACCAAGAAATGGGTATTTAAGGCCAAACTTGCGTAAATACGCTTAACACATGAAAAAATGATAGAAAAAAAAAAATAAAAAGGTCAGGTGTTGATACACGTTCGTGAATGGCTTTTCTTGATTTATCAAGAAATTGGGTTGGTCAAATATCAGGGAACAGGCTAAATCAATGTTTATTTGATTTCTGTTCCACTAGATGGCGCTCTGCCATCTAAAAAGCATTTGTTCTCCTAGTCAGGATATGCCTAATTTGTTTATAATATCAACACCACACCTTTTTATTATTTATTTATTTTATTCTATTATTTTTATGCATGATACTATGTACAATGCACATGGCGCTTCTGACATTACTGCAGAGTTTGGTGGAGAATCACCAGCGGGTCTCGAGCGACACCACGTATTTCGACATCTACGAAGAATACGTAGATCGCGTGTTTTGCCGCTAAAGAGATAGTGATGGCGTGGTCCTCGAGACCAACTGGAAAGATTCAGGACTGCAGGTCTAACGGCCGGCCAATTATGTTAGTCTGATGATTGATCTAATATGGTCTGTCCATCTTTTTTTTTTCTAATCATTATATTAATAGTTACTGATAACTATCACCATCTGTCGGAATAAATATCAATTAATCGTTGATTTTTAATTATTCTTGAATATGGGCCTAATACCCATTCAGTGAATTGTTGATATTTATTCCGATAGATGGCGTGATTTATTTATATACAGGAATATTAATTTATTAAATTATATATGTAGTAATGTAGATTGTTATCCTGTTGATTGAATGTAGTGTGGCATGTTGGTTGCAGTTGTGGTGGCCACAATGTTTAGAGTAGTTTCAGTCTTGGAATTGGGATTGCACAAAAGGACGAGATATGTTGGATGTCACCATAGAGATGGGCGAGCGAGTAAGTGAAGCCGACGCCGATCAAGGCAGGTCTGTAGAGAGGTGTCTGTCAATCATCATGTCTCAAAGCGAACCGACCTGTTTGAGTAAGAAGGGGGCACACCTGGTAACCCCGACATGTTTTTCCGACCTTTTACTATCCTGGCTGTCACTCACTCGAAATTTTATTTTTGTCGTTTTGGTAATTATACTATAACTATATAACACATGGGGATATAAGTCTATATTGGAATATATTACAACATATATGAACCTCTTTCTGGCCATGTAAGATCTATCTAGGTATAAATGTATTCGCCAATATTTAGAGTCCTTCTCAAGATAATTGGAGGATCTTGAACGTCTTGTCTACAATCTCAAGAAATCCTTGTAGATCTCCCATACCATTGTCACCGTGGTACAGTAGACGTAGACAATTGGATAATGGATCTACAGAAGCTTGTGCGCACGTCGACAGAATCACATTTGATCAATACCACTCACGTCTCCCCAGAGATTCTGTTTTCTCCCACTTCCATCTTTGCTTAACTCTGGCATCTTCTCGTTCCTTTAGATGTCTTATATCCTATGTCTTAACTTCTGTTACCTTTATCTTCAAACTCTTCAATTTCTCAATGTATGAGTATGAATACAATAAATAGTAGCATATCTATACTCATAGACAACACTTAAGTGGAAAGTTTTTGATATCGTCGGTCGTCTATTATTATTTTTTTAAGGAGACAGACAATTTTGTTCACACTTGGTTATTTCGTATGTCTTCAATAAAGGTCACTATAATATCTTTAGAGTTATTGTCTGAATCCCGATACCAATGCTAAAAGTTATAACTAATAGTTGATATTTATTCCGATAGATGGCGCAAGCCATCAGCAACTTTCAATTTTGCGATAAAGAGATGTATTTTGATAATTTATGCACCGTATCTCACTACATCATCACATTTGTACTATTTTTACACAAAGTATTTATTATTTTATAAACAGAGTATCAAATTTATTGTTTATATTTTGCTACTCTGTAAACTTCCCTCATTGCTTATCTTTTGTTTATCATTCATAGTTTGTTCTTGCCTGAAATAAAATTGCCGTGCCACCCTGAAGTGTTTGCTTTTACTTATTCTCCACGTGCCAATATGTTCCAGTTGGGTTTGTTTTTACAAAATGGATGTAGCACAGTGGGACTAATCCAATTAAATCCACGTTATTTACCTCTCTGTGGCATTTATTCACCACTACAAATATACGGCTATCCTCTGCCAAATTTAATCAAGGCAATTAAGTATCAATCAATATGTCTGTAACCTAACCTAATTAGTTACCTAATTGGAAAATTTAACTATTTCTCGATCATCGTTTACCTTTTTTATCTTTTGGTAATTTTTAGATATTTATCTTGTGTTAGACAAATTTCACTTCAATTGATTTAAATCTTCTGGACATGAAGTAGGTATCAAGCGGCGTTTTATTCTTTTATATATTGTCGCGGAGATAAATAAAGCAAATTTGGGAATAATTAATTTATTATAAAGTTCTCCAATTTAGTTCTCCAATTAAAATATACAAGTATCAGAGTCATCAAGCAATTCTTAATCAATTCTGTCACCGTTTGCTTTTGTGAATGGAACAAATACCCAAACATGGCCATTTTTTATAACCATCGGTGGTTCAATGCTAGAGGGCTCGCCTGCCACGCGGGCGGCCCGGGTTCGATTCCCGGCCGATTCATTTTTTTTTACAATTTTAAAACTCATTTATATATTATACACGAATGACATCCCCGGCGCCAATTTATAATTGTAACGAATAGTATTTGAATAAAAGCATTTAATCGGGTAAACCCCGGGCGTTGCCCGGGTCATTCGGCTAGTAAAATAATATACAAGAGGTATTTATAGGGAGAACAACTTATCCCAAGGTAAAAAATAATAATAATGAGAGTGGTCAGCCACCGAGGCGTCCCGTTTTCCTTATTTGCCGATAAGATTCCGAGAACCCGTCACACCTGTGGTCGTCCCCCCGGAGTCCTGTAATGATTGACAGGTGCCCCATGGAGCTTCCAGTGACTGCAGAGCTACTTGATAATATGTACTCCTGTAAGAAGGACAGAGATGACCGAAAACTTGAGATTTTTTAATAAAATGAAAAGAATCTCATCTCCAGAAACCTGTTTAATTATTAAAATTATTTTTGTGTTTATACTAGCTGTAAGGTAGAATTTTTTTTATGTGAATTGATATATTTGGGTTATTTTGCTGAGAGTAAGTTTAATAAACATTTCTTCTACGTCTTCTCACTCTCTAAATGCTCAGAATATGTTAAATTTCCCTCTTTCATTTGATATTAATTAATAATTACGTTTTTAAGGCGTGCAATATATATAATAATTAGTTTATAGATTATAGAGGGGGTCGGTGGAAGGCTGGTTAAACCGTTTGGTTTACGACCACTACGACCCGGGTTCGATCTCCGCATTGGACACTTTTTTCTGTTTAAAAAAAAAATGCTCCAATGGCCCCCCGATTCTTGCAAAAGTCCAACCCCACCAGCGAGTGCAAGTAACCAAACGGGGCTCTGGCACATTTGTAAGTGCAAAGTCGAACTGCTTTCACATGTGTAGACATGTGGTGCGCTTACAGTAAAAAGCAGTCGCTAACTACCCACCATGATTATCATGGCCTGTACCACGTGTACTAGGGATAAGCAAAAAAAAAAAAGATTTATTTCAACACACAAAACGCGATATCCCGCCTAGGGATAATTGCGTCGATTTACATTTTTTTAAAAACAGAAACAGTTATAAACATATTATACGAGAAAAAGTAATCGAAATAAAAAGAGAAACAATAATATATATTAGGAACCTGAACTTCTCAGGTTTAAAAGAAAATCATAAATATATTTACAAAAATAATTAAAACTATGATAATTTTCTCTGCTATTTACAAATTGATATAGATCTACAACATTATTTATTGTCTTTTGTACTAGCGGTGAAGAAGGGTGGGCATTCCAGCAATAGGTGTCTCGAATTCTGGAATTCGTTGCCACAATGACAGCTAGAGTCTTCAACCGCGCCAATTTTTGATAAAAATCCATTAAAATTTCCATGGTTCGTCATAAACTGTAATAATAATTAGTTTATATTAACTTAGGTTTACATTTTTATATTTATATTTTGGTAAATTTTAAATATTATTTATGTGTGTAGAATTTGTGAAGTAGAATTTTCTAGTAATTGGCAATTTGTGTTGTTTTGTAGTATAAGTATTGATTTTATGTTTTTTTTCTCTCTAAATGCTTATAATATGTTAAATTTCCTCTCTCAACTAATACTTTAATTAATAATTAGATTTTTAAGGGGCACGACATCTAATACTGGTCTTATTTTAACTTATGTTTACCCTTTATTTTATCTTTTGGTAAATTTTAAATATTATTTTTTTGTGTAGAATTTGTGAAGTAGAATTTTCTAGTAATTGGCAATTTGTGTTGTTTTGTAGTATAAGCATTGCCTTTATGTATATAATAATGCTTATAATATGTTAAATTTCCTCTCTTTCTCTCTCTCCTTCAATTAATATTTATTAATAATTAGGGTTTTCGGACGCAATTGTTATCGCGCAATTGAAAGTTGCTGATGGCTTGCGTCATCTATCGGAATAAATATCAACTATTCGTTGATTTTTAATTATTCCATAATTGACCAAATTCCCATTCTTGATTGATAAAAAAAAGCTAACCACGTACGCGTTTCGGGCTGTTGGCCCTCATCAGCGTGGTGCAAGCTGTACCACAACGACCAAAAAACTGTCATTCAGGCATCCTGAAAAATCATGAAACGGGTAGTTTGTATCACGCTGATAAGAGCCAACAGCCCGAAACGCGTAGCTGGTTAGCTTTTCTTGATTAATTAAGAATTGGTATTTTGTCCAATTCTGGAATAATTATAATCAATGAGAATAGTTGATATTTATTTTCGATAGATGGCGCAAACCATCAGTAACTTTCAGATGCGCGATAAGAAGACGCCTTTTTCATAATAAATACTTTGTTACAAAAGATCCTGTCTCACCATCAGACTGACTATGGTCTAGACATGGCTATAAAGACGATGAATCAATCTAAGAAAGAAGGTCATTCTATAAACGTCCTTCATCGTGATTGGTTCATTGTAGAGTTATTAGTGCCGATGGACCAATCACGATTCATTTACCCTTTGTGCTTAATGCTCATTGGTCTGATTAATGAAGTTCCTCGAACGTGTTGCACCAATAGGTTTGCTTGGTAGATATGCAAATTTATTTATTTATGTTGGTATATGAAATTTGCCTTATGCAAATTATACTTTTAGGGAAGTCGGTGGAAGGATGATCTAAACTATTGGATTTCGACCACTACGACTCGGGATCGAATCCCGCATTGGGTACTTTTTCTGATTTAAAAATTAAATGCTCCAATGGCCCCCGATTCTTGCAAAAGTCCAACCCCACCAGCGAGTACAAGTAATCAAACAGGATTCTGGCACATTTGTAAGTGCAAAAGTCGAACTGCTTTTGACATGTGTAGACATGTGGTGCGCTTACAGTAAAAGCAGTCGCTAACTACCCACCATGATTATCATGGCCTGTGCCTCGTGTACTAGGGATGATAATAATTTAAAAATACTTTTATAGTACCTTTTTCCATTATTAAAATAATACGCGAAATACATTTATAAACAAATCTTAAGGAACATGGTGCCTCTCCCGTCAAAATAGACGTCAAAACTAGACGCCATCTATTGACTGTCACCGCAAACTAGCGGCCTCGGGTCAGTGACAAAGCCACAACACCAGCTTTGGTAAACTAAGAAGTGTCCACCTAGAGACCATGGTTTCGGGCTAATGGCCTTCGTCAGTCTAGGGTGGACTTTATTCCACGAGATCCACAAGGGATCTAATGGAATCTTCATGTTTCAATCATATACCACTTAACACATAGCAATAACGCGCCATCTATACATATAAAATAAAAGGATTTAAAAGCGCGAATGTTTATTTTATACATATTAAAAACTTCTACTGTCCTTACTGCGATGAAAAAATATATTGGGAGGGCTTGGTTCATCAGTGGTGAACCCTCACAGCGGTTTCGCCAATTTAATCCACCAGACCGCTTCTCAGAGATCTAATACTGTATTGGATCATTCTGCGTTTCATCGCAGTAAGGACAGTAGAAGTTTGTAATATGTATAAAAGAAACATTCGCGCTTTTAAATCCTTTTATTTTATACATATACCACTTGTTGACTTTTCTTAGACTTTTCAAAGCTACTGATCCAAGGTATATAGATCAAACCCTATTGATTTACAAGAAAGAGAACAAAATAAAACTTATAACATGGTGAAACAAAGAGAAACTTTAAGAAAAAGGCATCTCCTTATCCTGCAACTGAAAGTTGCTGATGGCTTGCGCCATCCATCGGAATAAATATCAACTATTATCGTTGATTTTTAATTATTCCAGAATTGGCCAAATACCCAAATAAGGAGATGCCTTTTTCTTAATTTATGCACCTTATCCCAGTACAATGTCACATTTGTACTATTTTTTCACATTGTGTAGCGTTCTCACGCAAATCTGGCCTTAACTACCCGTTTCATGATTTTTCAAAATGCCTTAATGACCAATTTTTTGGTCGTTGAGGTACAGCTTGCACCACACTGATGAGGGCCAACAGCCCGAAACGCGTCCGTGGTTAGCTTTTCTTGATTGATCAAGAATGGGTATTTGGCCAATTCTGGAATAATTAAAAATCAACGAGAATAGTTGATATTTATTCCGATGGATGGCGCAAGCCATCAACAATTTTCAGTTGCACGATAAGGATATGCCTTTTCTTAATTTATGCACCTTATCCCAGTACAATGTCACATTTGTACTATTTTTTCAAAGAGAAACTTATCTTCTTAAGGTAAGCTCCTATTTACTTGTGTTCTCACACACATACTATGTGGAAACAATTAATTAATTAAACTTAAAATGTATAACACCACATGATGCAATAGCGCGCCATCTATTATGGAAATTCGGAACTATTATAGACGCGTATGATTCTTTTAAAAATTTAACAATTTTTACTGCCTTTACTGCAATGGAAAAATTAATGGGAGGCACTGGCTCATCAATGGTGAAGCCTCCCATAATCTTTTTTTTTTGTCGCAGTGGTACAGCTTGCTCCACGCTGACGAGCGCCAACAGCTCGAAACGCGTTCGTGGATGGATTTTCTTGATTTATCAAGAAATCGGATTGCTCCACTAGATGGCGCTCTGCCATCAAAAAAGCACATGTGCTCGTGGTCAGGATATGCTTCCTTTATTTTTAATATCAACACCTGACCCACTTTTTTTTTCTATTGTTTTTCATTTATCTCTTTATCTCTTTATGAGTTATTAATGAATTATTTTATGTACTTATATTACAATTTTTTAAATATAAGATAGAACTTTTTTTCCTTTTATATTTTAAGATATTTTACATTTTTGATTGCATTTTTTATAATAATTTTTTCATACACAAATTTTCTTCCACCTACTCTGTATTTTAATTGATTTCAACTGTGATATTATAACACTATGCGGCGCTGAGTTTGTGTATACAAAAATGTAATGCCTCGATAAAGGTTGGCGTTCAGCCAGCCGAAATATTGGCAAAATAAATATTTTATTAAATCCAATATATGCCATTTATTATCTAATAAGTATATATGTATTCAATATTATATGTATTATATAATATTGAATTTTAATAAATATATTGATCCAAAATATGCTCTTATTTTAATATATATTCATAAAAATATATGTATTATTATTTTTCAAAATAGTCGAGATTTAAAAAATCATAATAAAATAAAATAACTATATATCAATCAATTAATATTAATCTCCGTGCAAACGTAGAAATTCAATTTCTATTTTCTTGTCAAAGATTTTATTTCTCAACTTTCCAATTTCGACTGGCAACACAGCAAATTTGGCGGGATTTAGCAGACGATTCATCCTAATTTCAAGGAAATTGGAAAATATATTTTGACTAAATTCAACTTCCTCTTTTTTTTTCTTTTTTTCTTACCAAAGTTCGACTTGGTTCTCATATGAAGAGTAAAATTCAATTTAAATTATTATATTTTTCTGCTTGAGAAAAAGAATTATTTCGACAATAAATTAATATTAACGTTTATATATAAAAAATCATCAAAATTTTACATATGTGTTTATTTTAGGTAAAAATGTTTAACAATTAAATTTTTTATTATTATACATATTATATATATAATAATTTATTATCATCAGGTTTTCCCATAGATAATGGCCGTTTGGAAGCGACCAATTAAATACACCATATCTAAGCCAAAAATAAGTTTATTTAAACAAAATAGGCGCAATTAGAATCACAGTTCTTATACCAATGTGATTATAACATTTTTATGCCATTTTCATAAAGGTCTGGTTGTCTAAATAAATCCAAAAAGGCATTTTTACATCTCTCCGGTTGATCAACTGTTTTCCATGAAAAAAAAAATTATCCGAATGCTTGAAAAAATGGAAATCGGTAGGGGACAGATCAGGTGAATAAGAAGGGTGAGCTAGATTATGACCTAATTGAGCAATTTATTTGTTAGGTCGTAAATGAAGTTAAATCCATATAAATATTGATAACTATAATTATATAAAAATGAGAATATTGGATTTTTTACAATATTGTCGACGAGATAAATAAAGCAAGGGCAAATTTGGGGATAATTAATTTATTATAAAGGATATTTACCTTTTAATTCTCCAATAAAATTATTTACAAGAGGTATTTATAGGGAGAGATAGGGTCAGATTATATCACAATTTATCCCCAGGTAAAGATAATAATAATGAGCGTCGTCAGCCACCGAGGCGTCCCGTTTTCCTTATTTGCCGATAAGATTCCGAGAACCCCTCACACCTGTTGTCCCCCTTCCCGGAGTCCAGGGATGATTGACAGGTGTCCCATGGGGCTTCTTGTGACCGGAGTTGCAGAGCTATATGACAATATTTATTTGTTCAATATTTCGAGGAGCAACTCGCCTCTCTTTATCGAGGATGCCTAGCCAAATCACATCTCTACACCGACTCTGTCAGAAATTAGTGCGACAAGTGTGTGAGTGAAAAATACACACACATATAAAAGCTAAGGTCAACTCTTCAGTCAAAATAGACGTCAAAACTAGACGCCATCTATTGACCGTCTCCGCAAACTAGCGGACTCGGGTCGGTGACAAAGCCACAACACCAGCTTTAACTAACGTAAAAACGTCCACCTAGAAACCATGGTTTCAGGCTAATGGCCCTCGTCAGACTAAGGCGGACTTTATTCCATGAGATTCACAAGGGATCCAATGGAATCTTCACAATCTGCCAAAGAGGTGTTTAACTGGTAGAGTGGCTAGGCCGAATCTATGATCAAAATATAGATGGAAATTTTTGACGGGAGAGTCGATCTTTGCTTCCATAGATCAATTTTCTCCCGGAATAATTTCCATCTTACGTATATATATTATAAATAAAATAATAATTATAATTATATATTAATACAAAGCAATAACGCGCCATCTATATATAACAAATGAAAACATTAAGACGCGAATGTTTCTTTTCACAAATAAATCAAACTTCTACTGTCCTTACTGTGATTAAAAAATATTGGGAGGGCTTGGCTCATCAGTGGTGAACCCTCTCAGCGGTTTCGCCTATTTTTTTAATCTACCAGACCGCTTCTCTAAAGCTACAATACTGTATTATAAATAAAAACACATATCATGACCATTCACATGACTATTTTAAATGCCAGAGCGTCATCTAGTGTATGGGTAGTTAAGACCAAATTGGAGTAAATACGCCAAACATGTAAAAATGGTAAGAAAATAGAAAAAGTTCAGGTGCTATATCTATATATATAAAAATGAATGTTTGTATGTTTGTTTGTATTTCCGGTATACAAATTCGCAGTAGTTCATTAATTCAAACCAAAGTTTCCATACATAGGTAAAGAAATACGGGGAAGACGATAGGCTATTTTAAAAAATATATAAATCAATTATTAAAACTATATATTCAAATTATTCTACTTAGCTCACGAACAGCGCCCTCGATCAAAGATTAGATTAAATTATGCTGATGCAAACAAATAGATAATGCTAATAACAAACAATTATTTTTAAAAATATTATCCAAATATATATCACTCGGGTAGATATGCACACGGGTCAATCCTGGGGCGAAGCCTGGGTCACCCGTCTAGTTAAAAATAAAAAGGAATTTCTTGACCGTTTACATGAGCATTTTGGATGGTACAGTAGAGCACCATCAAGAATTTCTCAAGAAGCCTCTGGAACCAAATTTTGGTCGTCAGAAGTTAATATATATTCATATAAGAAAATAAAACATTAAAGAATGCAAGTTTCTCTTACATATAATACAAATTTCCACTGTCTTTACTACGATAAAAACGATATTGGGAGGGCTTGGCTCATCAGATGTAAACCCTCCCAACGCTTTTGCCAATATAATTCGACAATAGCTCATGGTAGTTACCCTTTTCATCTCAGTAAGGATTTTTTACCACTTTTTTTTGAGTGAAAGAAACTTGGGTGTTTAAATGTTTTCTTTTTATATATGTAGATGGCGCGTTATTGCCTTATAATATATACAGCAGAACCTCCATGAGAGGACACTCCTGGTAGAGGACATCTCTCTACAAAGGACAGTTTTCATTGTCAAAATTATCATTTTTACTATTTAGTAGCTCTCCGGTAGGAGGACACCTCTCCCTAAAGGACACTTTGGCTCTGCAATTAGGTGTACTTTACAGGGAGGTAGTTCTACTGTAATAGATTTTATATATTCAATGTATTTTCAACCGATATATTCAACATATATTCAATCTGTATATGTTGGAAAAAATTCGATAATAAGAATATATATTTCAATTCAATTTTATATTCTCATTTTATATATTCCAGGTTTCATATGTTCAATTTCTTTTCATTTAATCACGCGAACAACTATTTTCAATATATATTTTTCTAAAAAATAAAAAGACAAGTGAAATTATCTATCAAAGTGAATTTTATTTAAGTAGTATGTTTTTGTATCTAAACTAATTTACCTATCTATGCAATTAGAGGCAATAAGAAATGTGTAATTAAGTTACAAATTGAAGAAGAAAAAAGATTATAAATGGATTCTTCCATGCGGAAATCGAATTGTTTTTTTTTTTTTTTTTTTTTTTTGTAAAAGAAACCTCATCAAATTACTTTGGGGGGGGGGGGAAGAATAGACTAATTAGGGAATAATAAGAGAGAGGAGATAAGAAAAAGTTGACGACACCAACTGAACGAAGAATGGTATTAGAGAAACCGACAGATTTTACTTTGAAGTGAAGCCTGCCATCCCATAATAGAGGTGCACGGTCCATTAACCATGTTTGCCGTCCCTGTCAACCGTGACGCCCAGCTTCTGATAACGACCAACCATTCCAAGCACATTCTTGATTCCTTTCTCTTCCGCCTTCCTCCTTAGGTGTTTCACCTTAGTCGGCAAATATCACATGAGGTCATACGTATCTCAACCATTCAACTTGTAGTTGTAGGTATCCATTCTACGGGGCTCTGACACATTTGTAAGTGCAAAAGTGGAACTGCTTTTCACATTGATGTCCAGCTTCTGATAACAACCAATCATTCCAAGCACATTCTTGATTCCTTTCTCTTCCGCCTTCCTTCTTAGGTGTTTCACCTTAGTCGGCAAATATCATATGAGGTCATAGGTACCTCGACCATTCCACTTGTAATTGTAGGTATCCATTCTACGGGGCTCTGACACATTTGTAAGTACAAAAGTCGAACTGCTTTCACATATGTAGACATAAGAAAAAATGTATTTCTTGATCGTGCAACTGAAAGTTGCTGATGGCTTGCGCCATCTATCGGAATGATTATCAACTAATCGTTGATTTCTAATTATTCCAGAATTGGCCAAATACTGTTCCTGATCGTGCAACTGAAATTTGCTGATGGCGCAAGCCTTCTCATAATGAGTTTCTTTTTATTTCAAAACGCTAGCTTTCAAGATTTTTTAAAAATATTTTTATAATTTTTTTTTTTGTCAAAAAAGGCTTTCAAGACTTTCAGACTGTATTTAAACGATCTATCCCGGTAGTCAAAAATATTAATTTAAAATTATCAGCGATCATTGATTTTTAACTCGAATATTTCATTACATTCTAACACGTGGAAGGAATTCGAAAATCATCTATTTTAAAATTTCTTTAAAGAAAAAAAAAAGAAGATAATAATTAGTCTATAACTATATGGCAATATATGCACATATATATATATTCGAAACCATTATAGACGTGTAAGATTCTTTTTTAAAATAAACAATTTCTACTGTCCTTACTGCAATGGAAAAATTAATAGGAGGGCCTGGAGGGGTCATCAGTGGTGAACCCTCCCAGCGGTTTCGCCAATTTGATCTACCATACCGCTATTATAATGCATTTTTCGAACTTCCTTTTATAGTGATACTATAAAGAGTCTAGCATCAGTATCACTATAAAAGGAAATTCTAAAAATGCAATATAACAGCGGTTGGTAGATTAAACTGGCGAAACCGCTGGGAGGGTTGACCACTGATGAGCCAGGGGCCCTCCCCATTAATTTTTCCATTGCAGTAAAGACAGTAGAAATTGTTTTATTTTAAAAAAGAATCATACGCGTCTATAATAGTTTCTAATTTTGATAACAGATGGCGCGCTAATGCATCATAACATATATATATGTAAATCTATAGGGGAATATAATTACATATTTACTATGATAAATAATCGAGAGAAACTTTTAAACTATTCCCAAACTATTATGCAAAAATATTCGAGAAGTTTTAAAAAATTATTTATTTGGTTCAGAAAGAATAAAAAACGATACATCAAATTTATTGTGTGGAAACATGCTCTGTTTTAGGACGTCTTGTTGAAAGGAGATTGATGGCCTGCAGTGGATATATTTTAAGAACGATAGTCCAGTAAAAAGTAAAAATATAAAAAGTAGAAAGTAACCGACTGATATGATTTCGAACTCGGAAAGTTGCCAGGAAATTCTTTTTTATTATTCATATTCATTCATAAAATCGTAAGATAGAATCCTCTGATGTATAAGTTGCAGTAACACCCGAAAACTCCGAGGATAAGTTTCTTTATTTCATAAATGATATCTCGAGCTTTCGGGTATCGTAAACCCTTCGACAGGAGTGTATAAGACGAATTCGTAATTAGGTCTACGATACCCGAAAGCTCGAGATATTATTTATGAAATAAAGAAACTTATCCTCGGAGTTTTCATGTGTTGTTGCAACAAAACATATTCATTCATAGTTTGCTTAAATACCATTTCTAAGATTCCACCTTTCAGTGTAGCATATATAAGCAGAATGATCCAATACAGTATTAGAGTTCTGAAGAAGCGGTCTGGTAGATTAAATTGGCGAAACGGCTGGAAGTGTTCACCACTGATGAGCCAAGCCCTCCCAATATTTTTTAATCGTAGTAAGGATAGTTACAGGTTGTCCCATAAATAATGGCCGTTTGGACACGACCAATTAAAGACACCACATCTAAGCCAAAAATGTGTTTATTTAAACAAAGTAGGCATCATTAGAATCACAGCACGTATGCCAACGTGATGGTAGCATTTTTATGCCATTTTCATAGGTTAGCGTCTTATAATGTCTTCAATTGTCATATATACTCGTATATGCCACGTTATTGCTTTGTATTAATTAAACCATATATGTTCATATCAGGATATGCCTATTTTATTTTATATCACTACCTGAAAGTTTCTCTTTTTTTACCTTTTTGCATATATTTAGAGTACTTATGCAAATATGACACTGACAATCCATATCTTGATTTATTGAAAAGCTTCTTGGAACAATTCTCTTCTTTTTGGTCGATAAGTTACAGTCTGCACCAAGCTGATGAGGACCAACAGCCCGAAACGCGTACGTGGTTGGCTTTTCATGATTTATAAAGAAGATAGGTTGGCTACATATTATAGACGAACTTAAATTAAGGTTTAATTGGGGGTCGGTTATCTAAACCGTTGGTTTTCAACCGCTACGACCCGGGTTCGATTTCCGTATTGGGAATTTTTTTTCTGATTTAAAAAATATATGTCCCAATGCCCCCCGATTCTTGCAGAAGTCCAACCCCACCAGCGAATGCAAGTGACCAAACGAGGCTCTGGCACATTTGTAGGTGCAAAGTCGAACTGCTTTTCACATGTGTAGACATGTGGTGCACTTACAGTGAAAGCAGTTGCCTACTTCTACCCACCTTCCACCGCATGTAATGGGATAAGCAAAAAAAAAGGTCTAATTGAATTTTATTGTTGTAGATATTTATAATAATGTCTACAGGAATGTTTATTATCAGATACTAACACTCAGCCCTGTAGGCGACTGCTTTTACTGTAAGTGCAGTATATGTTTACACATATGAAAAGCAGTTCGACTTTGCACTTACAAATGTGCCAGAGCCATGTTTGGTTACTTGCATTTGCTGGTGTGGTTGGACTTTTGCAAGAATCGAGAGCCATTGGAACATATATTTTAATGATTATCATGGCCTCTACCACATGTAATAGGAATAAACAAAAAAAAAGGTTTAAATGAATTTTTTGTTGTAGATATTTACAATGATGTCTACAGAAATGTATATGTAGTCCCCACAACAACATTATCAGATACCAATACTCAGCCCTGTATTGATTTGTACCCGATAATTGGTATTGTCATCTCTAGTAGGGACTCCCAGATTGTGTTGATTAACAAACAACATTCTATCTTGATTGATAAATCTTTTCTTTTGTACCTTTTCTCATTTATTTATGTCAACACACAAAAAAACGCTATCACAGCTAGGGATAATTGCTTCGATATACATTTTTAAACAGAAGCAGTTATTTTTATTTTTCTGTTCATCATTACTCTCCTATCCTTAGGGATGAATTATGAAAGAATGAATTGTGAAGAATAATGATGAATGGAAAAAAGAAGTGCCCAGGGATTGGAAACCGAATCCACAGTGTTCCGCTTACCATGCAGATGCCATGTCCACTAGGCTACTCTGGACACTTTTATTTTTCCGTTGATCATTACTATTCACAATTCATCCTTTCATACTTCATCCCTAAGGATAGGAATAGTTGTTATTTCTCCTTAAAATGAATTAAGATTTTTAGTTCAAAAGAAACACATGCGGTAAACTTTTCAAACGTCGATTTACAATCATAATCCGCATAATATTGTATTATAAGTTATAAAAATACTATACAAGAAATTAAATAAATAACAATAAGATATATTAGAAACCTGATCCTTCCAGGTTAGAAAGATAATCATAAATATATTTTTTAAATGGTTAAATCTGTGATAATTATCTCTAGTATTTACAAATTGATATAGATCTACAACATTATTTACTGTCTGTTGTCTAGCGCTAAAGAAGAGTTGACATTCCAGCAGTAGGTGTCTTGAGTCCTGGGTTTCCTTGCCACAGTGACAGCTAGAGTCCTCAACCACTCAAATTGTTGCTAAAAATCCCTTTAAATTTTCCGTGGTTCGTTGTAAACTGGGTATAATAAAAGTTTGAACGCAAAAAATGATGGAATTCCAAAAGGGGAAAAGCTTTGGAATGTTTGTTTTTACAAATAATTCATCCATTTTTGCATTTAAAAATGTACCCTTTTCTCATGAGAGTATAAATATATAAAACTTAATTCTATTATAGCAATATATTTATATAACTTATTTAACTTTATTAACATCCTATAAAACGATATCCCAAACTCATGGATATTTGCTTCTATACATTTCTAACATCATAACAAATTGGCTATATACAAGGAGAAAAAAGACAAACATACAAAAGCAATTCTCTCAAAATTTCCTTCCCTCTCTTTCCCAGTTCAAAAGATAGTTGTATATATATCTACAAAATTGATTAAAATTTTTATATGTTCTTTTCTCATCTACATATTCATATATTTATTATTATAAATTCACTTATTAGATAAACTAACATCCTAAATAAAATATAAAATAAATTTTAAATACAGTATAAGCTTCCTTATAATCAATGTAGTTTAGATATCTCCAAAACGGAAAAAAATAAATTATAGCTTTATTACTATCTCATTATATCTATGAATGCCAAGATATTAGTGAGGAGAGAAGGACATTCTTTTCAATGGTAGACACCAGCCAACTTAGGTCAATCCAAATGATGTTAACCAGTGCCCAAACAAACAGACTAGTTGTTCAGGACCTATATAATTTTTACAAGGCAGTAGGTGTAAAGAGGGAGAAAAGAGATCTTGGAAGCTATTGTTCTTACACCTCAGAATGATGACGAAACATCGAGGGGTCGACCTTTCATATTAAATCTTACTTTTCCTTATTACTAATAATTGTACATAGTTGCGGAACTACTGGTTTCCTGTGCTGCTCTTTTCCTGATATTGCACCTTGTACGGAGAATCTGTATAAGACTAATGTCTTAATAAAGGCTTTGTGTGTGTGTGTGATAGCTTTATTTATATAAGCTTGTCCAAAAAGTTCGTGTTTTTTTTAAAACGTTGTTGTTTCTTATTACTTGACCAATAATTATATTACGGCGAATACATAATAATACATAATACAATTATGATGCATTAACGCGCCATCTATTATGATAATTTGAAACTATTAATAATAATACACATATTTATACATAATTCAAAGACATTAAAATATACAAGTATCAGAGTCATCAATCAATTCTTAATTGTCACCGTTTGCTTTTGTGAATGGAATAAATACCCAAATATGGCCATTTCTAATAAGCATCGGTAGTTCAGTGGTAAAATACTCGCCTGCCACGCGGGCGGCCCGGGTTCGATTCCTGGCCGATGCATTTTTTTTTTTTTTACAATTTTTAAAACTCATTTATATATTATACAAGAATGACACCCACGGCGCCAATTTATAATTGTAATGAATAGTATTTGAATAAAAGCATTTAATCGGGTAAAACCCGGGCGTTGCACGGGTCATTCGGCTAGTTATACATAACGGCGAAAAATAATAATGACAAATAATATTGGTTTTTCAAATTTTTGCGAGTGTTTACGAATTTTTGGGAAAACCTTGTATATCGAGGAATAAAATTGAGGATTGAGACCGAATCCTGTAGAAATATTTTTGCCATAAAATGAATAGTGGAATCTATTAGTAGAATGTATTTTGATCAATTCATGTTGGAGACTTGTCAACTTTTAAGAAAATATATTGTCAGCTATAATATTATATTTTTATAACAGTATTTTGAAACTCATGATGCCAAAAGTATTTTAATGAAAATTACTGGAAAAGCTTTCATCACTGAAGAAAACAATCATTTTTTACACTATTATAGTTATCATTGTAATAATGTCGCATTAAAGTGTACACTCATGGACAACACTTAAGGAAGTTGTACCTTTTAGCATGTATATCGGGATTCAGACAATAACTCGGAAAGATACACTCATGGACAAAACTTAAGGAAGTTGTACCTTTTAGCATGTATATCGGGATTCAGACAATAACTCGGAAAGATACACTCATGGAAAAAAACTTAAGGAAGTTGTACCTTTTAGCATGTATATCTGGATTCAGACAATAACTCTGAAAGATAAACTCATGAACAAAACTTAAGGAAGTGGTATACCTTATAGCATGTATATCGGGATTCAGACAATAACTCTGAAAGATATTACAGTAAACTTTATTGAAGACACACGAGATAACCAAGTGCGAACAAAATTGCCTTTGTCTCCTTCAAAAACAGACGATAGCGACATCAAAGACTTTCTACTTCCTTAAACATTGTCCATGAGTGTAATTATAATTTATAGGAGCTCTATCTATGCCTTCTTCCTGCGGTGAATCTGTATAAGACCGGTGGTTCTTTGTTCCAAAACCACTTTATTAGGTACCGCTCAACAAGAACAACCTAGTTTATGATATTTACAACAATGAATGTGAAAGTTAATCACATATTAAACAAAATGTTAACGCGGGATTCGATCTCGGTTCATGGCTGTCGGGAATCGAGTGTGTTACCTACTTTGCCGCGACCGGTGGTCTTAATAAAGCGGTATATGTTTGTGTTTAATATATATAGGAAAAACGTATTCCAAAATAGGTTCTATTACGATGCATTAGCGTGCCGTCTGTTATCAAAATTCGAAACCATTATAGACGCCTATGATTCTTTTTTTGAGAATAAACGATTTCTACTGCCCTTACTGTAATGGAAAAATTTATGTGAGGGCCTGGCTCATCAGTGGTGAACCCTCCCAGCGGTTTCGCCAGTTTAATCTACCATACCGCTATTATATTGCATTTTTCGATCTTTCTTTCATAGTGATACTGATTCTAGACTCTTGGAATGGGTGTTTTAAATGAATTATGTACATAAGCGCTAATGCATCGCAATATAATTGTTATAATAAAAGAAACAAATTGATATTTGAGGAAGAGCGATTGCTCGAAGCATATTATATATTTATAATTATATGTAATTCTGCTGTCCTCAAAGCTTATGTCCATTGTTCATCTAAAATACCCATTCAAAGAGTCTAGCATCAGTATCACTATAAAAGGAAGATCGAAAAATGCAATATAACAGCGGTATGGTAGATTAAACTGGCGAAACCGCTGGGAGGGTTCACCACTGATAAGCCACGTCCTCCCATTAATTTTTTCCATTGCAGTAAGGGCAGTAGATATTGTTTATTTTTAAAAAATAATCCTACACGTCTATAATGGTTTCGAAAATAGGAAATATATTTGATTGATGTGTTTGACATTTGACAGCATGGAACTAATGGGGAAATGGTGTGTTCAGGTTTCTGGAACGACTATGAAGGTAAGACCACGTTTTCCTCTACCCCAGTTTCCTTCTAACCCTGAACCTAACTACCCTTTTTACTATTTTTTAATAGTTTTCTCGAATATTTCCTTGTGTCATGCTATACGCTTCATTTAGTACTTTGATCATATCTTACTCCACGTTCTTTTAATATTCTCATACCCTCATGGGTAAAACGTAAGGACGTTTCATATATTAAGCATTAGCGAATGTACCATGCTTCGCCCGATTTAATCCGAGTAAAAGTTTGCCTAACAAACATTTGTCAAAACGATTCTAGCAAACATCCAATCCCTACTGAATCTATACTTATCAAGATAACTTTATGTTTGATACTCCTGCTCCACCTAGCTGTACCCGTTCACATGTTGTTGTGTTTGAACACACACATGTTCAATACATGTTTTACTAGATTGTCCTATTTTGCAAGACTACAGAATCGACAATGATTTAATAGTAACAGATACAAGTATTTTTATTTCCAGTAAAGAAATATATATTAAATTCAATACCTTTTGTAGATATATTTTAAATTATATAGCAACAAATATATTTTAAGAAACTGATAATTTATATTATGTTGATTGTACATATTGCCAGACACTTCTTTCTTTTATACACAGTTCTTTTCTCTCTTTCTCATTGTTAACATCATATGACTATTCTATTCACGGCCTAAAAGTATTGTATATATATATATAGACAAATGTAGAAACATACATGTATGACAGCTCAAGTGTCCCTAGGGGGACATAACGCTTTAAATTGAAATGAAATAAAAATAACAAATATATATTAGTAAATTTTAAATTTTTAAATTTAATTGCAATATATAATAAATGTATTTACAACTTTTATTACGAAAAAAATAAACGACAAAATATATCTCACAACACAAGATAAAGAATTACATTAATTTTTTTTTCCGAAATTTTTATATCACAGAGTGTGATTTTGTACAAATCAATTTGGTAACAATGAAAGATATCTTTCAATCCATATTTCTTTTATCTTCTTTTTTATATATATATATTTTTATGGAAGAAAGAGATATATGTGTTCTTTTTGTGTAACTTTATTTTATCTTTAATAGAAAAAATAACAAGTACATTTTTTTCGTAGTGTTTTTGTAACTTCTCTATAAGTTACATTGCTACAATATATACCATTAATTACATAGTTCTACAAATTTTAAAAAGGGTTTTGATGTTTGAGCATTTAAAATGGTTTTTAGATAAATCCAATGGCGCTGATTCCTAATCTGCTCTTAGTTTTTCTGTATGTCATCAAAATCTATAGATAATGACCATGAGGTGTATTTCAATTAAATAATTAGTTTATTTATTTATTTCAATTCAAAACGCTATGTCCCCCTTGGTACACTTGCCCTAAATGTACATACAAATATAACAAAGAAAATATTCAACATGGAAAGATACACAGAAAGTTACTTAGAAAGATTCATAAATATTATTTACATATATAGAGATATTCTTTGAATTTTATTTACAGTTACATCATTAAATTAAAAATATATACATATATACACACATATATACGCATACACCTATATATTGTTTACAACACACACACACACACCATATAACAAATTAATAACAAATTCTCAAATCATATTTTTAATATAAATCAAGTTTTTAAAGAGAATATTTCTTTGATTATTTAAACTATCCCCCCCCCCCCCCCCCCTAAATACTAAAATTATTGTTTCCATTTTTTTCTGTAGTACAATGGTTAGTATACCATTCTCGTATAGAATGACATTAGACAAGTTTTACCGTAAATGTTTCTTTTTACAGAACGAAAAATTGTAATTTATTTTAAGGAGAATAAAGACTATTCCTATCCTCAGAGATGAAGTATGAAAGGATGAATTGTGAAGAGTAATGATAAACGGAAAAATAAAAGTGTCCAAGGATGGGAATCGAACCCACAGTGTTCCGCTTACCGGGCAGATGCCATGTCCACTAGGCTGCCCATCCCTGGATACTTTTATTTTTCCGTTCATCATTACTCTTCACAATTCATTCTTTCATACTTCATCCTTAAGGATAGGAATAGTCGTTATTTCTTCTTAAAATACATTACGAATTTTCGTTCAAAAGAAACATTTGCGGTAAAATTTGTCAAACGTCGTTCTACAATCATAAGCCGTATTATATTGTATTCTAATGGTTAATGAAGAGAAATTAATTATATTGTTGATGTAATCTATTTTATGACCTAAAATAATATATAAAAAGTAAAATAGTATGTGGCTCCAGAAACCTGGGTGATCTCAGAAAAATAATTATTATAAATATATTTCTTAATTTAATAATACAATATATGCTTATGTAATATATGCAAATATATATAATATTAAAATATACAGTTATCAGCGTCATAATCAAGCAACAATTCTTAATCAATTCTGTCACCGTTTGCTTTTGTGAATGGAATAAATACCCAAATATGGCCATTTCTCATAACCATCGCTGGTTCAGTGGTAGAATGCTCGCCTGCTACGCGGGCAGCCTGGGTTCGATTCCCGGTCGATGCATTTTTTTTTTACAATTTTTAAAACTCATTTATATATTATACAAGAATGACATCCAAGGCGCCAATTTATAATTGTAACGTATAGTATTTGAATAAAAGCATTTAATCGGGTAAAACCCGGGCGTTGCCCGGGTCATTCGGCTAGTATGCTTCTATCAACAAGCAATCCAGGGTTAAGTTTCTTGCACCATTTTATTTCTCTAGAATTCGGGCTAACGTGTCCTTCAACAGGAGAACTTGAGGAATGACTTTCAGCTAACTATACCTTTGTACCTTTGTAGATATATTATGAATTATATAGCAACAAATATCTTTTAAGAAACTGATAATTTATATTATGTTGATTGTACATATTGCCAGACACTTATTTCCTTTGTACAAAGTTCTTTGTTCTCGTTTTCCCCCTTTCTTTCTCCTTGTTAATATCATATGACTATTCTATTCAAGGTCTTAAATTATTGTAAATATATATGTATAGACAAATGTAAAGGCATACATGTATGTCAGCGCAAGTATCCCTAGGGGGACATAACGCTTTAAATTGAAATAAAAATAAAGCTACCTATTTACACTTATATATACACATACAAAGCAATAACGCACCATCTAAATATAACAAATGAAAACATTAAGACGCAAATGTTTCTATTCACAAATAAATCAAACTTCTACTGTCCTACTACGATGAAAAAATATTGGGAGGGTTGGCTCATCAGTAGTGAACCCTCCCAGCGGTTTCGCCAATTTAATCTACCAGACCGCGTTTTTAGAGTTCTAATACTGTATTGGATCATTCTGATTTTATATGCTACACTGAAGAGTGGAATCTTAGAAATGGTATTTAAGTAAACTATGGACATAAGCTTTTAGGACAGTAGAATTACATATATATATGTATTACACATGTCTATAGTTAGCTGGAAGTCAAACTTCTAGTTCTGTTGTTTAAGGGCATGTTGGCCCCCGAAAGCTAGAGAAATATAAATGGTTAGAGAAACCTGTCCCTGGATAAATTGTAGATTTTGTTAGATAATAGAATTTGATTGACGAAGACAGTTGTCCCATCAATGCTTTTGTCTGGACAAAGATAGAAAGAGACAATAGCTCTTGCGACATGTCACCGGACAGGACAGTGGTAACGGTGTCCGCTGGGTGACTCATGGATGACACATCTTCAAGGTTACAGCCCTTCACGGTAACCTCATCGACCTTGGTGGGCTGGACAAGTTTGGAGATCTACCTTACTGATGGGTCTTTACCTCAGTGTTTGGCAACTTACCACATGTACACTCATGGACAAAACTTAAGGAAGTTGTACCTTTTAACATGTATATCGGGATTCAGACAATAACTCTGAAAAATACACTCATGGACAAAACTTAAGGAAGTTGTACCTTTCTGCATGTATATCGGGATTCAGACAATAACTCTGAAAAATACACTCATGGACAAAACTTAAGGAAGTTGTACCTTTTAGCATGTATATCGGGATTCAGACAATAACTCTGAAAGATACACTCATGGACAAAACTTGAGGAAGTTGTACCTTTTAGCATTTATATCGGGATTCAGACAATAATTGTGAAAGATATTACAGTGACCTTCATTGAAGATACACAAGATAACCAAGTATGAACAAAATTGCCTCTGTCCACTTAAAAAAAAAAGACGACGACATCAAATTCCTTCCATTTGTGTGTATTTTCACATATTACCTGGGGTTTTTATTTATAAACCATTTCTGAAGTAACATCTTAGTTTTATTACAAAAGCTATCTCTTGGTAAATTTCAGAGAGTATTAAAACATTTTGTCAAGCGATATATATGTAAATACTAGCCGAATGACCCGGGCAACGCCCGTGTTTTACCCGATTGAATGTTTTGATTCAAATACTATTTGTTACAATTATAAATTGGCGCCTTATATAAATGCATATGTTAGTTAATAACTATAGCCTATGTGCTTTATCTGTCTATGTATTGTTGGCTTCCGTAGGCGTCTCTAACTGGGAAAAAGAAAGAGAGGATTCCATTTGGTTATTAACTAATATATGCATTTATTTAAGGAGCGACCCGCTCCAACACAATGGTTACAAAAACGCTTTGTCAAGCGATATATATGTAAATACTAGCCGAATGACCCGGGCAACGCCCGTGTTTTACCCGATTGAATGTTTTGATTCAAATACTATTTGTTACAATTATAAATTGGCGCCTTATATAAATGCATATGTTAGTTAATAACTATAGCCTATGTGCTTTATCTGTCTATGTATTGTTGGCTTCCGTAGGCGTCTCTTACTGGGAAAAAGAAAGAGAGGATTCCATTTGGTTATTAACTAATATATGCATTTATTTAAGGAGCGACCCGCTCCAACACAATGGTTACAAAAACGAAAAAGCGAGTGGATGGGGGGGGGGCAAAGGTGGCGTGGTCGTAGCCAACCAATAGGAGGGCGCCATTCCAAAAAAAAAAAAAAGCAAACGGTGACAGAGATGACTGATTAAGAGATGAAGAATGACGCTCGTAACTGCCCGAAACGCGTACGTGGTTATCTTTTTTATTATTATTATTAATAGATATATGGTAATTGGCGAATTGTAGAATAATTAAAAATGACAATTATTTGATATTTAATCCGACAGATGGCACAAGCTATCAGCAAGTTTTAGTTTCACAATCAGGAATAGCGTTTTTTCTTAATTTATCTAAATACAATTTCACTTCTGTACTATTTTCCACATTCTATAAGTGTTTATAAAATTTGAAGATTATATTTGCGTTTCTTGTATATATTTTTGTGAAGAAGGGACATTCTCGAAAGCTTTAAAAACAGATTACAGTAGAACCTCCCTTTAGCGGACACTTACTACAAAGGACTGTTTTCATTTGCAAAATGACCATTTTTACTATTTAGCAATTATCCGGTAAGAAGATAACTCTCCCTAAAGGCCAATTTGGCTATGTAATTAGGTGTCATTTACAGGGAGGTTCTACTGTATTTAGCAGCTCTCCAGTAAGAGGACCACTCTCCCTAAAGGACACTTTAGCTCTGTAATTAGGTGTCCTTTACAGGGAGATTCTACAGTATTTAGCAACTCTCCAGTAAGAGGACACCTCTCCCTAAAGGACACTTTGGCTCTGTAATTAGGTGTCTTTTATAGGGAGGTTCTACTGTATTTAGCAACTCTCCAGTAAGAGGACACCTCTCCTTAAAGGACAGTTTGGCTCTGTAATTAGGTGTCCTTTACAGGGAGGTTCTACTGTATTTAGCAACTCTCCAGTAAGAGGACACCTCTCCCTAAAGGACACTTTGGCTCTGTAATTAGGTGTCATTTATAGGGAGGTTCTACTGTATTTAGCAACTCTCCAGTAAGAGGACACCTCTCCTTAAAGGACAGTTTGGCTCTGTAATTAGGTGTCCTTTACAGGGAGGTTCTACTGTATTTAGCAACTCTCCAGTAAGAGGACACCTCTCCCTAAAGGACACTTTGGCTCTGTAATTAGGTGTCATTTATAGGGAGGTTCTACTGTATTTAGCAACTCTCCAGTAAGAGGACACCTCTCCTTAAAGGACAATTTGGCTCTGTAATTAGGTGTCATTTACAGGGAGGTTCTACTGTATTTAGAAACTCTCCAGTAAGAGGACACCTATCCCTAAAGAACACTTTGGCTCTGTTATTAGGTGTCATTTACAGGGAGGTTCTACTGTATTTAGCAGCTCTCCAGTAAGAGGACCACTCTCCCTAAAGGACACTTTAGCTCTGTAATTAGGTTTCCTTTACAGGGAGATTATACTGTATTTAGCAACTCTTCAGTAAGAGGACACCTCTCCTTAAAGGACACATTGTCTCTGTAATTAGGTGTCATTTACAGGGAGGTTCTACTGTATTTAGCAACTCTCCAGTAAGAGGACACCTCTCCCTAAAGGATATTTTGGCTCTGTAAATATGTGTACTTTACAGGGAGGTTCTACTGTATTTAGCAACTCTCTAGTAAGAGGACACCTCTACCTAAAGAACACTAGCTCTGTAATTAGGTGTCCTTTACAGGGAGGTTCTACTGTATTTAGAAACTCTCCAGAAAAGAGGACACCTCTCCCTAAAGGATATTTTGGCTCTGTAAATATGTGTACTTTACAGGGAGGTTCTACTGTATATAGCAACTCTCCAGTAAGAGGACACCTCTCCCTAAAGGACACTTTGGCTCTGTAATTAGGTGTCATTTACAGGGAGATTCTACAGTATTTAGCAACTCTCCAGTAAGAGGACACCTCTCCCTAAAGGACACTTTGTCTCTGTAATTAGGTGTCATTTACAGGGAGGTTCTACTGTACATATAAGAAGTAGCGATGGGAAGAAGTTGGAAGTGTTTCTAACTACGAAGGGAGCCGAGTTTGACCTGAAGTTTGCCTGAGGCCGCCTCAACCTGCCCAGTCAGGAAGCAACATCGATACAAAAACTGACGTCGTACCTTATATGGAGGTGAAACCTTGCCAAGGTCATCGCCTGTGGGTGTTCGTTCTTTTGGGGATCTTCTTGTTGTTTTTGGGGGACATCCTTACCCTACATAGATTCCGTATTTTGAAATCTAGGTGTTTTCCCTTCTATATTATGTTTTATAAAGATTAATCAAAATAGGCATATCCCGTCTATGATGCATTAGCGCGCCATCTATTATCAAAATTCGAAACTATTATAGACGCGTATGATTCTTTTTTAAAAATAAACAAGTTCTACTGTCCTTACTGCAATGGAATGATGAGCCAGGCCCTCCCATTAATTATTCCATTGCATTAAGGACAGTAGAAATTGTTTATTTTTAAAAAGAATCATACGCGTCTATAATAGTTTCGAATTTTGATATCTTGTCTATGTTCACATGAAATTTTTAGATGGCAGAATGCCATTTATAAGGTTGTCCCAAAAGTTCGTGTTTTTCTTAAAACCTTGTTTGTTTGTTTTTTCTTATTATTTGGCGAATAATATTATTACGGCGAATACATAATAATACATAATTCAATTACTTTATTATAATACATTAGCGCGCCATCTGTTATCAAAATTCGAAACTATTATAGACGCGTATGATTCTTTTTAAAAATAAACAATTTCTACTGTCCTTAATGCAATGGAAAAAAATAATGGGAGGGCCTGGCTCATCAGTGGTGAACCCTCCCAGCTGTTTCGCCAGTTTAATCTACCATACCTTTGTTATATTGCATTTTCGATCTTTTTTTTTATAGTGATACTGATGCTAGACTCTTGGGATGGGTATTTTAGATGAGCTATGGACGTAAGCTTTGAGGACAGCAGAATTACATATAATTATAAATATATAATATACTTCGAGTAATCTCTCTTCCGCAATTTTCAATTAGTTTCTTTTATTAGAACAATTATATTATGATGCACCATTGATGAGCCAGGCCTTCCAATTAATTTTTCCATTGCAGTAAGGGCAGTAGAAAATTTTAAAAATAATCATACGCGTCCATAATAGTTTCGAATTTTGACAATTACTTTATACCTAATACATTATACATAACGTCGAATAATATTGGTATTTAAATTTTTTGCAAGTGTTTACGAACTTTTAGGAAAACCTTGTTGTTTAACAGAAATCAACTAAACGTTGATTTTAGCATGTCCCTAGATATTTGAACGTCTCCTGTCATACCAATTGAGAATGATACTGTTTGATCTTATATATATACAATAAAAGGCACCTCTCCCTTTAAAAAAATGTAATAAATCGTTACATTTTCTTGTACTCTCTGCGAAGAAAGCGCAAATTTCAAATAAACAAATAAGTCACAACAGCAGTTTAGACAAATTCAGATAACCTATATACCCTGGTTTCTATCTATGACCCTTATCAGTAAAAGGAACGGCTATGATTTATTTTTTGTCTGTATTTGTCCAAACTGGTGTAGTGGCTTATTCACCAATTTGATTATATGCACTTTCAGAACAAAATAAATTGAGAAATATATTGATTCAATGCATTTTAAAGGGAGAGGTACGCTTCTTATAGATGAATATGATCCTCACCAAAAATTGTAATAATAAAGTATATATTATTATATAAAAGAGAATTCATGCTTTTACAAACAGTTTGTATTTCTTCACTTGACATTGTTAATCCTCTATAAGACCGTCATAGCTCGAAAGCTTGCTTTTCTAATAAAAAAAAAAGATAAAGTTAAAATTTTAACGCGTTTTTGAATGACTTTTAACAATTCTTCTTAATAAATTCAAATATTTATAAATTAAAGAAATACAAACGATCATTTTCAAGAAATTCAGAATCTGTTTGATTGACATAGATGGAATATATGTGTTGCCAGGTAAATTATTCCAGAGTAATTCGATCATTGAATATTTCATTTATAATAATTCTTTTGATAATTTATCCAAATTATAAAAAAAATTCTAATGATTGGTGCGGGACACACCTCTTTGACTTGCTCTCCTTACCAGATCCACCTTTTCACTGAACCTTCTTCAGATGAGCCCGGAAAAGTCCCCAGATGGACTTGAGCGGGCGATGCAAGTGTAACCCGTCCACATTATGGGCGGATGTTGTTGTTTGATAATTTATTCAAATTATAAAAATTCTTCTAATGATTGGTGAAGTTTCAATTATGATAATTATAATAATTAGTCGTTAGTATTTATAAATATTTTGTAAATGTTTGGTTAATTAGGAAGATATTGTAAAGTAGACATTTAGTATCTTTTAAAATTACAAAATATTTTCTCACAATGAGTTTCTTTTTATTTTAAAATGCTAGCTTTAAAGCGATAATCGCTCTTCAACGGGCTTAATAGAAAAACATCGACTATATCTTACAAGAAATATTTACAAATACATACGCTCGCAGCGTGGATATTTACAACTGAACTTTTAAAATTGAAATGTAATTTAACAATGTTATAGAAAATGTCTATTTACGTTTTTAGAGCAACCAGAACTTATAAAATTGATCTATTGATTTCTTCTAAGATTTCTAAGGTATTGTGATGGTATTTTCCTGTTTATGCTCTCTACAATATTCATTAGAAATGAGAGATTCTAAAAGTAACCGTTGATATTTGTTCATAATATTCTTGTAGTGGCATTTGGTTTCTGTTTTATTGAATTATTTCAAAATAACCTAAGCCAAATTCTATTACAAGAATAGATGGCCCGTTATTGTTTTATAAATAACTAGAGAATGTACCCGGCTTCGCCCGGTTTTTATGTTACCATTTAACAATGGAATATAAGGTCTATTTACGTTTTTATGGAACCCAGAATCAATAGATCAATTTTATAGGTTCTGGATACCTTAAAAATGAAAATAGACATATTCCATAACATTGTTAAATTACATTTCAATTTTAACATTTCAGTTGTAAATATTCACGCTGCGCTCGTATGTATTTGTAAATATTTCTTATAAGATATTGTCGATTTTATTAAGCCCGTTGAAGAGCGATTATCACTTGAAAGCTAGCATTTTAAAATAGAAATAAACACATGTGAGAAAATAATTTGTAATTTTAAAAGGTTTTCACAATTTTTATCATGAATAGATATTTATTATCTTTATTAAAGAAAGAAAAATATAAGGCCTGGATTCGATCCGGTGTCATGGCTTTCATATATTCATTGATTTATATGATTCGTCCACTGACCTCCTACTAGCTACTGAGATAACTATAAATTTATTATGAAAAAGGCATCTCCTTATCGTGCAACTGAAAGTTACTTATGGCTTGCGCCATCTTTCGGAATAAATATCAACTATTCTCGTTGATTTTTAATTATTCTCGAATTGGCCAACTACCCATTCTTGATTAATCAAGATATATATATAATATATAGCTTTTCTTGATTAATCAAGAATTGGTATTTGGCCAATTCTGTAATAATTAAAAATCAACGAGAATAATTGATATTTATTCCGATAGATGGTGCAAGTCATCAGCAACTTTCAGTTGAACGATAAGGAGATGCCTTTTTCATAATTTTGCACCTTATCCCAGTAAATATCACACTTTTACTTCTATTGTTAGAATGGCGTAAAACATATAGCTAGCGTATGTAAAAACTAGTACAAACGTAACTAATTGTAGTGAGATTAGGTGGATAAATTAAGAAAAAGGCCTATCCTGCTCGTGAAACTAAAAGTTACTGATAGCTTGCGCCATCTTTCGGAATAAATATTAAATAAAATTCCGACAGATGGCGCAAGCCATCAGCAACCTTTAGTGTTACAATCAGGATATATCTTTTTCTTAATTTATGTCAATTATATTGACTTATTTTAATAATTATTTACGAGAGAGATATTAAGATTGAAACTTCTTCATTTCTTTGTCCATATATAGTTATGTAAGGGTAAATACAGATAAATATGATTTATAATGTGTGATAAATATATAAATAAATATAAAAAGTGATATATATATGTAATAATAGATGTCATTATATACACTAGATTCTCATATGTACCGTAATTGTAAATAGTGTAACTGCCCTAAAATATAGATAAAATTCAATTCGCTAACTTGGCCATTATGTAATTCCAAATAAGTCAATACATTTTTATTGAGAGACCGCCGCATTTCATGCAAGTCGAGGTTTAGTTTCGTCAATATTACGTCATTTTCTCCTGTGGAACTTCCATAAGTCCTTAGTGAGTTTTACGACACCATCGCCGAACACCGACAAACAGGCTGGATAACGGCAGATCTCGCTCATTCTTACAGATCAGACACCCTCCTGGACCTTGAGGCGTCTTCGGTCGCTGGCTTCTCTTAGGTGACATTTAACCTGCCTCGTCCTTTGTGTTATCCATAGACTCCTGAAACCACTTGGCCCCATGACTGTAAGTGGTACGACATATATATATACAAAGTCAACAGAGATAGAGAGAACGCCCCCTCTGTATTTAAAAATTAAAAACTTATCATTAAGGCGTCCATTTATTCTTAAAATAAAACGAATTAAACAATTTCCTACAATCCTTACTGTAATGATAAAAACTACAGTAATATCATTACAGTAAATACATTAGAAAATTAATATATTATTTTAACAAAAAACGGGCACTTTATGAATAGTTAATATTTTTCTTTTAAATTCTCATAATGAGATTTACTTGAACATTTTAGAATATTTAAAATAATTTCGTTTTTGATAATAATATTACGAAAATAGAAATAAATATTAATATTTTTTAAATGAATAGTTAAATATTTATTTTAGCTACGAATTTGAAATTAGATTTATTTTCATAAATGGAAATATAAGGGATATATATTTTCATCGTAAAAAATATTATTTTTGAAAAAGAAAAGAAAAAAAATGTGTCAAAAATACTCATATTTTAATATCTAATTTTTATAAATTTTAAAAGGGTTATTTTTCACACTTTCAAGTTATGAAAACTAATATGTCATAATTAAAAATCCATTTTTAAGAAATACATTAACGCATTAAAAAAATACACTAATAAAGAGCTATATATCAAAGCAGAAGATAGTTTTAAAAAGTCACAAATTACTCTGTGTATTATTATTCTTTCTTTTTTTTTTTTTTTCAAAAAGATTCTAATAACTGACCGGAGGCAATATGGCTGCCGTTCAAGATTTATGGCGGGAAATGTATCAAAGGCGATCTATTTATTTCGTCTGCCCAAAAATAACTCTGTACTCCAATAAGAACATTCGGCAACGCTGTAATGTTCTATTCGTGACGTCGTTTCTAAACTGGATAATCCTCATTTGACTATTGATTGCTTTTGATTTATTGTTTGGCATTTCGATTAGAAGAGAGGAAAATTTATTATTTTTTATTTTGTTACAGAAAAATATTCTCTTCAAAATTGAATTTAAAATAGATAAATAGTTTTATACATTTACGTATTTTTAAAATTCATTAAAATTTATTTTTAAAACTTGTATATATTATAGAAATTTATACCAAACGAAAAATAGTACATTAAAATTTGATAATCACAAATAAAAATTGTTAAAGTTGTTTGTTCTATATAAAGTAACAAGTTATTTATAAACAGTAAAAATGATTGATTATATAGCATTTAAGAGTAGAGAAACTTACATCGTTTATATATATACATTCATAGACAAAACGTAAGGAAGTGGAAAGTTTTTGATGTCGTCAGTCGTCTTTTTTTTATTTTTATGTTTTTTAAGGAAGACATTTTGTTCACACTTTGTATATCGTGTATCTTCAATAAATGTCACTGTAATATCTTACAGAGTTATTGTCTGAATCCCGATATACATTCTAAAAGGTACAACTTCCTTAAGTATTGTCCATGAGTGTATCTTTCAGAGTTATTGTCTGAATCCCGATATACATGATGAAAGGTACAACTTCCTTAAGTTTTGTCCATGAGTGTATCTTTGAGAGTTATTGTCTGAATCCCGATATACATGCTAAAAGGTACAACTTCCTTAAGTTTTGTCCATGAGTGCATATATACTTATTAACACTAAACAAGTTCTTGAAAGCGTCCCAACGAAGACAATCGTTAACGGTAAATGTACCTTTCCATAAATAAATGAGCTAAACGCTGGCCCTACTTACAAACGCTGGTTAGATATAAATGAACTACGCATGCGTCACATTGACGGCGTAAAAGAAAGTCAATCAGCGGGTGAACATAACCAGGACACCACATAAATACATATAAAACAATTAAGAGTACATTATAGTTGATCTATCATAAGCTACAAAAATATCGAAAACCAAATAAAATGATGTTTTCTATTAAAATGATTTTGCCATCAATCTATTGGCCAATAAAAATGTATTGAAGAAACTTGCTGTCCAATCTCTTGATAGATTTATATCGAAGTTTTCCAAACTTAAAACCAATAAAAATGATTGATTAAAAGTTTTTAACCTAATCGAAGAAAAAATGTTCGTTTTTAAAAATAGGTAGCTTGGTCTTCTCCAGTTATTGGTAGGTTGGACTTGAAACTTTGTAGATGGAGTCCTGGAATCTTTATTTAGTACTTGTAGGAAAAATATAGGGAGGTTACTGGCGTAAGGGGATATATATATATTTTAAAAATAAGGCCTATTTTGGATTTTAATACGATTATTTATTAATCCGATATTTCGATGGATCAATCTTCCATCTTTTACGAGTAGTTTTGCCGTGAAGCACGCAGCAGGTCGCGTGCCCCAGGTGAGCCACTAGACGTCTTCCAAGCCTATTGGGTGATAAACCATCTAATATATACATTCTAAACAGAGTAAATATAATTTAAAAAGTGATATATGTAAATAGATGGTTTATCACCCAATAAGCTTGGAAGACGTCTAGTGGCTCACCTGGGGCACGCGACCTGCTGCGTGCTTCACGGCAAAACACCTCGTAAAAGATGGAAGATTGATCCATCGAAATATCGGATTAATAAATAATCGTATTAAAATCCAAAATAGGCCTTATTTTTAAAATATAAATGTATTATGGATTGCTCTATATTCAGAATATATATATATATATAATAACAAAGTACGTTAGGATGTTAATCATGTACCAAAAAGGCACCTCTCACTTTAATTGTGCATCAAAACGAGTAAACAAAGTGTAAACAAACTCTGTCTCTTAAAAAAAAAACAAAAAACAACAAAAAAACAGACGACCGGAGATATAAAATACTTTCATCTTCCTTAATTTTTGTCCATGAGTGTACAACGAACTAGGTAATGTTTTTTTTAATAGAGCAATCATTATACAAATAAAATGTATAAATATATATACAGTAGAACTTGGATAATTCGAACTTCTTTAATTCGAAAACCTCTTTAATTCGAATATTTATCTTGGTCCCCAGAATTTCCTATAATTATAATTTCCGTTTTTAATTCGAATTTTTGGATAATTCGAATTTTTTTATGGTCCCTTGGGGTTCGAATTATCCAAGTTCGACTGTATTATTATTAAAATTTAAAAAATGCATATCCTGACCACGTTTTCACGTGAACTTTAAAAAAAAAAAAATAAAAATTATTTTCACACACACAAATATCGATTTTGGAATGAAATAAAATTTTAGCAAATGAGTATTTATATTCAATCCAATATATAAATTTTTTATTGTCAATATTAAATAATGTGTATAAATAAATTTTTAAAAATAATGACCCCCTAAAAATCACGGTCAAAATTTTATATTTAATAACTAGCCGAGTGACCCGGGCAACGACCCAGGTTTACCCGAAGAACCCGCAGGTGAGAAACTATAGAAGAAAAATTTTAACAAATCAGAAAATGAAATTGCAAACAACAGAACTACACTACTTTAAGGACATGAGAGCACATGCACTGTATCACCACACGTGTACCATTTTCAAAGACCCTGCTTAGGATTAAAACTTCTCAGAAGCATAACAATAGCACCAACCTAGAGTTTAACTGGTGTGGATGCATTCCTCTGGGAGTAAGACTATTGAGAAATTCAGTAGGGAGTTATTTTGCTTCTCCGCATTCTAACACTCCAACTGTTAACACTGAGGAAACACTGACTCATGTTTGGTAAGCAATTTCAGGGAAGAAACTATAGACATTGGATTAAATAAATTATTAATTAAATTGCATTAAATAAAAATTATTTGATTTAAATAAATATTATTAGAGTGAAAAAAAAAAGAAAAAAATTAACAAATTAGAAAATAAAATTTCGAACAATACAACTATATTGCAGATAAGATAAGAGGACCTTATTAAAAAATAAATAAACAAACTGTAATTCGACACTATCGATAATTCGACATTTTCGATAATTCGACACTTTCGATAATTCGACCATTTTAAAAATCAAATTTACAAGGTTGATTGTTGTTTAAATACAACTTTACCGGTAAAAAGGTATTACAGAGGCGAAGGCAGCCACTGAAAATGCACGAAATTTATGTATAGAGAAATGGGAAAAATTAGTAAATAAAGAGAAGTCCAAAATCAAAATAATTGATAATAGTGTATTAACAAAATACTAATACAATACATGTATGCTATCCAATGTTCGCACACTTGAAAAAGCCACTTAAAGTTGTCCGTGCGTAAACACAGGCTCTTGTAGCCAAGGTTTGGCCTTGAGCCTTATTTATAGTCATAGCAAAAGCCAACCTTAGTGAAAACTAACGCCTCTCTAGAATGAAGCGAAGGTTGGTATCCGAAGGGGCCAAAGATATTTCAGACACTATACAGTGTGTTCAACTTTGGGCACTGTCAGTATATGTGCTTCAAGGACATGAGAGCACATGCGCTGAAACACCATACGTGTTCCATCGCAAAGATCCTATAGGCATTGGTGAAAGTATAAATAAATATTTTGGAAATAAAAAAAATATATATATATAAGAAAATCAATTGGAATATAAATTTACAAACTATATTTCAGAGTGGAGACATATATTTGAAAGGAAACAAAAAAAAAGAAAATTGCAAACAACAAAACTATATTGCAGATATGACAATATATTAAAGGAATAATTTAATTTAAAAGATCTCATTATAAACAACATTTCTATTTTATATATATATACAATATTACCTCCTTAATTCAACACACGATAATTCGACATTTTTGATATCTCGACCTACGGCCTATCATTGACAAACTGTAATTCGACACTTTCGATAATTCAACTATTTTGAAATTCAAATTTCAACACTTGATTTTTGCCTAAAAACCCTTTAATTAACAACATATTAAACTGCACAGTGCAAAAATGTAGAAAATTGTATGTATACAATTGTATGCAAATAATTGTATGTATAGATCAATGAGTAAAATAAGTAAATAAAGAGAAGACCAAAAATAATTGATAATAGTTTTTTGAATAACAAATAAAATTTAAAAAATCTTTTCGGGTGAGAAATTATAGGTATATTGGTAAAAAGTATAAATAAATATATTTGAAACCAAAAAAAAAAAAGAAAAGAAAATGCAAACAACACAACTATATTGCAGATATGACAACATATTAAAGGAATAAATTCATTTGAAAGACCTCATTAAAACTACATTTCTAATTTTATATATATGTGGGTTAAACTTACAAGGTTGTAATAAACCTACCTGTTTGGTAAGCAATTCAGTACTTTATCATTAATTTCTAATGTGCTACCAACAGTTTCCAAGGGAAATGCAGAGCTGAGCAGCTCTGCAAAACAGAAACCAGACACAAAATACAACAATTGACTACACAAATACAGCATCAGCCTATTTATGAGAAGAAGAAAAATGACAGACACAAAAATGGAGCTAAAATGCAAATGAAAAACTATAACAAAGCAAGTAATCAAATCAGGCATTAGGAAAGATACTGCAAAAAAAAAAAGAAAATCAGACACAAAAATGGAGCTAAATTAAATGAAAAACTATAACAAATTAATACAAGAAAATAAGACCTAATCCAAATATTTTAATAGTGTGTGATGTTTTGGCAGCAGCAATGTCACCATCATCAGACAAAAGAATAAATGAGATTTTATTCTTTAGTTCATTTATTCTTTTGTCTGATGCTGTTGCTGAAACGTCACACACTATTAAATTATTTGGATTAGGTCTTATTTTCTTGTATAAAATATAATTCAAATTGTGCTCTATCATATAACAAATTAAGTAATCAACAATTGATTATACAAATAAATCATTAGCCTCTTAATGAGAAACATAAAGATGCCAAAGACATTATGAAAGATACTGCAAAAAAGAAAACCAGACACAAAAATTGAGCTAAATTTAAATGAAAAACTATAACAAAGTACTTACAAATTAATTGAATCAGAAATACAAAATATATATTAGAAATTAGTAAAAGGTAATAATAGAAAAGAATGTGTTTTAAAAATAAACAATCCGATGATGAAAAATAACAAATAATATAAGATAAACAACATTTGAAGGCAAAAGATCTACGATTGCAAAATCTAACAAATTGAAAATAAATTATAAAAATAAAACGGTCATGTAAAGCAAAAAATAATATATTTGCATTTTTTTTAGTATTTTATTTTCAAAATGCCATAAAGACATTGCTGTAAAGGGCAAAAAAACTTATACTTACAAAATATAATTACAAAGATACAAAACAAAAATAATTATAAAGAAATATAAAAGAAATAAATGCTAGAATAAAAATAACGCGCTTTCAAAACAAAGGAATTGATGATGATAAATGCAAAAAATCTACGATTGTAAAATAGATTAAATTAAAAAATAAAAATAACTGTTAACATTAGGAAAATAAAAACAGAACTAACATACGAAGAAAAAAATAACGAAAATTTTGGTATATAGATCGTTATGTGTAGTTCAGAATCTTCGGAGGAGATAGCTTAGGACTTTACAATGGAAAACTCTGTTACGGTATTATCTATATAGATGTATAAAAAGATAGTAAAAATATACTTTTTAAAATATATATAGAATAAAGTTAAATTATTCATGATAAAATTTCGAAGCCATATATCGTACCAGAAGACACCTAAAACAATTACGTCATCAATATCCAATCAGAGGGTGGAGTTATCAAGAAATATCTCCAAAAAAAAGTTTGGATGTGAAAAATGTGAAAGGAGATTGGAAGAATGAAATATGTGAGGTTGAAGGTCTTACTGATTAGAAGTTCTTCAGGAAGAAAAATGTTTCCCCTTCCGCGGGGTTCGAACCCTCAGAATCTCATTGACAACCTGATCATCTTAACTTGTACATCTTAATCAATAACTACCTAATTATTTTGTAACTGAAATTTATATTGACAATATATATATATATACACTCATGGACAAAACTTAAAGATTTACTGACCGAAGTATTTTTAATTTGAAGAACTATGAATGCCGGCCAGGCAGCCTCTATCTTTACGAAAACTTAAGGAAGTCTAAAATATTTTATATCGCCGGTCGTCAATTTTTTTTAGGGAGATTTGATTTAGCTTCGCCTTTTCAAAAATTCCGTAGTCTCTTTCCATGAGTGTAGTATACTCATGGACAAAATAAGGTGGAACAACTTTCATGTCGTCAGTTGTCTATTTTTTAAAGGAGACAATGAACAATTTTTTCAGACTTGGTTATCTTGTGTGTCTTCACTTCGCCACTGATGAGCAAAATCCTTCCAATATTTTTTTTTCTATTGCAGTAAGGACGGTAGAAGTGTTAGAAGTTTTATGTGTTATAAATAAACATTCGTGTCTTAATGTTTTAATTTCCCATAAAGTTTATATTCATTTGACATATTTTATTTTTTCTTTTCACCATAACCTCAAATAGCGTGTTTTTACAATCAATAAAATATTTAGGATTTAAAAAAAAATATTAATTTTATAAAAAATAAATTAACTTTTTTTCTAACCGTAAAAATGCGTTTTTTTTTTAAGTATAGGACCAATTCTAAAAATTCCATCTAGCCACACCTCACTCTATGATTATATATAATAATAATAAAAAAGAGTCGACACCCCTGGAGACGCTATTTGACGCCTTCTGCCAAGAGAAGCTAATTGCTAATCTATCAATCAACTATCAATCGATAATACCATTGGAGGCTTTTTCTTGTTTTTACTTGGCTACTCCTTTTCTAACCGGAGCTCACCACTATGAATATATATTTTTGAAAAAATAAGTATTTTGGCGAAATATTTAATGATTTAAAAATATACTGTTTTGATTAATTTTCCTCTAGTGTATATATAAAAATGCACTTAATTTTCATTTTTAAATGTTAAAACTTTTACTTCGTTACTCCTTTTCTAACCGGAGCTCACCACTCAATGAATATCTACTTTTGAAGAAAAAAAAGTATTTTGATCAAATATTTAATGATAAAAATACAGATTTGATTAATTTTCCTCTAGTGTATATTTTCATTTTTTAAATGTTATACTTTTTACTTGGCTACTCCTTTTTTAACCGGAGCTCATCACTCTATGAATATATATTTTTGAAAAAAATATTTTGGCGAAATATTTAATGAATTAAAATATATTGATTTGATTAATATTCCTTCAATTTATTTATAAATAAACATAATTTTTAAGAATATTATATAATAATTAGAAAAATTAGATATACAATTGCATAATATACAAATAATATTCGATATATATATTTGTGTTTCTCAACATCTACAATTATCTATTGACTATCGATAAAGAAGTAAAAAAATATTGGTATTTGAAATTCGATAAATCAATTTTGTATAATTTAAAGCTTATCTCAGAATTTTTTCTATTATTTTTTTCTTTGATAAATATAATAGTTATGAAATATCAATGAATACCTTTCAATAATATTTTTATTATTCCTAGTACACGTGGTACAGGCCATGATAATCATTCTGTTCCAAAATAACTTTATTAGGTATCGCTCAAAAAGAGAACAACCTAGCTTATGTTATTTATAATGTGAAATATAAACAGGTTCTTCACAGACAAAAATGTACAATACGGGATTCGATCCGGCGTTCATGGCTGTCGGTAATCGAGGGTTTTAACCACCAGTCCACCGACTTAAGCATGATTATCATGGTGGGTAGTTGACGGCTACTTTTACTGTAAATAAACCAATCAGCATTGAGTTAATCAACCAATCAGCATTGAGTTAATCAACCAATCAGCATTGAGTTAATCAACCAATCAGCATTGAGTTAATCAACCAATCAGCATTGAGTTAATCAACCAATCAGCATTGAGTTATTCAGCCAATCAGCATTGAGTTAATCAACTAATCAGCATTGAGTTATTCAGCCAATCAGCATTGAGTTAACCAACCAATCAGCATTGAGTTATTCAGCCAATCAGCATTGAGTTAAGACTGCTTTTACTGTAAGTATACCACATGTCTTCATATGTAGAAAACAGTTTGTCTTTTCCACTTACAACTATGTCATAGCCACGTTTGGTTATTTGGACTTAACTGATGGGGTTAGACTTTTATCAAGAATCGTGGATTTTCATTCAGAAAAAAACACTCAGAAAAAATGTGTGTCCAATGCGGTATTCGAACCTGGGTGGTAGCTGTCCAAATTTGACGCTTTATTCCACTGCTACACTATAAAATACTTCTGGGAGGGTTCGCCACTGATGAGCCAGGCCCTCCCATTATTTTATCATTGCAGTAAAGGAAGTAAAAAAAATGATTTATTAAAATATAATAATAATAAGCGTCAAAAATGGTTCAAATTTCATATAAAATATTTCAACAATTTTACCTAATATATATATTATACTAGCGGATGTACCCGGCTTCGCCCGGGTTTTACCCGAGTAAAGGTTTGTCTAACGAATCTCTCGATAAAGTGAACATTTTTCCCCGGTCCCTTTAAAAATACTCGATAAGTTGAATAAAATCAATATTAATTGGTTCCCTCGGTAATTGGAAGTTAAAGAAATAGTATCTTGCCTTGGAGTTGTATCATTATTCTTGTCTCAAATAAATTGCCGTGTCATCCTGAATTTTTTATTTCCTAATTTTCTACGTTACAAAATCATCATATCATCATGATAATATTTAGAGCAGATTGTTGAATTATAACAGATAAATTAGAATATTTATCTTGATTATTTTTAGGCGAAAAGTTATTTCAAAAATTTTATTTGCTAGAAACCTTCCCAGTACTATACTAAATAACTTCCCAAAGTTTCATGGTGTTCCAATGAGTGGTTTGGTCAGGCATAAAGGACACACACACACATACATTCATTTATATATATATAGAAGATATTGTAGAACGAGAGTGGTGTACACCTGCTAGCATGTTTTAGTGAAAACACAAACATCCTCGATAAAGAGAGGCGAGTTGCCCCTCGAAATATTGAAACAATAAAATACTTATAAATCCAATATATTAATTATTTAAAATATATATAGACATCAAATGTAGCCATTTTATTAGTTAAAAGTAAAATTGAAATTAAAGAATATATATTAAAATTGTATTCAGAAATTATATTTTCAAATATAATTGTTCTATAGTTAAAGAAAGGTTAAATCAACGTTTAGTTTATATTTATCCCGAGAGATGGCGCTCTGAATATTTTAAAATCTTATTTAAGCGGTCAAAAGATACACAAATATTAATTATAATTGAACATTTATCAATTACTACAATAGAATATATATTTTAAAATAATAAAGCATTTTATATTACATTTCATCAAATAATTTTACTTCTGTTTGAAAAATAAAATTTAATTTAAAATTGCAACACATACATCTTTTGGTTAGATATGAATTCCCTGAAGTATTCTACAATTTCGGCTGACTTGATTTATCTCTGAAACTTAGTTGAGCGCTCGCTATCAAAGGGGTTGACTCTACGATATCTACAGATAGGGACATTGAATGAACACGTTTTATGACAATTTCTAACATTAAAAACTGAAAAAATGATTCGAAATTGTATTTTTATGAGAATAGGTATTGCAATCATAATATAAAAATCATCCTAATATATAAATATATATTATATAAAACATACAAACCCATATATATGAATCTCCATTGTAAATATTAACTCTTACAATCATATAAAATAAAAGGATTTAAAAGCGCGAATGTCTCTTTTATACATAAAACGAACTTCTACTGTCCATCTTACAATCATGGACAAAACTTAATAAAATGGAAAGTCGTTGATGTCGGTCGTCTACTTTTTTGTAGGAGACAGAGGTTGTTCACACTTAGTTATCTCGTATGTCTCCAATAAAGGTCACAGTAATATCTTTCAGAGTTATTGTTTGAATCCCGATATACATGCTAAAAGGTGCAACTTCCTTAAGTTTTGTCCATGAGTGTGTATTTCAGAGTTATTGTCTCAATCCCAATATACATACTAAAAGGTACAACTTCCTTAAGTTTTGTCCATGAGTGTGTATTTCAGAGTTATTGTCTCAATCCCAATATACATACTAAAAGGTACAACTTCCTTAAGTTTTGTCCATGAGTGTATCTTTCAGAGTTAATGTCTGAATCCCGATATAATTGCTGAAAGGTACAACTTCCATAAGTTTTGTCCATGAGTGTAGAAATTATATTTATTTTTAGGTTCAAATAATACACCTGGTTTATGGAGATGGGTTTCCTTTCGTTTTTATTAATTCTATCCAAAACCTTCAGGCATCTCTATTCTTCTACAGGAGTACATAAAACGTATAATAATAAACGCCGTAGAGAGAGAGATTGAAACTACTTTTTTACAACTTCGATGTAGGATTATATAAGTTTGAATCTAATATTGAATAAATATAAATAAATAAGGATATATATATATGTATAAATAGATGTAAATATACATACACATACAGCTTTATTGAGATCATTGGTCATATACAGATTCACCACAGGAAGGAAGCATAGAAGGAGCTCCTATACTTCAGACAACACAGAACCCAACAACAGCCTCCAGGTCCGACACATTTCCAGTGGCCATAGACTCCACCGTGAATGGGTAGCCTATCACTGGATAGATATAAATACATTAGGTAATTGATAAAAATATATACAAGGTCTTCATTGGTAGCGCCCACCGCGGGAAAGACTCCGCCACCAATGGACTGCGAGAGTTCTTTCCCAGAGATAGAGAGAGAGAGAGAGAATTGGGAACCTTAAAAATGTAAAAACATCATTACGCGTTTATCAATTAGACCTTCTTATTGTTAAACGCTGTAATTACTAGTTAAAATAGTATATACGCCTCTCTCTATTAGTTAAGTAGATTATTAATAAATGGCTCCCCTCTATAATATGTAAATATATCATCGTCAAAAATTCACATCATTTATTATTTATTAATATACTTACCGAATATAATTATGAACATATTCAGAAAAAATATATATGGAAAGGAGAATTTATCTTCTGCTTTCTTTATTTTTGGAAAATTCTTTTAAAAAAAAACACGTAAATAAGACCTGATGATGATAGAATAGTTCGTGTCCACGTTGAAATATTATTCAAACAAGGCAGACGCCTTTTTTATTTTGGCGGGAAAATGTAAACAATGATCGTTTGTCACTATATTCTTAGTAAATTATTAACAGTCGATGAAATGATACATTCTTTTTCTAAAATATTGGAAAATTTACTTTATGAAATAAATTATATCTGTGAATATTGTTCATATTTTTATAGAGAGTTAGGAATTTTTTTTGTACATTGATTATGTGATATAATTACTATAAATATATATACCTATTGTGTGTTATATACACAACGTACCTAAGCCTATTTAAACAATAATAAACAAAAGAGTATTAATCTTAAATAAAGTTTCCTTTTAACATGGAACACTGTATATAAATATTATTTATAATATATTGAGAACAAAATAGGCATTTCCTGACCGCTCACATGATATTTCTAGATAGCAGAGCGCCATCTAGTGGAACAAAAATAAACTAAACGTTGATTTAGCTTGTTCCAAAGATATTTGACCGACCCAATTTCTTGATAAATCAAGGAAAATCAACCACTTACGCGTTACGGGCTGTTGGCCGTCATTTTATAAATCGCCTTGATTTATCAAGAAATTGGGTTTGCCAAATATCTTTGGAACAGGCTAAATCAACGTTAAGTTGATTTTTGTTCCACTAGATGGCGCTCTGCCATCTATACTGCACATGTGAATGGTCAGGATATGTCTATTTTGTTTTTAATATCAACACCTGACTTTTTTTCTATTTAAAAAAAAAATATTTTATGTACATATACATTATTCCATGTTAAAAAAATAAACTTTAATTAAACTTTTGTATACCTCTGGTGTTTTTATTTAAATTTTTGTTTGAATAGGCTTAGCTATAAATACTTAATGAAAATTTACTTTTAATATAGAATAATGTATACATATACCATTCCATGTTAAAAGTAAACTTTTCAATTAAACATTTCTATTACTCTGTTGTTTATATTTTTTCAAATAGGTTTAGCTACAATGTATGTAAAAGCACGTGGTTTAATAATGATTCTACTAGAAAGCATAAAAGGCTTTGCAATTCTTTTTGTTTACTTGATTAAAGGAAGCTTTCGGACATGCCCTTCTTCAGCTAAGTACCGTTTTCAGTTAACTGAAGAAGGGCTTTCCCGAAAGCTTCCTTTAACTAAGTAAATAGAAAAATTGCGGCGTTTTATGCTTTATATACATATTTACATATTCTTTTGATAATATTTAAATAGTTTTATATACATAGTCTGAACGATAATTTCCAGGAATGCTAAATATTTAAAGAAATACAAAAGTATAATAAAGTTTTATTTAAAATTTCTCAAAATAATCACCGTCACTATCTATACACTTGTTCCATCTTTTTTTCCAGATATCAAAACACCTCTGAAAATCCTCATCTTTCAGGCTTTTCAAAATATTCTTCGTATTCTCCTTTATTTAGGGTAATGGGTCGAATTGACGCTCTTTTAAGGATTTTTTTAATTTTAGAGTGAAGGAAAAGGTGGCTGGGAGCAAGTTCAGGAGAATAGGGTGGCTGGGGTTGTAAAGCAATTCCGTGTTTAGCCAAATAGAGTGGTATAGTGACGGCTAAAGGCCGTGCGTTGTCATGATGCAAGAGCCAATTTTTCTGATGCCATTTTTCGGGTCATTTCTGACGCACAGCCTCCTTTAAACGTCGCAATTCATCAAGATAGTAATGTTGATTAATGGTCTGACCTCGGGCACGAATTCATAGTGTACCAATCTCTTTATATCAAAGAAAGTGATAAGAAGACACTTAAGCTTCAATTTGATCTTCCTTGCTTTCTTGAATCTTGGTTCTCCAGGCTCTAGCCACTGGCTTGATTGCCTCTTAGTCTCGGGATCATATCCGTACACTCATGTTTCATTTCCCGTGATAACATTTTTGAGCCAATGGTGATCATAATTAAACATTTCGACCATGTTTTTGCACGTTTCTTTGCGATGCTCTTTCTGCTCATTCGTTAAGAGATGTGGGACAAATTTAGCCGTGGATCGTTTAAGATGCAGATCATTCTTTATGATGGTTTGGTATGTTCCAAAAGAGATATTCAAGTCTTCTGATAGCTCTCTGATATTTATTCTTGGGTTTTGTTTGATCAATGACTTGATATTGAGTGCATTTTCGGTGTTTCTTATCGACAAAGGTCTGCCAGTATGTAGATCATCCTTGACGCTTGTTCGGCAAACTTTAAATTGTGCAAACCATTCAAATGTCCTCGATTGTGATAGGGCATCTTCTTTAAAAGCCTGCTTCAACATTTGAAATGATTCGGAAGCTCTTTTCCTTAATTTAAAGCGAAACTCTATGCAAACTCGCTGTTTTTCAATACAGTCCATACTGAAGTTAGAAAATGTTCTGATATACTCGAGCTTATAAATTCGAAAAAACGTGAGCGCGTGCGTCTGTGTGATTAATTTTTTTTCTACGTGTTGATAAATGTTTTATCTATAAGGTCCTTATAAAATTATTTCATTATTTTAAATATTTTACATGATCCAGTCTCATATCTGGAAATTATTGTTCACACGTTGTATATAATATTAAAAAATAAAAACGCAATACGTTCAATATTTAAAACAAAATTCAACCAAAATTTCAAATAAATATACTTTTATGTGAATACACTTTTATGTGAAATATATTTTAAAAGGTAACGTCACAAGAAGCACATATTATAAAAATACATTTTATATTATCTTACAAAATATACAAATATATACACCACATTTTCAATTTTGGCAAATATATATTTAAATGGAAATAAGAAAAAATAATAAATTTGGTTATGCAAATATCTTGGAACAAGTTAAATCAATATTTAGTTTATTTTTATTCCACTAGATGGTGCTCTGCTACCTAAAATGCTTATGTGAGCGGCCAGGATATGCCTTTTTTGTTTATATACACAGTCCAGCCATAAATTCTGTTACAAACAATTTTATAAATTAAATGATTAAGAACAAAAACTAATGGAATATATAAATACATATTTTATTAGCCAATAGGACATAGATTTTAAATATATACAAGCATTCAAAATGTTCTCCCTTATTTTTGACACAGGATCTCAAACGTCCGGGCCACTGATCTATGGTGGCACGCACCTTTTCTAAGGGTATTTCTTTCATTGCTCTCACCAATGCTGATTTCAATTTATCCAAATTATGATATCTTTTATAGCACACCTTCTCCTCTAAATATGCCCACAAACTGTAATCAAGGGGGTTTAAATCAGGGCTTCCAGAGGGCCATTCATTGGCCTTTATGAACTCCGGAACATTCGTCTCCAACCATTGTTGAGTTGACTTAGCTTTGTGAGCAGGAGCTGAATCTTGTTGAAATATCCAATGTTCTCCATTAAACATTTTTGTATTCAGAGGCTTTACTATTTGTTACAAAATGTCTTATTTATAGTTTTTAGCTTTATTTTTTACCCCTTTGGCACAGAAGTGGAGATCTGTTACACCTTGGTAGCTAACTCCCCACCAAACCCTGACAGAAGAAGGATGGTGACTTTTTCAAGTCTTCTGACTTTCAAAGAAGCTTCTAGAGAGCTACGAGCATATATCCTATCATTCTGACGATTGATCTTTTCCTCGACAGTGAAAATTTTCTCGTCTGTGAAAAGGATTCTCTCATGCCACCGACCATCATGCTGCGCCAACAACTTTTTTGATCTAATCCTTCTAATATCTCTAAGAGCAGGGGTTATCAAATGACCTGTGCGTCGTTTGAAAGCTCTCAGTCCAAGGTCTTCGTTGATTATCCTTGAAACTATCTTGGAGCTAAATTTATCTGCTTTGCTAAGATCTTTTGTTTGCAGTGTGGATTTCGACGAATTCTTTCGCGAATGGCTTTTATAGCTGCTTGCGTTCGTTGCATGCGAGGTCGACCAGATCTTTCAAGGTCATCAATAGTGCAAGCCTTGTTGAACCTTTCAATGATTCGATAAACAAATTGACGCGTAATATTCAAATTTTTTAAAAGTTTAAAAAGGGTGAAAGATTTTGGCCTACCTTGTGTAAGGCTATTACAACTATAGGGTTTTCTTTAATACCCAAACCCATTATTAAAAAACAAATATATTTCGATTTTTTTTTCTGAGCACGTGTGCACGAGATATTCAAATAACAACAACTGTATTTTGAATACTTAACGCGGTCAAATTAATTTTTTATCACTGATTTGGTTTTGTAACAATATTTATGGCTAGACTAAGTATATATGGTTAAACCTGTCTATAGCGCCTCCCTCTCTATAGCGCCCGATTTTAAATACGTAGTACGATGCGATTTACATTAAAAGTGACCTATCTATAGCACCCCCTCTCTATAGCACCCTATTTTGGTGAGTCCCAAAATGGGAAGCGCTATAGACAAGTTTAATTGTATATGGAAATAAATATTTTGAGCAGTTCTATATATTAAAAATAAAACAGCTCATATATAATGTTTTGTTTTTAATATATATGCGTGTTCACTTTTTTCTTTTTGCTTATCCCTAGTACACGTGGTAAAGCAATGATAATCATGGAGGGTAGAAGTAGGCGATTGCTTTTACTGTAAGTGCATCATATGTCAACACATGTGAATAGCAGTTCGACTTTGAACTTACAAATGTGCTAGAGCCCCGTTTGGTTACTTGCACTCGCCGAAAGGACCCCTCCTGTCGCCTCCGCAGTGCGACGCCCTCGCCGGCCTGATCAGGCAAATATTGGATCTGAGGCCCGGAGCAGCCAGCAACCTCTACAAAGTCCTCGGGCAAGTCAAAGCTGAGCTGAGGACAACACCAACTGCAGTGTCTCCAACACCCCCACTGCCTGCGCCTCGGCCTGCCGAGCCAACACCGCCCGCTCCCCATGGGAAAATGACAACACCGGCCCTGGCGACATCTCCACTGTTTCAAGTGGAGGAGGATCTGACGTCGAAGCGCTGGGATGAAGCAGCTGATATAATTTATAAATTGTGCAATGAACGCTACTCGGGGCCCTTGACTGATTTGGGAATCACAGAGGGTGACATCACGGATGCGGTCATATACCCCGAGGACAGGGAGCCTCTCCTCAGGACCTGCTCCACCCAGAAGAAAAACCTTATCACCGAAATCATCAGTGCTGCAATTGAGCGCGCTCGGGACTCAGATCCCTTTGTACGTGAGGGCTTATACGCGCTCAGGAGGATGTTACTCCCCTGACGGAGTCCAGACTACCCTTGGCAGGGGAACCTCCTGATGTGAATTTTTTAAATTGTAAATTTTTAACTGCCTAACTCTCCGGAGTGTAACAATTGACTGAGTTGTCAATAAATGTGTTTTTAATTGTCAAAAAAAAAATTGTCACTCGCTAGTGGGGTTGGACTTTTACAAGAATTGGTGGCCATTTGAGCAATATTTTTTTAAGCAGAAAAAAAAAAAAGTGCCCAATGCGGGAATCGAACCTGGGCCGTAGCGGTCGAACACCAACGGTTTATACAATCCTTCCACCGACCCCCTAGTCTTCACTATTGATTTCAATAAGTTTATCGTAATATATTTTTAAAATGGTATTTTATATGGCGTTCAATATACGATTAAATTTTAAAATGGAGAATTTATCAAAATATAGAAGAAACTAAAGTAGAAAGCTTCTTCTGTGAATAATATTAAATATGACGTAAAGTGTTTTTTACGAAAATATTCCATCGTTTTAGTTTATTGATAGGCTATATTTTTTTTATTATAACAATTCGCTCTCTCTTCTTTTTACTTTAATTTTAATGTAAAACATTTACAAAAACCAATGTTCACATTTTAATTTATCTGTAATGTTTTGGTAATCGATTTAAAATTAAAGAAGAAACTATAAAATGATAGAATTTGACCGTTTGTGTAGTACACTCTGATAAAACTTTAGAAAGTGGTAAGTCTTTAATGGGGATTTTATTGAGGGAGACATAGAAAATTTTGTTCTAACTTGGTTATCTCGTGTCTTCAATAAAGGTCACTGTATATTGAATATCTTTCAGAGTTATTGTCTGAATCCCGATATACATGTTAAAAGGTACAACTTCCTTAAGTGTTGTCCATGAGTGTATCTTTCATAGTTATTGTCTGAATCTCGATATACATGCTAAAAGGTACAACTTCCTTGTGTTTTGTCCTTGAGTTTATAGACACTTGATTATCTCGTGTGTCTTCAATAAAGGTCACTGTAATATCCTAGAGTTATTGTCTCAATCCCGATATACATGCTAAAAGGTACAACTTCCTTAAGTTTTGTCCATGAGTGTATCTTTCAGAGTTATTGTCTGAATCCCGATATACATGCTAAAGGTACAACTTCCTTAAGTTTTGTCCATGAGTGTATCTTTCAGAGTTATTGTCTGAATCTCGATATACATGCTGAAAGGTACAACTTCCTTAAGTTTTGTCCATGAGTGTATCTTTCAGAGTTATTGTCTGAATCCCGATATACATGCTAAAGGTACAACTTCCTTAAGTTTTGTCCATGAGTGTATCTTTCAGAGTTATTGTCTGAATCCCGATATACATGATGAAAGGTACAACTTCCTTAAGTGTTTTCAATGAGTGTATCTTCCAGAGTTATTGTCTGAATACCGATATACATGCTAAAAGGTACAACTTCCCTAAGTTTTGTCCATGAGTGTATCTTTCAGAGTTATTGTCTGAATCCCGATATACATACTAAAAGGTACAACTTCCTTAAGTTCTGTTCATGAGTGTATCTTTCAGAGTTATTGTCTAAATCCCGATATACATGCTAAAAGGTATAACTTCCTCAAGTTTTGTCTATGAGTGTGTTAATATTTCAACTAAGATTTAAATCGGATGATAGTCTTCATTATCTTTACAATCTTTATTTGCATAATTAGAAACTTACAATCATTTTATCTGTTCATCTTCTGCCTTTTTATTTTCGCATAAATAATATGAATTTTAAAAATATATAGACATAAACACACACGAAGAGTAAATCTATCTCACAATTAAATATATAACAAATAAAAGACATTTTATCAAGAACGAATAAAATAAAAACAAAATGGCGATTTACAAAAAACAACCAAACGATAAACGTATTTTTAACCAGAAGATCATTAGATCCAATCTAACCCTTGAATTCCCAACTCAATTTACCACACCTAATTATAACTTGTACTTAATCACAGTTTTTAAGGTAGTTAAAATAAACTATCTCTATGCTTATTTTTAAGCCACTTATTTGCATATTGACTTTAATTTGCATACTGGTGATTATATTGCTAATTGGGTTGTTATCTATTTAGGTAAGCTCAGCTTTTTTTGCTATGAATTGTCCTCTAAATTAGGATTCAGACAATAACTCTGAAAGATACTCATGGACAAAATTTAAAGAAGTTGTACCTTTTATCATGTATATCGGGATTCAGACAATAACTCTGAAAGTTACACTCATGGACAAAACTTAAGGAATTTGTACCTTTTAGCATGTATTTCGGGATTCAGACAATAACTCTGAAAGATACACTCATGGACAAAACTTAAGGAAGTTGTACCTTCTATCATGTATATCGGGATTCAGACAATAACTCTGAAAGTTACACTTATGGAAAAACTTAAGGAAGTTGTACCTTTTAACATGTAAATCGGTATTCAGACAATAACTCTGAAATATATTACAGTGACCTTTATTGAAGAAACACGAGATAACCAAGTGTGAACAAAATTGCCTCTGTCACCTTCAAGAAGAAAGAAAAAAACAGACGACTGGCGATATCAAAGAGAATTTCCACTTCTTAATTTTTTTTCAATGTGTATTCCTGTTTTCATACATAAAATGAATATGTAGGAATTGTTTAAAAGTGATTGTGTTGGACGTTGGTGGAGGATTGGTGTGCATGGCCTTCTGTTGATAGGCAATGTACAACTTGAGAACTAATCGAGCATTGTTTTATTTTATTTTTATGCTTATCCCTAGTACACATGGTACAGACCATGATAATCATGGTGGGTAGAAGTAGGCGACTGCTTTTACTGTAAGTGTACCACATGTCTACACATGTGAAAAGCAGTTCGACTTTGCACTTACAAATGTGCCAGGGCCCCGTTTGGTTACTTACACTCGCTGGTAGGGTTGGAGTTTTGCAAGAATCGGGGGCCATTGAAGCATTTTATTTTTAAACATTTTTAAACATAAAAAAAATGCTCAATGCGGGAATCGAACCCGGGTCGTAGCGGTCAAAAACCAACGGTTTAGACCATCCTTCCACCGACCCTCATCAAGTATTGTACATTACTTCTGTTTCAATATCCAATGATTTACGCAAAATATCCAAATCCATAAATAAGTGCAGGTAACCAAATGAGACTCTGACCCCTTATAAGTGCAAAATATGAACTGCTTTTTTCATGTGTAAACATATAACATACTTAGAGTCATCAGTAAATTATCAAAAGTTAAAAAAATGAAGCAAAGAGTTTCTTGAATGTCTGAATGATCAGTTTTTTTTTGCCATTGAGATACAGTTTGCATCATGCTGGTGAGGGCCAACACCCCGAAACATGTACGTGGTTATCTTTTTTTGTTGTTGTTGTTGATTATCAAGAATGGGTATTTTTGGCCAATTCTGGAATATTTTAAAAATCAACGAATAGTTTATATTTATTTCGATAGATGGCGCAAGCAATCAGCAACTTTCAAGTTGCACGATAAGGAGATGCCTTTTTCATAATTTATGCATCTTATCCCAGTAAAATATCACATTTGTACTATTTTTTTATCAAAGATATATTTAGGTAAATATAGGACTTAAGAATTTAGATAAGTGAAAATATTTGAAGAATTAACTATGAACTATGTTGTGGTGTGTCTTATGCCTTTTTTTGTAATTTTTCGAAATCCTCGAAGCCGTGGTAATAAATTTGTGATAAATATATTTGTAGAAATGAGGAAGTATGCAAATATTCCATGCAGATCTGTTTCGACCTATTTCCATAAAAGAGAATTCTAAATGAAGGGGTTTGTGATTACTTATGCAAATTAAAATTTGAAGAGATGTCTGTATAGAGAATTGGAATAGAGATGTGACAGGGGTATAGTTGAATATTTATTATACCAGAATCTTTCTCTCTCAATTATAAGAAGGTTTTTGAGAATATTGCTCTATGTATGGAAATATATCTACACTCATGGACAAAACTTAAGGAAGTTGTACCTTTTAGCATGTATATCGGGATTCAGACAATAACTCTGAAAGATACACTCATGGACAAAACTTAAGGAAGTTGTACCTTTTAGCATGTATATCGGGATTCAGACAATATCTCTGAAAGATACACTCATGGACAAAACTTAAGGAAGTTGTACCTTTCAGCATATATATCGGGATTCAGACAATAACTCTGAAATATACACTCATAGACAAAAATTAAGGAAGTTGTACCTTTTAGCATGTATATCGGGATTCAGACAATAACTCTGAAATATACACTCATAGACAAAACTTAAGGAAGTTGTACCTTTTAGCATGTATATCGGGATTCAGACAATATCTCTGAAAGATACACTCATGGACAAAACTTAAGGAAGTTGTACCTTTTAGCATATATATCGGGATTCAGACAATAACTCTGAAATATACACTCATAGACAAAAATTAAGGAAGTTGTACCTTTTAGCATGTATATCGGGATTCAGACAATAACTCTGAAATATACACTCATGGACAAAACTTAAGGAAGTTGTACCTTTTAGCATATATATCGGGATTCAGACAATAACTCTGAAATATACACTCATAGACAAAAATTAAGGAAGTTGTACCTTTTAGCATGTATATCGGGATTCAGACAATAACTCTGAAATATACACTCATAGACAAAAATTAAGGAAGTTGTACCTTTTAGCATGTATATCGGGATTCAGACAATAACTCTGAAATATACACTCATAGACAAAAATTAAGGAAGTTGTACCTTTTAGCATGTATATCGGGATTCAGACAATAACTCTGAAATATACACTCATAGACAAAACTTAAAGAAGTTGTACCTTTTAGCATGTATATCGGGATTCAGACAATAACTCTGAAATATATACTCATAGACAAAAATTAAGGAAGTTGTACCTTTTAGCATGTATATCGGGATTCAGACAATAACTCTGAAATATACACTCATAGACAAAAATTAAGGAAGTTGTACCTTTTAGCATGTATATCGGGATTCAGACAATAACTCTGAAATATACACTCATAGACAAAAATTAAGGAAGTTGTACCTTTTAGCATGTATATCGGGATTCAGACAATAACTCTGAAAGATACACTCATGAACAAAACTTAAGGAAGTTTTACCTTTTAGCATGTATATCGGGATTCAGACAATAACTCTGAAAGATACACTCATGAACAATACTTAAGAAAGTTGTACCTTTTAGCATGTATATCGGAATTCAGACAATAACTCTGAAATATACACTCATGAACAAAACTTAAGGAAGTTGTACCTTTTAGCATGTATATCGAGATTCAGACAATAACTCTGAAATATACACTCATGGACAAAACTTAAGGAAGTTGTACCTTTTAGCATGTATATCAGGATTCAGACAATAACTCTGAAAGATACACTCATGGACAAACTTGAGGAAGTTGTACCTTTTAGCCTGTATATCAGGATTCAGACAATAACTCTGAAAGATACACTCATGGACAAACTTGAGGAAGTTGTACCTTTTAGCATGTATATCGGGATTCACACAATAACTGTGAAAGATACACTCATGGACAAAACTTAAGGAAGTTGTATATTTTAGCATATATATCGGGATTAATACAATAACTCTGAAAGATATTACAGTGACCTTTATTGAATACACACTTAATAAACATGTGTGAACAAAATTGCCTCTTTCTCCTTCAAAAAAAAAAAAAAAAAAAAAAAATAGACGAGCGACGAAATTAAATACTTTCCACTTTTAAAAATCTTTTTCATGAGTGTATCTATAGATAATGTCTTCAGAGCATATGTCAATTTTTCTTAAAACCTTCTTCAGGTATTCCTCTTCAGTTTGCCAAATTAATCATTAGACCGCTCTACTATATTGTATTGGATTGGTTTGGTATACGAGTATATCCTGTATTTTCTATGGAGGGCAGCTTAGGGGTGTTTAGTGAACCTATGGACATAGGTTTATAGGTCTGTAGAGGTACATACATATAATTTCAAGGTATTGCATCGAGTAAAGCTCTTCAGCAAAACAGGTTTTCTTATCAAAGCTTATATAATCAAATTATATTTGATTAATTAGATTAATTTGGCGAAACCGCCGAGAGGGTCACTACTGATGAGCCAAGCCCTCTCATTCAATAACTTATATCATTGCAGTAATGTCTGTAGAGATATTATTTGATGATATATATGAAAAGAAACATATTCTAAAAATTATTGTTACAAATAATATAAATATACTTTAAGTTAATACAATATTGTATGAGTGAATATTCAGTGGAAAATTCCAGGGAGAATCCAAGTCTTTCGTTTAGCATATTAATGGACACTTTATTTAAAAAAAACAATTTTTATAAAAAAGAGAAAATATATTTCAATTCTGAAATTGTTAAATTTCTATAATTTTTAAAATAATGGTTAAAATAAACATACATTTATGAATTGAGGTAGAATATTTAAAAAAATATTTTAATCCATAAAATAAACATATATTCAATATACACCTATATATAAAATGATATTTTAACCATTTCTGAAAAAAAAAAAGGTTAAGGCATTTTTTGGTCTTTTTTTTTACCTCCTCAATTTTTCCAACACGGGCGTTTTAAACATGTCAGTTCGTCTGCATTTTTTAAGAGCTATTTTATTCAAATGTTTAGAAATAGCCTTTTCTCAACGCCATTTTATTTCGAACGTTTTTTCTTCTTTAAATAGATGGATTCGTACCTTCTAGTTTTTTTTCCTTTCTTCAAAATACCACAGAAATTTAAGGAAATATATTATATATAGGTAAAATATTTTTAAAATATCCTATTTTATTCTCTTACAAGCACAAATTTATTAATTAATTCACAAAGTTACATGCATTTTAATATTAAGTAAACACAATGTTTTAAAATGCATTCGCTTTTATTAATTCAAAAGAGTTTTTTCCAGAAAATAAGTTTTTTTAATGTTAAACTTATTTTCTTTGTTACATTTAATTTAAATTTCTACAAGTAACACAGAAACCCTAGTTAAATTTAATAGTTTTCCTCTTTTTTTTTCGAATACAGAAAGTAAATTATTAATAATAAATTAAAAGTAAACATTTATTTAGTTTGTATTTTATTAGGGAGAAATTAAAAATGTATATAGAGTTGAAGAAAAATTTGATGAAATTATCCTTTTAAAATTTATAGATTGAATGAATAATTTATTTCTTGAATTAAACGAGTGTATATAAGTAATCCATATCAAATTTATTAATAATGATAAACTTATTTTGAATTACAAATATTTTATTGGTATCGTCTTGGATTTTAACAAGGCTTATTAAATACACTCATGGACAAAACTTAAGGAAGTTGTACCTTTTAGCATGTTTATCGGGATTCAGACAATAACTCTGAAAGATACACTCATGTACAAAACTTGAGGAAACTATTAACTTGAAAGCTATTACAGTGACCTTTATTGAAGACATACGCGATAACCAAGTGTGAAAAAAATTGCCTCTGTGGTCTTAAAAAAAAAAAAAAGACGACGGTCGACATCAAAGACTTTTTACTTTCTTAAGCTTTGTTCATAAGTATACTTTTTTAATAGAATATAATCAGAAGTAAAACACTAATTTAGGCAAAACTAGCTCCGTTATTATCAATTTTCTTGTTTAAAAGGATTGATTTTCACCCACAACTGGGGATAGAAAGGTTCTAGAAAAGAGTGCTCTTTCAAAGAAGACTTACACTCATGGACAAAACTTAAGGAAGTGTGAAATCTCTGATATCGTCAGTCGTCTTTTTTTTTTTTTTTTAAGGAGACAGAGGAAATTTTATACGCATGGTCAGAAGGAAGTGAAAAGACTTTGATGTCGTTGGTTATCTTTTTTTTTTTTTTGAAGGAGACAGAGGTTGTTCACACTTGGTTATCTCGTGTGTTTACAATAAAGGTCACTGTAATAAAGGTCACTGTAATATCTTTCAGAATTATTGTCTGAATCCCGATATACATGCTAAAAGATATAACTTCCTTAAGTTGTGTCAATGACTTATCTTTCAGCGTAATGTCTGAATCCTGATATACATGCTAAAAGGTACAACTTCCTTAAGTTTTGTCCATGAGTGTATCTTTCAGAGTTATTGACTGAATCCCGATATATGTGCTAAAAAGTACAACTTCCTTAAGTTTTGTCCATGAATGTATACTTCAGAGTTATTGTCTGAATCACGATATACATATTAAAAGGTACAACTTCCTCAAGTTTTTTCCATGAGTGTACACCTATCCCCCGATTTACACGGTAGATACGTTCCTGAGAAAAACGTGTAAATCGAGGGATAGGTGTATATTAAACTGTCAAATCTGAATAGGTGTTCACCCCCTCATGAATCAGAGCCTCCCAATATTCTTTTCAACATAGGTAGTATAGAGTAGAATATCGCATTTCAGTATAGTGCGATAAAAACAAAAAAAAAATATTTGGAAAACCGTGTAAAACAAGTACCGTGTAAATCGGGGGATAGGTGTATCTTTCTGAGTTATTGTCTGAATCCTGATATACATGCTGAAAGGTACTATGACCTGTATCATGATTACATGGGATAATGAAAAAAGAATGTTTCGTTAATCAAACACCGATGTATAGGTATAAGTTCATCTAGCAAACACATGTGTACTATTCTGTCCAGGACACGGTGACATTGTCGCAATACAGTGTCAACTACCAAAGCTATCCATTCCAAAAAGTCAGCCTTCCAATAAACCCTGTCATACCGCGGCGATAAATTTTGTCGTCTCCAATTTGGCGACATGTTTGCGCGACACTTTATTATGGTGACATTTTCCAGAGTCACCCTAATTGGCGAGGAGAATGCTAATCACATCTGACATCCACTTTGTCCACTGCCTTAGCTGTGTTGCCTTCATATCCGTGTCACTACCATGTCTACAGGTGTAGAGGTCTTGGAATACCTACCTATAGTGAAAGGTTCAATTGTCAAAATCCCGATATACATGTTAAAATGTACAACTTCCTTAAATTTTGTCCATGAGTGTATCTTTCAGAGTTATTGTCTGAATCCCGATATACATGTTAAAATGTACAACTTCCTTAAATTTTGTCCATGAGTGTATCTTTCAGAGTTATTGTCTGAATCCTGATATACATGCTAAAAGGTATAAATTGCTTAAGTTTTGTCCATGAGTATATATATGTTATATAAAAATATTTTATTTAAAATTATATATCACTAGGCGAATGACCCGGCTTCGCCCGAGAAATCCCTTGGGTGCAATTTCCTTCATACTAAAAGTATATCAATAATAAATATTAGAAGTGCCATAGAATAGCAATACAGAAGTAACACATAAACTACAGGAAAAAAGTGTGTGTGATGGCAAAAATTGTATTATATTAGTGTTTAGGTATTTGATTTAATTAATATAGTTGATATAATAGTATATATTTATATTATATTTTTTATAAATGAGTTTTAAAAATTGTAAAAAAAAAAATGCATCGGCCGGGAATCGAACCCGGGCCGCCCGCGTGGCAGGCGAGCATTCTACCACTGAACCACCGATGTTTAAAAAAAATGGCCATATTTAGGTATTCATTCCATTCCGGATTAGTCCGCGTAAAAAAAAGTTCTTCAAATTAAAAAAAGAAATAGCCAAAAATACTAATCAAAATGCACCCGAAAATTTTCCTCAGGTTTATAAAAAGCGACATGCAAAATTTGGTACCAATTGGTTCAGTAGTTTTTGAGCTTATCGCGAAACAGACAGACAGACAGACAGAAATTGACTTTTATATATATAGAGATAGATTAAAATATTTTGTTAAATCGACTGCCAGAGGTCAGGCTTCCCCTGACCTTGTTGTTTCTCGCTGGCCGGCTCAAATCTTTGTACATTATGTAAATAATCTTTTGTTTTCCTTGTTCTACTCGCCTTAAGCCAGGCGGTACTTTTACCAAATTATGTTTTCCATATATATTCCATAAGTTCAATTAAAGTAATATCTGATCAAAACCATTTTTATTATTATACTTTCAAGATTTTAACGACGACTGCATCACCATTACCATAATCATCAACATGGTCAAAAATCAACAGAACTCATTCATCTTTATTTATAACATATATATGTTTTACCCTATCACAAATGGTCAGGGGGTCAGTGGAAGGCTGGTTAAACCGTTTGGTTTTCGACCACTAGGACCCGGGTTCGATTCCCGCATTGGACACTTTTTTCTGTTTAAAGAAAAAAAATGCTCCAATGGCCCCCGATTCTAGCAAAAGTCCAACCCCACCAGCGAGTGCAAGTAACCAAACGGGGCTCTGGCATTAGTAAGTGCAAAGTCGAACTGCTTTTCACATGTGTAGACATGTGGTGCACTTACAGTAAAAGCAGTCGCTAACTACCCACCATGATTATCATGGCCTGTACCATGTGTACTAGGGATAAGCAAAAAAAAAAAAAAAAAAAGGTCGAATATCAATTAACAAACACTCTCCCAATATAAAAAAGAGCAAATTTCCCACTTTCCAATTTAAAACTAATTTTATTTATTTACAAGTCACACACACAACAAGGGGGAATTTACAATTCAATTATTTCTTTTGTTCTCCTTCCTAATTGACTTGCAGTTTTCTCCAACAGGTGGGAGGTTAAAACAGAGCCAATTAGTGTAAAAATCAGGTTAGGTTAGTAAATGCTTCTTTTAACTCTCCAAGAGAGAAAGAGACGAAAAAAATATTATCTTGATTAAATTTTGCCGAAGCGGAAAAAATGTCAAATTGATAAAAAGGCAGCGAAATTAACTTTTCCCAAACAGTGGTTTGTTTTAAAAAATGGGAGTTTTGCTAGAAATTTGGTTAATCATATTTTCTATTAGTTCTTTTTTTTTTCTAGTACACGTGGTACGGGCCATCATAATCATGGTGAGTAGAAGTAGGCGACTGCTTTTACTGTAAGTGCACCACATGTCTATACATATGAAAAGCAGTTCGACTTTGTACTTATAAATGTGCCAGAGCCCCGTTTGGTTATTTGCACTCGCTGGTGGGGTTGGACTTTTGCAAGAATCGGGGGCCATTGGAGCATTTTTTTAATCATAAAAAAGTACCCAATGCGGGAATCGAACCCGGGTTGTAGCGGTCGAAAACCAACGGTTTAGACCATTCTTTCACCGACCCCCTGGTCTTCTAGAAAGCACTATAGGAATTTATGAAATGAGGTAAGATTTGAGCATCTTTCTGCTGTCGATATATTTTAAGACAAAAAAAGAGCATATTTTCCTCATCGTACAATTAAAAGTTGCTGATGGCTTGCGCCATCTATCGGAATAAATATAAATTATTCGTTGATTTTTTAATTTATTCCAGATTTTGTTTTCTTAATTCATGCACTTTATACCAGTACAAAATCATATTTGTGCTATTTTTTCCAAGATATATTTTAAGTCTAGCTAAGTAATTTACATAAAGCTATAATGTGCCATATATATATGGGAAATGATATCATTAAAAAACGAATGTTTATTTTATTCACAAAACAAACTTCTACTATCTTTATTGTGATGAAAAAAATAGATTAGGGGGGCTTGGCTCATCAGTGGTGAACCTGCACTATACTGACGAAGGGCCAACAGCCCGAAACGCGTTCTTGTTTGGACCTTTCTGGATTTATCAAGAAAAGAGGTTTATTTAAGAAAAATCCAACTACGTACGCGTTTCGGAGTGTTGGCCCTCGTCAGTATAGTGCAGGTTCTTTTTGAATTTGAAAAAACGTGGTGTTGAGGATTTGTCAACGACCTTTGTTTACTAGTTTAGTGAAGGGGTTGAGAAGGTGACGGCTTTATTTATGATAAAAATTTAACTCGAAAGCTAAAAATACAATTATTTGCTAAATTTATAAATTTCGAATATTTTGCTATATTTTTATATATGAAAAAAATAGTACAAATGTAATGTTGTACTGGGATAAGGTGCATAAATTAAGAAAAAGGCATCTCCTTATCTTGCAACTGAAAGTTGCTGATGGCTTGCGCGAAGTTGATATTTATTCCGATAGATGGCGCAAGTCATCAGCACATTTCAGTTGCACGATAAGGATATGCCTTTTTCTTAATTTATATATATATATATATATATATATATATATATATATATATATGGTAATTTAAACCAACAGCCCTATATTGTATAACTACTTATAACAAGATTGTCGTGTTGTATATAGAAACACAACTATATTGCATCGCCATATGTAATGTACTTTGTACAAATTAAAGACAAATAAATAAAACTATGTAATAGATTAAGAGCTAAGTTAAAGCAAGATTGAGAAATTCAAAAACGTCTAAGATCGAGAGAGAAACCCAACAATCCTGAAGAGGAATTTAGCGAGTCGTTGCCATCAAGGCCAAAGGGTGCAGACGTTCAAAGTTCACATTCTCAGACAAAATAACAACCCTGAAAAGGAATTCGGCAGCCCGTTGCCATCTGGTCTAAAGGGTGCAGAATGCCCCAGACGTTCAAAGTTCAAATTCGCAGATGTCTCCCCCCCTCCTCGGGAATGGTATATAAACACCTCGGTTTTAGCCGACCAGAGTTAGTCCGCAGTTAGTCTCTTCACCGTCGGCGCAAGCCCTTGTCGCTTGTAGCCAGGTCCACATCATCGCCATGTAAAACAGTAAGAACTCTATATCTCCATCTTGCTTAGCTCAACTCCTATCTGTTCATGGAACTTTCCTACTTCAGCTGTGTCTCTTCGTTTTGTGTGTGTGAACATTCCCAAGCTTTCCACTCTGCCTCGACCACGACTGCCTGTACTCTGTGAAAACTGTTAAAGGTCTTCCAAAGTGCAGAGAGGTACTGGAAAACTCTCCACGCCCTGACTGTCCCTCTCGGTTACTACAGGTTTGACCCTCGGTTACCACATATATATATTAGTTCTTTTTTAGTCTTGCTTTGTATAAAATAATTATTATGTTATTTACATTAATTTGTAAATAAAGTTTACTGTGCAATAAATTGATAAAGAGGGAGAAATCTCTCGAAATATTTTGAGAAAAAAAATGTTTTTTTCTCTAATTTACAGATCCAAGAACGTCCTTTTTTCATAAACTTATCTAATTGATCGCTTTTTGACTCAAATTATTTATGAAATAATATTGAAATTTGTTTTAAAATATTTTTATGAAAATGTTTTCTATATTAAATATATCACCTTGAAATATTTTAAAAATAAAACAAGATTAACGGGTTAAAACGCGATAAAATACCTCCAAAAAAAACCTCATTTTTTAAAAAAATGTCGAAAAGTAGAGAGATGCCCCTTTTTGACATCCGAGCTCTCGTGACGCCGATATATATTTTACATATTGAATAAATATCCTTTAGAATATATTTGGGAAAATTTTCTTTATATATCTTATTCTTTTATATTTTAAAATTATATAGATTTTAAAAATATGTGAAAAGTTTTTTTTTATATATCAAATATCATAGATATAATCAAATATTTATTTTTATGAAATAAAAATAATTTCTCTCCATTTCAAAATTTGAATATGTTTAGAATTTCTTCGGCGTATTCTATATATAGGAGAATATTTATAGCATAATTTGATGTATATATTAAAATATATAAAATCATATTATATTGATTCAATATATATAATAGATACGACATATATATATATATAATAGATATAACATATATATTATATATTAATAATATTTACATGTTATTTTGCATTCATTTTATTATATACTTATTCAATCTTATAATAATTATATATATATATATTACAAAAGAACGAATTCGAAATTTATCCAAAATATCAATTTTAAATTTGGGTTAAATATAATGTAGTAAAGTATTTATTATATTTCATATACACAGTTTAATAATATTTATATTTATAAAACGAAAATTAAAATTATACCGTGAATGTTTCTTTTAAAAATCGAAATTTATTTTCAAAGAGAAATAGCGACATTTCTAACCGCCGCGTTATATTGTATTTTAAAATGTTACTTTAAATATAAGTTATGAACGGAAAAATACGTCCAGGGTAGCCGAGTGGACAAGGCACCTGCCCGGTAAGCAAAAGGGTGTGGGTTCGATTCCCTCCCCTGGACACTTTTTATTTTTCCGTTCTCCATTACTCTTCATGTTTCACCTTTCCATACCTCATCCTCAAAGTTAGAAATGTCGCTATTTCTCTTTGAAAATAAATTTCGATTTTTAAAAGAAACATTCACGGTATAATTTTAATTTTCGTTTTACAATCATCAGCCGCGTTATATTGTATTTTAAAATGTTACTTTAAATATAAGTTATGAACGGAAAAATACGTCCAGGGTAGCCGAGTGGACAAGGCACCTGCCCGGTAAGCAGAAGGGTGTGGGTTCGATTCCCGCCCCTGGACACTTTTTATTTTTCCGTTCTCCATTACTCTTCATGTTTCACCTTTCCATACCTCATCCTCAAAGTTAGAAATGTCGCTATTTCTCTTTGAAAATAAATTTCGATTTTTAAAAGAAACATTCACGGTATAATTTTAATTTTCGTTTTACAATCATCAGCCGCGTTATATTGTATTTTAAAATGTTACTTTAAATATAAGTTATGAACGGAAAAATACGTCCAGGGTAGCCGAGTGGACAAGGCACCTGCCCGGTAAGCAGAAGGGTGTGGGTTCGATTCCCGCCCCTGGACACTTTTTATTTTTCCGTTCTCCATTACTCTTCATGTTTCACCTTTCCATACCTCATCCTCAAAGTTAGAAATGTCGCTATTTCTCTTTGAAAATAAATTTCGATTTTTAAAAGAAACATTCACGGTATAATTTTAATTTTCGTTTTACAATCATCAGCCGCGTTATATTGTATTTTAAAATGTTACTTTAAATATAAGTTATGAACGGAAAAATACGTCCAGGGTAGCCGAGTGGACAAGGCACCTGCCCGGTAAGCAGAAGGGTGTGGGTTCGATTCCCGCCCCTGGACACTTTTTATTTTTCCGTTCGCCATTACTCTTCATGTTTCACCTTTCCATACCTCATCCTCAAAGTTAGAAATGTCGCTATTTCTCTTTGAAAATAAATTTCGATTTTTAAAAGAAACATTCACGGTATAATTTTAATTTTCGTTTTACAATCATCAGCCGCGTTATATTGTATTTTAAAATGTTACTTTAAATATAAGTTATGAACGGAAAAATACGTCCAGGGTAGCCGAGTGGACAAGGCACCTGCCCGGTAAGCAGAAGGGTGTGGGTTCGATTCCCGCCCCTGGACACTTTTTATTTTTCCGTTCTCCATTACTCTTCATGTTTCACCTTTCCATACCTCATCCTCAAAGTTAGAAATGTCGCTATTTCTCTTTGAAAATAAATTTCGATTTTTAAAAGAAACATTCACGGTATAATTTTAATTTTCGTTTTACAATCATCAGCCGCGTTATATTTATATTTATATTATTAATGTTTTGATACTCTGGTAACTTCCCTCATTGCTTATCTTTTATCTTATAAATGTAGATTTTGTTCTTGACTTAAATAAATTACCGTGTCATCCTGAAGTTTGTTTTTCCTAATTTTCCACGTTACAATATATCAATTATTGAGTAATAACACGCCATCCATATATATGAAATGAAAACATTGAATCATGAATGTTTCTTTTAAACATAAAACAAACTTCTACTGTCCTTACTGCAATGAAAATATATTAAGAGGGCTTGGTTCATTAATGGTGAATTTTGTTTCTATTTAATTATCAGTATTATATATATGTACATATATGATTTTGAAATAAATAATATATTCTTATATATTTATTTCAGTATATTATGTGAAATACAATATGAGAATAAAGTCGCAACCTGACAAATTCAAATTAGCAATCAGAAGATAGAATTTAGAAACTCGTCTGCAAATATATTTGCATTTGAATAAATGGTGAAACATTTTGGAAAAGCATTCATTAGATAGAGTTTCTGTGGGTAAAGTGGCTTCATAAATATATACATTATATAATTCAATTAAGTATATGAGGTATATTAATATTTAATTTAGATTTATAGCTTGAATAAATATTATTAACAAAGGCATTCATCTACAACATATATACATATATATATATATATATATATATATATATTTATATATATATATATATGTAGTAAACCCGATGTGGAATGTGCTGGGCAGTCGTGGTAGTGGGTGCGTGATGTGGGATTCCCGCACTGGGACAGCAAGAGACAGAGGCAGGTCTAGATGGTAACTTCAAGAGGAAGAGGTAGACCACGGATGAAGACTGTCGCGGATGCCCTAGCCGACCGTCTCACGGCGTCGCTCTGAAAACAACTACCTGAATCCCTTTGTCCCATTTCTGGGCTCTTTATATAACTCTGGACGCCCGCATATGTGGCGATTCCTGATTGGCTACTGTAATCACGTCATTTTATGGCGCCAGGTTGTTTTTCGTCTGGCCTTTGTCGTCTCTGGTCTACCTCTTTCTTCTTTGTTTTATTGTCACTTCCATTGTTCGATACATATTTTAATATATAGATATGGGGTTATATAATAAATATCAGAAGAAGGTTGTGAACCATATAACTCAAAATATACTACAGAATGTGCCCCCGGTGATGAAGGTTTGGTTGGGGGAATGACATGTAATGAATGATAACCTAACAAACCTATTATATAAAAAAAAAGAAATAATTTGCATACAAATTAGTTAAAATTATTAAAAAGTTACAAGTTAAACAGAGAAAGATGTTGTAATGGTGGTGTATCAATGAAATATAAAACAAGGTTATAAAAATAAAAAGGTTCAAAATGAATGATACAAGATTAAGGGAAAGTATATAATACAAAATGATAAATATGGTAAAATGATTCGTACAAGTAAAAATATCTTATTGCATAAAACATGAGCGGAGAAAAAGTTAGCTTATTGGTTGAACATATAATGTGACGCTAAGGTTGAAAAAGGGAAAGCGGGTATCTGAGCATTTTTCTGCAAAGTTGTATCCCAAGCATTCTGCAATGCAATGCGAACTTGTTTAAGTGAGGCATTGTTTTCATTAACAGAAGGCCCAAGATACTCCGCCTGCATCATTAGCTCAGATAGTGAAAAGAAGTGGGAAGAGTGATGGGGTAAAAGGGAGAGGTAGAGGTAAGAGGGGTAAGAGGGATCCCTGTTGTCCATAATGATTGTGCCCGGTTGAATTATGAGAAAAAAAAATGAAAAGTTGAAAAAAATGGTGAATTGATATGATGAGTCGGGCGATGAGAGAAAAAAAAAATAAAAACATCGCGCTGGATATCCTGAACTCATTATGGGGAATGGATATAACGAGGAAGGATTGTTCCAGTCGGATTAATCAATGAAAAAAAAAAAAAATGTTCGGCAAACTGGAATCCCTTGGAAGGTAGTTGGAGGTTTGAAGGATGTGGGAAAGGAGAGGTGGATGTAAGAGATTTATTGCTGTCATTTTGATTGTGTCCGGCTTGTGTGATGAAAAGAAATGTTGAAAAATGAAAAAATGATGAGCCGGACGATGAGAGGAAAAAATATAAAAATCTAACAGGGTCTCCTGAGCTCACTGTGGGGAAATGTACAGCGAGGAAGGGTCTTCTAGTTAGTTTAATCAATAAAAAAAAAGAAAATGGCTGACGAACAATAAACTCTTGATGGATGTAAAAGGTTGGGAGGAAAGGTTCATGGGATAGAGTTAAGAGGTTGTAAGGGAAGCGTCAAAAAATAACATTTTGAAAATCTATTAAGAAAAATAAAAATGATAAATGTTTTACCTGTTTAAGAAATATTATAAATATTGTTAGTTGTAGGTTTTTTAAAAATGGTGCCTAAAATAGTTGAAGTTGTAAAATGCTAAGTCTAAAAATAAAAATATTAAAGGTAATAATATATAAAGGGTTGGTTGGTAGTTGAAGGCATTAATATAAAAATGATATTATCGATTAATAGTGAAATGTTTTATCCACATCTGTAAGTAAAAAAAAAAAAAAAAAAAAAAACAAAGTCCAACACCACAAAACTAGGTAAACTGTAAGTCTATTTACAATAAATGAGAGAAAAGTTAGCAAACCTATTAAATGGTAAATAATTTGGGGCACAAATTAGTCACTAGAATAAAAATAAAGATAAAGGGGAGTAGTGGTGACACACTGATATAATATTATAAAACTACAAAAAATATATAAGAGGAGTACATAGGAAGGATAAATTTAAAGTAAACACACAAATAAGTTTAGAAAATACGATTCGAGTAATTAAAATATAATATGATTTTTTTTTTGTAATATTGAAATTAATGAATTAAAATTTAAAAGTTGTTTAAAATAAAGTAAAAATTAATAAATGAGGGTGTACAAGATTATTGACGTCTTTAGTTTGGCCTACGGGGAGGCAATGTGCCCTATGTCGCTTTGGTCCGGTCTGAGAAGTTGGTCTTTGCCAGATCTTCCCGATTATATTATGTGAGACCAGACGGGGAGCGATCTTGATCCCTAAAATGATGTCATGGAAGATGGGACTTTCTAGGTACATGTAGTATGTAGTGCATGTTTTAGGCGCTTAAAAAGATTGCAGAGCGTTTTATGCGGTTAGTCTGCAAAATTTTTAGGTGAGCCTACCCAAACGCCGGCTTGTTACGTTTGGGGAAAAACAATTAATATTAATTTAACAGATCTTTTCTCCAATGCGTTACACATGGATAACTGAGATGTGAGAAAAAGAAAAGTTAGTCTTTTTTTTTTTTTTTTTTCCTAACGAGGGAGCCGGTAATGTAATGCATGTTCGTATTAAGCGTACCTAAAAGTCCTATAATTGAAGGATTGGTAGGCAGGAGTGTTGAAGATTGGAATATTGTCGTGGCGATGGGAATTAAAATTGATGTGAACAATCTATAAAAGTGTGAGATAAAAATGTATGTTTTAATAGGTAGGCAGGCAGGCGCCAAATTGGCGCGAGAAAGTCGAGCTCGTGCAGCCTTGTGTAAGCAAAACCGAACACCGCGGTGGCGAGCGTTGTGTTTTGTTTTGATAGGAGGGTAATAGGATAACTATTTATGTAACATGGATTGTTTGCCAGTCTGTGGCATCTGTGTACCAAATGTTCTTCTAATCGAGTTAATATTGCGAATACTTTTATCAATAGATCAGGATATATGAGGGAGGGTCGGTGCTTAAATAATTCAGAACCAAGGGGTTGGTGTAGAGGCATATAAAGAGAATAGGTTTTGTGAGACTTTCAGGACCTATATTTTCGCTAATTTTATGCGAATAGTTGGGGGGACAAATGATTAAAAGGTTCGGAAAACCGATGAGCTATACTTTTTTCTATTGGACTAAACAAGTTGGGGTCTATATGTCGGAAAGGATCTAATATTCCATTTATTTTTACGGATTCTAATTTGGGTGGTGAAATATAAAGGACCTCTTCATTATAATATTGTAATTTATTTACATGTACAGTATCGCTATCGTTACCTGTAATCCTATTGGGTCTATTTATACGTACGACATTATCAGAAATTATTTCAATAATTTTATATGGGCCGGTAAAGTAAGGTACTAACTTACCGCTATTTGGATGATGATACGCCTTTACCAATACCAAATCTCCTGTATCAAAGTGTGGATTTTTATGTTTGTTATCATATTTAAGTTTCTCTTTGTCGTGTCTGTCATTTGTACGTTGTATGGCAAGTTTCCTACTTTCTATTATACTGGGATAGGGGTTTAGGTGGTTATTTAAGTCTGAGGGGATTATATTATACATTAAAAATACGGGGGGAAATCCAGTTATCGTATGGGGGGTATCGTTATATTTATTAGTTACTATCTTAATTAACTTAGTCCAGGAGGTTCCTGGATTCTCTAAGTTCAGTAACCTCAGCTTCCCGGTGAGTGTCGCGTTAAGACGCTCGCATAAACCGTTAGCTTGAGGGTTATTTGCAGTGGTTAGTAGAGGTTGTATCCCGTTCTTTATTAAGAATCTCCTGAACTTTGGGGAAGTAAAAGCAGGTGCTCGATCCGAAAGAAGGCGTTTTGGGCGGCCACACTGCAATACCTTTTTGAGACACTGAATGTATGTGATTATATTAGTTGACTTACTGGGGAAGGTCCATGTATACCGACTTAGGTGATCTACAATTACGTGTAAGTATGACTTAGAATTACCGTATTTAGAAAAACCTGAAATAGTGTCTATAGATAATATATCGTAGGGTTGTAAAGCTATAGGGGGGCGTTCTAATCTACCATATAATGGACCCTTCGGTTTCTTTATAAGTTGGCATGTGGGGCAGGACCTATTATACTTAACTATAGATTTGGTCATTCCACACCAGGTATACTGTGTGGAGATGAGCCTAATCATTTGGGATACACCAGGATGGTTATATTCTAAATGTACTTTATTAATTAGCGTATGTTGTAAAGAAGGGGGAACTATAATCTTGACAATACCTTTACGTTTGATTGTATGGAGGCCATCTATATTCGTTTTTATAAGTGTAGATGGAGGTAATTGGGGTTGCTTTTCTATTATTTGGGTGGTCGTGAGAAAACCACATAAAGGATTGCGGGACAGTAGGTCTGCCTCGTACTGCGTTTTACCTTTTATATATTTTATATCGTATTCGTATGCGGACATCTTTAAGCTCCACCTAAAAAGTCTACCTGTTGGGTTTTTTATGGTTTTTAACCATTGTAATGCATGGTGGTCCGTAAAAATTGTGAACCTTACACCTGCGAGATAGATGCGGAATTTTTCCACACTATCTATCACAGCAAGGCATTCCAACTCTGTGATGGTATAATTTTTCTCGTGGGGTCGGAGTGTTCTGCTGTAATATTGCACGGGGTGTAGAGTGCCGTCGGGATGTTGTTGTTTTAGGATGCCAGCTATTCCCTGAAGTGAGGCATCACAGAATAGCTGACAGGGTAATCCTTCTTTAAAGAGGTGTAGTACCGGTTTTTGTGGTGAGACATTCCTTTAGAGTGTCAAATGAATGTTGACATTTTGCATCCCAGTGCCATGATGTACCTTTCTTAAGTAGATTATTGAGGGGGTTCCTAATGCGGGCGTGATCTTTTATAAATTTATTATATACATTGATGGAGCCTAAGAATGATTGGAGGGATTTAACGCTAGTGGGGACCTTAATGGCATTAATTACATCTAAATTTTTTACTAATGGAGTGTATGTGCCTGATGATATGGTATAGCCTAAAAATTCTATTGTAGTTTTAAAGAAGTCACACTTAATATAATTTAATCTAAAATTTTCCCTATTACACATATCAAAAAATTGCTGTAAGTGATCTAAATGTTCTTCTATGGAATTTGAAAAGATAATGAAATCGTCGAAATAATGTGCTATAAAACCTAACCTATTTCTTTGCAATATCTGACTGACTGCTCGCTCATACACCTGGGGTCCTATTTTAATCCCGTATGGTAATCTTTTGAAATTATACTGACCCTCTAACGTGACAAAAGATAATAAATTCCTATCAGGGGGACTTATTTCGATGGACCAGTATGCTGATGAAAAATCGGCGCGGGAGTAAATTTTGGCGTTGGCTAATTTATCTAAGATATTCTCTATGAGCGGAAGGGGGTGAACATCGGGGAAAATTATTTCATTCAGGCGGCGGTAGTCTACGCAAAATCGTTTTGTCTTATCCCTTTTGGTAACTAAAGTAACGGGGGATGAATAGGGGGAGAAAGAAGGTTCTATAATATCATATTCTAGCATTTTCCCTACTTGTTCTTGTATTTCACGTTGATCTGAAAGAGATGTACGATACGGTCTGAGTGCAATTATTTTGTCTGAATTTGTCCTAATATTGATAGGGGGGATTTTCAATTTTGGGATGTTATATTTGTTAGTAGAAAAAATATTTGAGTAATTCTTAATAATATTCATAAAAGTTAAAGGGATATCAGTCCTAACACATAAATTACAAGAATCATTAAAAATTTTACATTGATGTTCAGAGGGATATAGTGGGGGGTAATAAATATAAATGGGGAAGATGAACTAAAGTTTGGCTGGGTGCATTTTTGTCACAATTGGTAGAGGTCTTGTTCAAAGTAATGGGACATGGTATAGGATGGATATTTTCCCCTTGCAATAATGGAGAATGTGAATTAGGCATGTTTTTAAAATGACCCATATTGGGCGAATTGTGGTTACTCTCTCCATTATTACATGGGGTTACATAGGTTATATGGTACCATTTCTTAGACAAAGGAGCATCACATTGATAAATAGAATGATTATATAAATTTAAGGTCAAACAAAATTGACTAATGGAATTTAATGACAGTATACCAAAAGGTAATAAATTATCTATTATATAAAATTTAATTGATTTTGTAATTTTTCCTATGGTAGTGGTCAAAAATGTATATCCTATCGAATTTATTTGAGTAGATATGGAATTGATTAATATATGGCATGGATATAATTTTAAAGGATTAGATAAGTTTTTACTAAGATGGTTAAAAATATTTAAATTAATTATGTTAATAGAGGCTCCTGTGTCTAAGAGGAATGGGCAATAACAATTATTAAAAATTTTAGGTTTACATAGAATATTGGATAGTTTAGGGACGAAAACTGGAGTTTTCGTTACTTTGTGGGGTGCGAGAAGACCTGGGGGCCGGCACGGGAAGGTTGTGGGCGCCATTTTGTTCAGGTGGGAAATAGTGCGCCGTAGGTTGGTTGTGATAGGCCTGCTGCCTGTAGGGTCGCCTGTTCATGGAACATTCATTGTTCCAGTGGTCACCTTGGCAGTATTTGCATGGTGAGGGTGGTTTCCTGGCACTAGAAGGGTATCTTGGGGTACTGTCTGTTGAAAAATGATTGTAGTTCCTTCCTCTAGAAGGGGTTCCGGTATTACGGTGAAAAGCACTGGTGTTGGTAACACCTTGAAATTGTTCGGATGAAGTAGGGAGTGAATTTGTACCTTTTATTCTATTCATGGTAGTGTACCATTCGGTAAGGGTTTTAGGGGCTATGGCCCTCATGAGACGCTGATCATTGGCCTGGAGGCCTTCCGTTAATGCCTCTACTATGATGGGGTTGGTTAGGCCCAGTTGTAGTCCCATTGCTATTTTTTGACGATAATATTCTCCTAATTGGATTTGATTATTTAATTTAAACGTTAAGAATTTGGTGAAGGTGACCTCGGATTTTCCGGGGTAGAGGTCTATCAGAGTTTGTTTTGCCTGACTGTATGGCAGAGAGGCCAGATTTAGTTCGTTATAGAGGGAGAGGGGCTCACCTTTGAGCAGTGTGCGGAGCCGGGCTTGCAGCGTGGCGTCATCTTGCGGTCCCTCGCTCGTCCGCTCGAGCTGTTGGATGAAGTTGTTTGCCGCGTAGGATCCGTCGAAAGGGGGAATGAGGGCTTCCTCCGCACGAGGCATGGCTAGGCCCCGAATGGCGTCTGTTAGGCGGCTTACTAGTTCGTCGCAGTGGGGCTGCATGTTGGTGAGGGCATCCGCGAAGTACTCGTCTTCGGCCTCTGTCATCCTCTGCAGGTTGCCGTCCTCAGTCATCCTGTCGACTTCAACGGGGTCTGTAGTAAACCCGATGTGGAATGTGCTGGGCAGTCGTGGTAGTGGGTGCGTGATGTGGGATTCCCGCACTGGGACAGCAAGAGACAGAGGCAGGTCTAGATGGTAACTTCAAGAGGAAGAGGTAGACCACGGATGAAGACTGTCGCGGATGCCCTAGCCGACCGTCTCACGGCGTCGCTCTGAAAACAACTACCTGAATCCCTTTGTCCCATTTCTGGGCTCTTTATATAACTCTGGACGCCCGCATATGTGGCGATTCCTGATTGGCTACTGTAATCACGTCATTTTATGGCGCCAGGTTGTTTTTCGTCTGGCCTTTGTCGTCTCTGGTCTACCTCTTTCTTCTTTGTTTTATTGTCACTTCCATTGTTCGATACATATTTTAATATATAGATATGGGGTTATATAATAAATATCAGAAGAAGGTTGTGAACCATATAACTCAAAATATACTACATATATATATATATATATATATATATATATATATATTAAAAGGTAACGTTATATTGATTCAAATTCCATATTGTTTGTTTCCTTTTCACTGTAATATTGTAATAATTTGGAATTTCTTAAGCTCCCTTTTTTGATAATATTGTAACATAGAAAATTAGGAAAGATAAACTTCAGAATTACACAGAAATTTATTTAATGTAAAGCCAAATTAAAATTAATAAAATAGCAGAGAGGCAATGATAAATATTTTACAGTGTATCAAAATACAAATATCGAAATTAAAAAATCTTTTCATAGAATAATAAATAATCTGCTACAATATTATTTTGTAGAAAAAATAGTATAATTATGGTATTGTATTGGGATAAAGTGCATAAATTAAGAAAAAAAAAAGGCATATCTTTATCGTTCAACTGAAAGTTGCTGATGGCTTGCCCCATCTATCGGAATAAACATCAACAATTCTTCGAATTATTATACATATATTATGCATTAGCGCGCCATCTGTTATGAAAATTCGAAACTATTATAGACGCGTAAGATTCTTTTAAAAATTAAACAATTTCTACTTCCATTAATGTTCCCATTACAGTAAGGGCAATAGATATTGTTTAAATTTTGAAAGAATCATATGTGTCTATAATAGTTTCGAATTTTCATATATATATATTAATTTATCGTTAAATTAGCGTCCTCTATCGCTGAAAATTAGAAATATATTTTCCCTTTAAAATTTTTCTCTCTCCAAACTCTATATATACAAATTGAAGAATTCATAAAACCTTGAGGAACTTACCTTTCTAAAAAAACAAGCTCTGGTTTTAAAAGATAGTAGAAAAAAAGACTTCAGATTAAAAATTCTCAAAATAATTTTCTCCGGAAATAATCGAGATCCAAAGAAGACAATTAATGAATCATAAACGAATGAAGACGTCTGCCATGAAACCAGAAGAGCAATCTCACAATCAAGACAAGATGACCTTGCCATGTGGGTCAGTAGAGAAGGTTGGGAAAGACAGGAGAACTCGGGAAGTGATAAGAAACTTCTAAGAATGAAAGAGGCCGCAGGATTCAGGTAGGTGGGTCGGTCTGATGATGGTGGTACGGGGCTCGGTGATTGGGGGTGAGTTATTGATGCCTCCAGGGTAGATTGTAAGGATTGAGTCGTCTGGGGTCGGAAGATATAGAGGTAGGTTTGTAGAGCTATTAAAGAATTTGAGGTATCTGGAGGGTAAAAGGTATATTTAGAATGTATTACGGAGTGATACAAGTGATACTTGTATGTTTTTTGGTTCTATAAATAGGTGAATAAGACTTTTTATTAACAGGATTTGGAAGCTATGGAAGTAGGTTTGTAGTGCTTTTAAGAGAAGTTAAGAAATGTGGAGGGTAAAAGATATATTCAGAATGTATTACGGAGTGATACAAATGATACTTGTATGTTATTTGGTTCTATATATAGGTGAATAGGACTCTTTATTAACAGGATTTGGAAGCTATGGAAGTAGGTTTGTAGTACCTTTAAGAGAAGTTAAGAAATCTGGAGGGTAAAAGGTATATTTAGAATGTATTACGGAGTGATACAAGTGATACTTGTATGTTATTTGGTTCTATATATAGGTGAATAGGACTCTTTATTAACAGGATTTGGAAGCTATGGAAGTAGGTTTGTAGTACCTTTAAGAGAAGTTAAGAAATCTGGAGGGTAAAAGGTATATTTAGAATATATTACGGAGTAATTCAAGTGATACTTGTATGTTATTTGGTTCTATATATAGGTGAATAAGACTTTTTATTAACAGGATTTGGAAGCTATGAAAGTAGGTTTGTAGTGCCTTTAAGAGAAGTTAAGAAATCTGTAGGGTAAAGGGTATATTTCGAATAAATTAGGGTGTTATATGTGTTTGTGTTCTGTGAATAATAAGGTAGGACTCTTAATTGTCAGGGTTTTGAAGATATAGAGGTATGTTTGTAAGGCTTTTAACGATTTTAAGGTGTCTGGAAAGTAAATGGTATATTTCGAATGTTGATTAGGGTGTTATATTTGATTGTGTTCTGTGAATAGGAAGGTAAGGCCCCTTAATTGTAAGGATTTTCAAGATATTGTAACATAGAAAATTAGGAAAGACATACCTCAAGGATGACACGGCAATTTTTTTAAGGCAAGCACAAAATCAGCATTTATAATATACTAGATTATCAGTGAGGGAAGTTTCCAGAGAAGCAAAATATAAATAATATATAAATCTTACAATTAATAATCTGTACATCTATATATATAAAAATGAATGTTTGTATGTTTGTTTGTTTGTTGGTCTGTTGGTATGTCCGGTATACAAATTCGCAGTAGTTCACTAATTCAAACCAAAATTTCCATACATAGGTAAAAAATAACGGGGGTGACGATAGGCTATTTTAAAAAAATATATAAATCAATTATTAAAACTATATATTCAAATTATTCAACTTAGCTCACGAGCAGCGCCCTCTATCAATACTAAAAGGTTATAAATACGTTTAAACCAATCGTGATGAAACTTTGGGAAGATGTTTAGTATACTACCGGGATGGTTTCTGGCTAATTACTCTTTAGAAATAACCTTTCGTTGCATTTTTATTTACAATAAAACGTAAATTCACTCGCAATCAGCGCCCCCTCGCGGCAGACGTATGGCCTTAAATAGCCTCGCATGAGCTTATTTGTAACGTCAAGCTTAGCCTATAGGTTAGGTACACAGCTTCGTACTCCCGCAACCTAGGTTTGAGGCTCAGCGTGGGTGTTTTTTCTTTTCATTTCTTTTATATTATTGTAGCAAATTATTTAAAATATTATTTTATTTAAAATGTACGTTTTATATATATAAAAATATATATAAAAAATATTTAAAAAAAAATATATATATAAAATATATATTAAAAAAATATATAAAAATGAATGTTTGTATGTTTGTTTGTTGGTCTGTTGGTATGTCCGGTATACAAATTCGCAGTAGTTCACTAATTCAAACCAAAATTTCCATACATAGGTAAAAAATAACGGGGGTGACGATAGGCTATTTTAAAAAATATATAAATCAATTATTAAAACTATATATTCAAATTATTCTACTTAGCTCACGAACAGCGCCCTCTATCAAGGTTATAAATACGTTTAAAATCGATATCTTCTCAAAATTTTATTAATAATAGTTCGCTTAATAATTAGAATACTTGATCTAAATCGAGATATTTATAGACGCTCGCTCGATTTGAAGATTTACACATGTGTATATCGTAACTAATCTAACTGTAAAGTTTGGAGCGGGACGTTTCACAAAAGTGACGTCCACGGTGCCAATTTATAATTGTAACGAATAGTATTTGAATAAAAACATTTAATCGGGTAAAACCCGGGCGTTGCCCGGGTCATTCGTCTAGTAAAATATAATAAATACTTTGCTACAATATGGAGTTTGTAGAGATTTTAAAGAATTTGAAGAATCTGGAATATTTCGAATAGATTAGTGTGTTATATGTGTTTATGTTTAGTGAATAAGTGGATAGGCTTCTTAATTGTCAAGATTCAGAAGATATAGAGATAGGTTTGTAGAGTTTTAAGAGAATTTAAGGTACCGGAGAGTAAAGGGTATATTTCGAGTGTATTAGGGAGTGAAATGTGATTGTGGTCTGGGAATAGGAAGTTAAGGCCCCTTAATTGCCAGGATTGGGATACAAAACCTACCTATATTTTGTAAGTTTTTAAGTGGTCTGTAGGGTAAAGAATATGTTTCGTATGAATTTAGGAGTGATAAGTGGTTGCTTTTTGACAAAACCGCCGGGTTTTTTTTCAAGGAGACGGATACAATTCTGTTCACACTTGTTTATCTCGTGTGTCTTCAATAAAGGTCACTGTAATATCTTTCAGAGTTATTGTCTAAATCCCGATATACATGCTAAAAGGTACAACTTCCTTAAGTTTTGTCCATGAGTGTATCTTTCAGAGTCATTGTCTGATTCCTGATATACATGCTAAAAGGTACAACTTCCTTAAGTTTTGTACATGAGTGTATCTTTCAGAGTTATTGTCTAAATACTGATATACATGCTAAAAGGTACAACTTCCTTATGTTTTGTCTATGAATGTAAAGATATCTTCATTAAGAATATATTTGTATGTATTAGAAAATCACGATAATATTTTTGTGATGGCTTTAAGAGGATTTTGCAGCTATGGAGGGGCATGTCTAATGCGGATTTGGTAGTAAGTGACCTCGTGGCTCAGTTGAAATTTAGCGTCTCGGAAAGAACCAATGTAAATTTTGTGAAGTTCTCTGAAGAATTTACTAACGTCTGACGGCCTTGACAGTTTACGAGTTGAAGTTGTACATCTCACACAAACAAACGCACGCCCAGATACCGTATTTATCTAGATGTTGAAGCATAAATCCTCCATATAGAGAGATCTACAATATAAAGAGAAATAAAGGCTATATCAAATAAATAAAACAATTTGTAGTTGAAGATTTAGGGCATAAAAAGGAAGGTCTATTAGTAGAAAACATTGCTATGGATTTAATACATAGTTATAAATAGTTAGGGAGTATTTTTTATTAATTTGTTCTATTTTCTGTAAAATATAATGGCTGTAAACACAAATGTCAATTAGGAATTCATATTAGAATTGATATTTAGAGTGAAAGAGTGTTAAGAAGTACCAAACTCATTAATATAATAATTATTCTGTGATTAAAATATTTATAATTTTACAGAGTATTGGATAATAATGATTAGACAATATATAGTCTCAAATTCACAGATAGTTATCGTTGTCGGTGTAACCATAAAAAGGCTAATAGAATTTTTCAAAGAAAATTAGATAAAATGTTATGTATATACATAGTTTTATGATATTCATTGATAGCTCTCAAATAAACAACAACCTGGTCACACTGTCGTCGTATCAATGAAAAAGCTAAAAGGTTTTTCAATTAGATAAAATGAGAGTAGGCAGTATTTTATGAAATTCACAGATAGCATCTCAAAAACAACAAATGGTCAACATTGTTGATATATTAAAGGAAAGTTTATATGATTTAAAGAATATTGGCTGAAAACGATTAAACAACATTCTTAAATTCACAGAGAGCTATCTAAAACACAATAAACTGGCAACACTGTCGATATATTAAAGAAAAGCCTATATAAATATAAAGAAAATTGTATAAAAAGGATTAGAAATTATTCTAAAATTCACAGATAGCTATTTTTAAAATAAAATTTAAAAAATGTGTCCAAAAGTCGAAGTATCAATGAAAGAACCAGTAGGAACGGGTTGACCCATTGAAGGGAGGTCACGTGACAACGCTACCCTCCACTGAACGGATAATTTTGGATCCCGGCAAAATGGCCGAGTTTAAATACTTCCGGCTAAAATCACAGAATTTTCAGCATGACCGAGTTCGTAGCAGTAATTTTCATCTATCATTTAATGTCACCAAGCGGAGAATATTAAGTTTAGCACGAGACTGTCTTTAGAACTTTGTTTAGAAATGTTAGAATGCTCCTGTAGTATATATGCATAGTTAATTTAATTGATTCTATGAATATTCTTTTATAAGAAATTTGAACTATTTTTGAGGCGTTGATTCTTTTTAAAATATATCAATTTTCTACTATGAATGGTTTTCTATGATGGTTATCTCGTGTGTCTTCAATAAAGGTCACTGTCTTTTTTTATTAATCAAGAAAGAGTATTTGGGCAATTTTGTAATAAATATAAGTCAATGATTTGTTTATTTTTATTCAGATAGATGGCGCAAGCCATCAATAACTTTTAGTTTCAGGATCAGTGGCCTTTTTCTTTTTTACTATGTTTGAAATGCGATTTCTTCAAACGACGTATCCTGTAAGATATCCGACCAACATCCTGAGATCATAATTTTGTTCCTTTGTGGTTAAGGTATTATTATCATCCCTAGTACATGTGGTACAAGCCATGATAATCATGGTGGGTAGTTTAGCGACTACTTTTACTGTAAGTGTACCACATGTCTACACATGTGAAAAGCAGTTCGACTTTTACACTTGCATATTTGCCAGAACCCCGTTTGGGTATTTGCACTCGCTGGTGGGGGGAGGGACTTCTGCAAGAATTGGGGGCCATTGGAGCATTCTTTTTTTAATTAGATAAAAGTGTCCAATGCGGGCATTCGATCCGGGTCATAGCGGTAGAAAACCAACGGTTTAGACTACCCCTTCCATCGACCCTCAAAGTTATAATTAGTTTTGTTCCTTTGTAGTTAAAGTAAAAGGTTTGTTAACATTTTTATTACTAAATTCAGTTATAATTGGAATTTCCGATAATAAAAAAATAGAAAGTAATGTAACGAAAGAGCACACATCTCTGGTACAGACCAACTAGTGGCGATGTGGGTACAGACAAACCAAATTGGGACCAATTCCGGAACGTGCCGTCATATCCCGTCACGAACGTTGACAATTGGGATCCTGATGATGACAATTGGGACCAAATACGGTGATGATAATGACAATGGTAAACTCTTCTTTCTCCCACGCAACGTCTGGTTATTTTGAACATCAGTTTATAGCTAGGTAACGATTTATCATAGCATATATATATATAGAATAAAGAAAATGTATTACTACATATATATATTTATATATATATAAAGGTTTTATAATATTTAAAGAAAGTTGTAGAAAATTTTCATTTCGAATTGAGAGTATAATGTCAGTATAGTAAGCTATTACTGAACAATAAAGTAGAATTAAAGATAATTTTATAGAAGTTTTCATTTATGCATATAATTTATTATTTTTAAAATGGTAAATTTAGATTTTTTAATTAATTATAGTCGCATCTATGTTAATCACCTCTAATTAAAAACTATTCATAAATATTGCATTTAAAATTTTTTAAATGCTTTTAATATCTTTTTAATTATAGTTTTCGACTAATATTAGAGATAATATATCAATATATTTGTGAGAAAATAATAATAAAATAGAATATATTTTCACTCTATTTATATTTATGCATTTTTAAATTTATAAAAAGTAGGAAAAGTGGGATTTAATTTCTCTCTAAAGCATTTTTTTCTAACTTTTAAAAAGTCATTTTAAATAATTTGTTCCAAGTTCTTTATGTAGATTAGATAGACCAATATGCAACTGTCGAGAGTAAATGTGCTATTTAATAACAGAAGATTTATGTGCGACGCCCAAATCATACATCATAATTAGAGCAAACGATGCATTATGACAACTTTCTCAAACCTAATATATAAAGATTTATTTAAATAAATAAATATGACTTTTCAATATATATGTCTGTTATAAAATTATTAAATATAATTTCTAATTAATATGCATATATTTCGATAATAATATTTTTATATTTATAATTTTAAAATATAATCGAGTTATATTTTAGAATTCACAGTATTTTTATTAAAAGGTCACTTATTTATATATTTCTATTCGCACAAAATAACATTTTTATTCATATATTTAAATATATGTTTTAGATGATATTTCAAATATTATAGTTAGTCTTCGCATATATTTATAGAAAAGTATTCATATCAAAATATTGCCAATAGGGGAAATTTCGAATTCTATTTTATATTAATAATTCATAAAAATTCTAATTTTAAAATATATATATATTCTTGTTGTGTGAAACTAAATTATTATATTATATTTGGATGACGTATATAAACGGCTTTTATGTGAAAGGTAGTTTCCAAAAAGAATTTTTATAAAAGGCTTTTAAAAACTTAACAGAAGATTATATCTATATCCTTAAGAAAATATTTCGAAATCTCTTTTTATTCTTGGAAAATAAATATCCTTATAGTTTATATAGAAAGGTATTTTATATTTATTAGAAGAAAAGTAATGTTTGGTTCGTATATAAATTTACTAATGGCCTATATTTTATAAATAGTTGGGATAGACTGAAATATTTTACAGTAAAATATAGAGTTATGGCGAAATATGATATAGTTAATGTATGTTTGAAAATATTTATTTTTTATAAAATATTCACTTTTTAAAATATTTTTGCATTAACACAGAAATATGTCTTTGGAGTATATTATATAAAAATATATGTGTAAAATAATCAAATCTCTATTTTTGAAAATATATCTTTTTGATTTTATTGATATTTTTATTTCTTTAGTATTAATATATAATATATAAAGTTGTTTACACTTTTAAAATACTTTTTATAGTTTAAAAGAGATATTTTATAGCATATATACTTTCATAATTATAAAGTTCTATAGTATATATTGGGAGTACAAATAAGTTTTGAGGGATTTGCAAAAGAAGCCACAACAAATATTATATAAATAGCATCGGAACTTGTAAGGTTTCATGTTAAGGCTTCATCATTTCCCCAAAAAAATCAGAAGAAGTCTTTTCACTCAAGTGTAAGGAACTTTTTTTTTGGTGCTCTAACCATGTCAACCTTTTTGCCAACAAAACACAATTTGCGGGAAGCGCTGCTTTTTTGTTTTAATTTGAAGAAAAGTGCAACTGATGGACATCGATTGCTGTGTGAGGCATATGGTAAACATGCTCTATCAATAAAATCATGTGAGTACTGGTTTCGGCGTTTCAAAAGTGCCGATTTTGACACCAGAGACAAAGAACGCGGAGGGAGGCCAATAAAGTTCGAAGACGCTGAGTTGGAGGCTTTATTGGACGAAGATTCAAGCCAAACTCAAGAGGAGCTCGCTGAAACCTTGCGAGTGACTCAACAAGCGATTTCGAACCGTCTCAAGGTATGGGTATGGTGCAAAAACAAGGAAATTGGGTTCCATATGAACTCAAGCCAGGAAACATCGAGCGCCATATTTGTACGTGCGAACTACTGCTCAAAAGACAAAATCGGAAGGTTTTTTTTGCATCGAATCGTGATGGGGGACGAAAAGTGGATTCACTACGACAACCCAAAGCGCAGAAAATCGTGGGTTAAGCCCGGTCATGCATCAACTTCAACGGCCAAACCGAATATTCATGGCAAGAAGCTAATGCTGTGCATCTGGTGGGATCAGCTCGGAGTGATCTACTATGAGCTACTTCAGCCTAACGAAACCATCACTGGAGAACGTTACCAACAACAATTGATGCGATTAAGCCGAGCATTGAAGATTAAACGCCCACTTTATGCCAAAAGACATGACAAGGTGATCTATCAGCACGACAACGCTCGGCCACATGTTGCAAAAGTTGTCAAGGAGACTTTGGAGGCGTTTCAATGGGATGTCCTACCCCACCCGCTGTATTCACCAGACATTGCTCCTTCAGACTACCACATGTTCCGTTCGATGACACATGGCCTGGCCGAGCAGCACTTCACTTCTTACGAAGAGGCGAAAAATTGGGTCAATGTTTGGATCGCCTGAAAAGACGAGGAATTTTTTCGACACGGAATCCGTATGCTGCCTGAAAGATGGGGAAAAGTCGTAGCTAAAGATGGACAATACTTTGAATGAAATATATTGTACTGATTTCTCTGAATAAAGCTTCGAATCTATGAAAAAAAAATCCCTCAAAACTTATTTGTACTCCTAATATATTTTGAAATTTAGTAACAATTTCAAAATTTTAACATCTACACATTTTACAATTTAATTTCGACGTTTTAATGTTTTTAAACTAAACAACACACTGTAAAATAACAACACATTCTATAGTTGAAAGTATAACTATGAAATTGAATTATATTAATTAATTATTTAATTAAAAAGGCATATATTGGATCCAAAAATCATTTATTTTACCAATATTTCAGCTGGCTGAACGCCAACCTTTATCAAGGTGTTATAACATTTTAAAGTGTGTCACTTTAAAACACTTTTAACACACTTTCAAATGTTATAACACCTTGATAAAGGTTGGCGTTCAGCCAGCTGAAATATTGGTAAAATAAATGATTTTTTGATCCAATATATGCCTTTTTGATTAAAGATTTATCTATGGATTGCTCTATTTTCAAAATTAATTAATTAAAATTTTAATTTAAATGGCAAATTTCGAACTTTCCTATTTAGTATTTTTTCATTTATATTTTATTTCATAAAATTCGTTTACTCTTAACCTACATTATATACCTATACTATATAATATAGCATCAAAATATTACACTCTTAGCAAGTTTTGAGGAATAAAATTTATCATGAAATGTGTTATTAAATTGAAAGGTTTTAATAAGAATATTTCAATTTATTTTACGAAAATAAAATTATTTAACATCAAAAGATCATTCATTTTGTAATGTTATTTTCAAATTATAGAATGTTAATTTTTAATTTAAAGTGGTTTTAAAACGTCTTTATTACAGACTTTCAAATTTTATTGTTAAATTGCAAAATGTTGTTATTATATAAAATAACAAAATAATCGCTCTCAAACATTTAAACTTAGAACTTATACAATAAAATGTTGTTATTAGTTTTAAAATGCTGTCTTAAGTGCAAAACCTTTATATATGCACAAAATCCAAAGGTTCTTATTAAAATCAAAAATATTCTCAATGAAATTAAAAATGTCTTTATATTAATTTCAAAGATGCCCTTGAAAATTCAAAAAGATTAATTTACAACAATTTTAATAACTCATCCTATCATTTGAAATTTCAAAATGCGAAATGTAAGATATCAATTTAAATATTCTATTGTAGAGAGTTAAAATACAAATAATTAGCAGTGTTGTGATACTATTTTATTTACAATTTAAAATACTAATCATATTGAAGATGAAGATTTTAGAAAAAAAAAATAGTTGGATTTCCATTATTTTTCAACTAAAACGTGAAAGATTTGTAATTAATCTACTTACTAATATCAGGATATTAAGATATTTTAATTATAGGAAATTTATCATAAATTCTTTAGTGGAATTAGGTTCGGAAGAGAGAAAAAGAAGGCCAGACAAAGAGTTAGAATCACGTTCCCAACATTTTCAGTAATGGAACAGTGGGAATTGCACAATAAATAACCAAGTTTCGCACATACCTTGCCATCGATTCTTCCCGAAACTGCCTATTGGGCTATAAAAGAACGATGGGAAATGCTGTTAAAAGTTCTACACAGAGTAGGGTAATTCCCCACTGTTCCCGCCAATTAGAACATTACTTCGTCTGCTATTTTATCATTATGGCGGGAATTCAATTTTACGTAATGGCAACGAGATTTACATTTCATTCTACTTTCTTCTGCTTTAATATAGTTTTAATGTCTTTTTAAAGATCTCACTCCCCAAATATATTATCATAATCAGAAATTTCTCAGAATTATATAAATATAAATTTGTTAGGATAACGAATTGCCATTTATTTTATCGCAAATCACTTTAGTTACGATATATATATAGATTAGAAGATAAACCTAAAAATTGTAAAAATATACTTTTATTAACGATTAAATTCGTTATTCAAATGCACGTAAATATGAAGAGAAGAATTATTTTTTTTAATCAATGATATACATTAACATTTTTAAATGATTAGGTAAAATGTTTTGTGTGTAAAATGCGTTTTTTAAATTGAATTTATTTTTAAAAAAATATTTTATGACAAAATATAATATATCTTTAATATATATTAAAATATTTTTCTAACTTTAAAATTTACTTTATATATGTGAAAATTTTATAAATTTACATTTAATTTATCAACACAAATTGTAAGGTAGAAATTATATGATAGACAAAATATGATCAATTACTAGATACAATTCTCTATTTAAGGCTGCAATACTAAATTATAATAATTAATTTGACATCTAAAATATTTTAATAAACTTAATTAGGTCCATATATATTTTATAATTGCCTTTTTATATTATACTGTCCTAGCACTTCTGTGATGTTGATCTAATTTATTCTGGTCATAAATATTTTAAAACATGAAAGTTCATATTGAACTATATATATATTGCCACGTTTTTATTTTAAAACGCTAATTTTCTGTTTTGTAAAACTTTAATTTTAAAGTTCATTATTTTAAAAGTGAAATGTTTGTTAATGGAATAGACATTTTACCTCAACTCATTTTATTGCCGCCTTTGTTTACAAATCATTTGTTTTTTTATATCTATTTTTACATATCGTTTTTATTGAGTTTTTATAATTTTTCATGTACATCATTGACTTTTAATGAATGAGAAAAAGAAATTGAAAATAAACATATGAAAAATTAAAGTAACACCCTAAAGGAATTTATGTACAATTGAAAATTGTTTTTTTGTAACGTCTCAATATAATTTAAAATAATAAATTTTCAATTTAAAATTTGTTAAATATATATATTTAAATTTATTATTCAAATATGAATTATGATAATTATACTATTAGTGAAAAATGAATATGAGAAATGAGTAAATAAAAGTAAATGAGAAAATAAATGAGTAAAAATAAATAAAAAACAATAGTAAATAATTATTTTCAAATACTTTCTAAACTTCCATATTTTCCCCGGCTCTCATAAAATTCAATAATTCTATTGTTTAGAATTTTTTCCACACCACAAATATTTTCTTTTAAAATTGCATATTCAATAGGCAATTTCTTTCTCTTTATTTATTATTTTTATTAGACTCCTGTTCTAGGGAAAAATTCTTTTATTTTGAATCTATGATCCAATATGCTCGTAATTTATTTTTATCAACATATTTTTTTACAATTTATTTTTAATACAAAAATATACTTTCAATAAAAAACTAATATTTTACCATTTTTAGGCAAATGTAATATTTTACAGAATTTAAAATTTTATTCTTTAACCCTTTCCTTAAACTGATTTTTATCTATTCTTTTGTTCACAATTTTATTCCAAACTTCCCATTGCTTTGTGTGGAAAAGTCGTTTGGAATATATATTTTTTGTACCTTTCGACACTTTTGTTCTTTCCCAAAAATTGTCGCCAATAAACCACAGAGTGGAAAGTTAAATGGGGGCAATAAAAACTATGTTAGCGGTGAATAATCTTAAAATCAAGGTGATAACAAAAGAAACATTTCTTTTCTAAATCTTTTCTTACGAATTGCCTTGAATTTTTTTTTTTTGGCTCGTGGTTAAAACTTGTTCTTTTTGTTCCTTTGCCAAACAACATAGTCTTGTTATTTGTGAAAGGGTTAGAATAATAAAAAAAATATCGATGCAGAAGAAATATAAGAAATACTCTTCGTCTGCTACTTTTTTTATTGTAACCCTAGCTAGGTCCAATACTTTTCGTCTGTTTGAGAAGAGCAAACTTTTCTTCTGTTCTCAATTTTCGTCTGATTCTCTCAACTTTGTAATTAAATTTATTTTTCTCTTTTTCCCCCTTTTCTTTCTTTGTAGTTTGATTTAATTAATTTACCGATATATATGGTTGATTAAAAAATTCACAAGATTGGTCAATATTTAATTGAAAATATTCTTTGAGATTATTAGTGTCTATAGATTTATTACATACTTTTTTTCTAATAATTATCACATTATTATATATTTTTTCTTAACCTTCTTTAAAATTAAGGAAGTGTTTTTTCGAGATACATAGAATTGATTAATACAGAGACTTTTCAGAAAAACTTATGTGACTTCTCCAATCAAATTTATTAAACTTCCAGCCTAAACACTAAATATATATTTATATATAAAAATTTATAAATATGTTCCTCCCCATTGAATATTAGCAAAAATATATTTTTAAACTTAATTATATTGACGTTATGTGGCACTGAGTTTGTTGTTGACACACAATAATATGTTATAATACCTTGAAAAAGGTTAGCGTTCAGCCAACTGAAATATTGGTAAAATAAATTTTATTGTTATCCCCAATATATGACTTTTAATTAAAGATATAGTTAAATATTTCGAACAATTAATATGAATAATACTTAACAAGAAAAACATATTTACTAAGCCATTTATATATTCTAATATTTTTTTTTTAAATGTTGAAAATTGACCTATCCATTTTGAATACAATAATTAATAAGGGGCTTATATTGTATGAAAATTTGTAATACATTTTCCAATATTTCGATGAGGCAGTTCGCCTATCTTCAGCGATTCAAACATTGTTAACATTATTTATTTATTTATTATCCCTAGTACACGAGGTGCCGGCCATGTTAATCATGGTGGGTAGTAGTTGGCGACTGCTTTTACTGTAAGTGAACCACATGTCTACATATGTGAAAGGCAGTTCGACTTTTGCATTTCAAATGTTCCAGAGATGTTTGTTTAATTTCACTCGCTGATGGGGTTAGACCTTTGCAAAAATCGGAAGCCTTGGAGCATTTTTTTTAATTAGAAAAAGTGTCCAATGCAGGATGCAATCCCGGGTCGTAGCGGTTGAAAACCAACGGTTTAGAACATCCTTCCACCGAACCCCCTAAACATTTGTTATTGTAAACAAATGTTTGTTAACAAAATTTGAATTTTAGAAGATATGCAAACTTCCCCTTATTAAAATATTGGACTTTTTTACATTTTGATCAAAAAATAAGCCTTATTCATTTAAACAATATAGGTACAGTAGAATCTCCATGAGAGGACACACGCGCTAGAGGAATCCTCTCTATAAAGGACAGTTTACATTTTTAAAATGACAAATTTTACTATTTAGTAACTCTCCGGTAAGAGGACATCTCTCCCTAAAGGAAACTTGGGCTTTAAAACTAGGTGTCTTTTACAGGGAGGTAGTTCTACTGTATATATAAAAATCCGATAGAAACACGGCTATATATAAAGATGGAAGACAACTAAGGGAGCTAGGAAAAAGACGATATATCAATATAAAATATAATAGCTATCATATATCTAGTTTAAGGATTATATTACTAGGGTGAATATATAGATATATTTGACATATATGAATAAAGCATGGAGTAATAGGATATTAGGTTTGAAAAAAATGAAGGTATGTAATATAAAATATGATAATCATCACTATTACCTCATATATGGGGAGGATATTGGTGACGTGAGAGGAAACTAGCAACTGAAGGATGGCGTCTTAGGTATTTGTCTTTAGAATTATAGGCCAAGCCCAGATGAAAAAGTAGGAGGCGGAGCAGTAACAAGCTCGCTAAAAACCTGTGCTAAACTGGCCCGGCTGATAGTACTCTGTAAGGGCTTCAGGGATACAGGATTAGTCTGTACTCCATGTTAGAAGCGGCTATACATGTCATTTGTTCCTCATGTCAGAGGCGGCCATTTCTTTTTGAGCTAAGTCGGCCTGCTACTGAGTAGTGCTCCCAGTCTAATTGACAAAGACAGACGTATTCTACTTCACCCAGTCATGATGATTGTCACTTGAGACCCTGATATGATTGAGTGGAGATAAGAATAAAGAAGATTTCCTACTTCAATAAGTTTTTCTTTAACTTTCGGACAACTTTCGTGCATTACTCTTTGTCATGTCAATATTCCGAGTAATGTGGAACTTATTTGCATATTGGATCCTTTCCTATACATTACAGATGTATTGACTATTCTATGACTATATTAATCTGAGAATTAATTCATCATTATATATTATACATAATTAAATATATATATATTCGTGATCATTTTCCCGCGAGGAAATTGATCCATAAAAGCAAATGTCACCTCTCCCATCAAAATAAACGACATAACTAGACGGCATCTATTGACGATCACTGAAATCAAGAGATCAGATTGTCAAGATTCCATTAGATCCGCCCTGGACTGAAGAGCTCCATTAGCCTGGCACTGTGGTCTCCAGGTGGACACTTCTCAGTTTACCAAAGCTGGTGTTGTGGCTTTGTCACCGACCTGAGGCTTCTAGTTTGAAAAGAGACGGTCTATAGATGGCGTGTTTGTGTGAAATTAATATATTAAACTCTTTTTTTTTTAATTGTTCAATTTGTAAATAATCATACGCGTCTATAATAGTTTCGAATTTTCATAACAGATGGCGCGCTAATGCATCATAATATTACACTTTATAATAAGAAAGTTATGTTGTCTGAAAATTAAAATCGTATTTGTATATTTAAGTCGTGGGTTTGAAGAGTTCTCTTGAAGAAAAAGGACACGACCGTCTTTGTTGGAATATCTGAAGATATTAATAAATTATATTTACACTAAGCTCCAGTTGTCGTCTTCTTCTTTCTTATCCCCACTCAATAATATTATGAGCCTGTAGATCTTGAGACTTTTAATGGTGTCTGCTGGGGATGAGTAGAGCTCATCGATGAATGAGCCAATACAGTCAATGATGTGATGACAACCATCATGACTGGGTGAAGTAGAATGCAATCTGCCTTTGTCATCAAGACTGGCGGCATTACTTAGTGGCAGGCCGACTTAGCTCCAACAGAAATGGCCACCTCTGACATGAGGAACAGACGCCATGTGCAGCTGCTCCTAACATGGAGTACAGACTCATCCTGTATCCCTGGATCAGGGGCCTTTACAGAGTACTATCAGCTGGGCCAGCTGAGCCCAGGTTTTTAAGCGAGATTGTTACTGTCCAGTCCCAAGCCCGGAAAAGGCGGAGTTAATGTATTTGATTGGATGACCCCAATTTCCTCATTATTTTATGCTATTGAGTTGAGAGACTCTTTTTTTTTTGTCGATTTATGGTGTGTCGTGATTGGAGGAAATTAATGTTTCTAGGGTTAGTATATATTTGAATATATATTAGTAGTAATAGTATTTGGTGATTATATTGTAGTTTTGATATTTTCTTGGATTATATCTGTTTTTATACCCCATATTGGGTTTAGATACCATTATCGGAAATTGAAATGAATATAAAAACAAATAATAAGCATTATATAAATAAAGAAGTTTGATTTATTTGTGCAAAGAAACATTCGCGTCTTAATGCCTTCATTCGTTACATTATAAATGCATTTGATGTATTTATTTAAAGAGAATGGTACCTAATTTGCATCCCAAAACAATCCTCCTGCACTTTTACACAAATATTTAGGTTTATAATTAGGTGGAACAATTTGGTTAGATAACCCTTTACTCGGACGAATCCCGGGCGAAGCCGTTTTATTCGACTAGCGTTTCACTCATAGAAAAAACTAAAGGAATTTGTACCTTTTAGCATGTATATCGGGATTATTCAATATAGGTTCCTGTATATAATATCTTTCAGAGTTATTGCCTGAATCCCGATATACATGCTAAAAGGTAAAACTTCCTTAGGTTTTGTCTATGAGTGTATTAGACTTACCACACTACAATATAAATCTATACTAATAATATAACAATAATAAATTTTCTCTATAATAGGACGGAAATTTTGAGATAATTAAACTATGTAATGAGAAAAATTAAATAATAATAATTATTATTATTATATCTTTGTGAATACCCACACAGAGAAATATTGTTACTAAAAAAAGCTTAAATAAAAGTTAAATAGACATTTTCAATGTGACCGAACGCATTCTATTCTACAGGATAGACTCACAGTTCGTGGGAAGAATAAATAATAATCTTAGAACAGATTACTCTGTGAAATTTATTTTTATTCTAGAGATGTATGACTACAGAGGTTCGGCCACGTTGGAGACAAAATAATTCTACTCTGTTCATAGATTTAATACATACTACACACGCATACACTACCGAAATATTATAAAAATAATTTCCAAAAAATGCTAATTTTTCATTATTGTAGTCGTTCTATATGCTGCTTGTGCAATAAATATTGCATTAAAAATGTAAATATATTGATCACCTACAAATGGAGACCATTCCCTTAAGCCATTGAGAAACAAATAGGCTAATATCCATATAGAGCCATATATGAAGACCATTATTTATTATAAAGAAGTTATATATATTTAGAAAAAAGTAATCATCATCATCAGAAGTGTAGCCATATATGAAGATAAGAATAATAATTGAAATCTTATATAGAAAATATAGACCAATACCTGAAGCCTTAAATCACCATAATCTGAAATGAAGCCATATATGAAGATAAGAATAATAATTGAAATCTTATATAGAAAATATAGACCAATACCTGAAGCCTTAAATCACCATAATCTGAAATGAAGCCATATATGAAGATAAGAATAATAATTGAAATCTTATATAGAAAATATAGACCAATACCTGAAGCCTTAAATCACCATAATCTGAAATGAAGCCATATATGAAGATAAGAATTATAATTGAAATCTTATATAGAAAATATAGACCAATACCTGAAGCCTTAAATCACCATAATCTGAAATGAAGCCATATATGAAGATAAGAATAATAATTGAAATCTTATATAGAAAATATAGACCAATACCTGAAGCCTTAAATCACCATAATCTGAAATGAAGCCATATATGAAGATAAGAATTATAATTGAAATCTTATATAGAAAATAATAGACCACTACCTGAAGCCTTAAATCACCATAATCTGAAATGAAGCCATATAGAAATAAATAGACCGATATATATAGTGAAGTCATATACAAACATTTTCATAAACATCTGGAATGAAGCATTTAGAAAAAATAGACCATTTTATGTAGTGAGGTCATACAGAAACAATTATACAAGCAAATGGAGTGATATTGTATATGAACAAATGTACCATCATTTGAAGTAAAGCCATATAGGAACTAATGTACCATCATCTGAAGTGAATCCAATAGAAATAAATAGGACATCATCTGAAGTGAAGCCATATTTAAAGAGACCATCCTTTAAAGTGAAGCTATATAGGAAGCGTTGTACCATCATCTGAAGTGAATCCAATAGAAATAAATAGACCATCACTTGAAGTGAAGCCATATTTGAAGAGACCATCATTTAAGTAAAGCTATATAGGAACCAATGTACCATCATCTGAAGTGAAGTCACATAGAAATAAATAGACCATCATATGAAGTGAAGCCATAAAGAAATAATAGACCATCATCTGAAAGGAAGCCATTTCTGAAGAGACCATCATTTAAAGTGAAGCCATAAAGAAATAATAGACCAGCATATGAAGTGAAGCCATATTTTGAAGACCATCATTTAAAATGCAGCCATATAGGAACCAATGTACCATCATCTGAAGGGAAGCCATGTACATGAAATAAACTCCATACTTTATACAAAGAGAGCTCAAAACTGAGGTCATTATAATGAACAACTATATAATAATATATAATTAGGTTAATTTATTACGACTTAGAGCGCTATGTCCCCTTTGGGACACTTGCACTTCAAAGGTAAACTAAACATTAAAAAAATATATTTGAGATATGTACAAGATTTAGTATGGAATTTAGTTAGATGAAAGAGAAAAATATCAACACAATAAAATATGTAAAAAGGGTATACAAATTTAGTTAAATGAAATGAATTGTAAAGTATTGTGTGTATTCGAGGAAAACAATTTACATATTGAAGAAATTTTTAAGGAATATTTTAGAATGAAAATAGGCAAGATATTAGAGAATTATTTACAATTAAAACTATGCTAAACAGAGTTAATTTTCTGAGTTATCACATTAAAATACCATTATCACACACATACATACAGCTTTATTAAGACCACTGATCTTATACAGATTCACTGCAGGAAGGATTCACGTATTGAGGTTTAGTATCATCGGGGAAATATATTGAATCGACAAAGATGGGAGAGATGAAGAATGCATTGTAAGGAATCTCTACAAAACAATAAACAATTGGCCATTTTACTATTAACACTCGAGTAGATAACCATGTGAAGGATAATAATTATCATGGTACTCCATGATCAGGTACTTACGCTAACAATGGAGTTGGTCCTTGAGTACGAATGGACCGTACTGTGTGAAAATTTCTCTATTCTCTACATTGACGTATTGTAAACTTGATGTTTATTCCAGTAGGAGTTGTAGCTGCCTTAATCTACCGAACACCATAACCTACATACTTGAAGGTATAAGATTGTCCCAAAAGTTCGTGTTTATTCTTAAAACGTTGTTGTTTCTTATCCCCTTGTGTAAAGATTACACGAATTCCATGAGTTCGTGCTACACTATATAGACTGTTGTTGTTTCTTATCCCCTTGTGTAAAAATTACACGAATTCCATGAATTCGTGCTACACTATATAGACTGTTGTTGTTTCTTATCCCCTTGTGTAAAAATTACACGAATTCCATGAGTTCATGCTCCTCAGGCTATTTTACGATAAGCAGCGGCCTCTCCCAAAGGTTCTGTTTAGTACACCTAATGCAAGCCAAAATGTGTTCTGGAGCTGCAGGTGTCAAGCTATAATTTGGGCAAGTGGGGTAGATTTTGTTGTTATTTTCTATCTTCAATTGTTTGATGGCCTGTTCTAAATCTTGTTAGTGTTGTTTAGTGTCTTTAAACGTTGTTTTATTATTACTTGGCGAATAATATTATTACGGCTAATACATAATAATACATTATACAATTATGATACATTAGCGCGCCATCTATTATGAAAATTCGAAACTATTATAGACGCGTATGATTCGACAATTAAACAATTTCTACTTGCCCTTACTGAATTGGAAAAATTAATGGGATTTTTCCATTGCAGTAAGGTCAAGTAAAAATTGTTTAATTTTAAAAGAATCATACGCGTCTATAATAGTTCCGAACAAAACACAAGGTAATAAGTCCAAATCCAAATAAATAAATAGTGTGTGACGTTTCAGTAACAGCGTTGTTACCATCATCAGACAAAAGTGCTGAATTATTATAGATAAGAAACACAAGGTAATAAGGCCATATCTAAATAAAATAAATAGTGTGTGACGTTTCAGTAACAGCATTGTTACCATCTTCAGACAAAAGTGCTGAATGATTATAGGATATAAACACAAGGTAATAAGACCAAATCCAAATAAATAGTATGTGACGTTTCGGTAACAGCGTTGTTACCGTCTTCATACAAAAGTACTGAATGATTTCTTTTTGAAACTTTTATCTAAAGATGGTAACAACGCTGTTACCGAAACGTCACACTTTATTTATTTATTTGGATTTGGTCTTATTACCTTGTCTCTATATATTTATATATTACATTATTGGGATAACTAAAAATTAATATTTATAACAAATTTCAGATTTACATATTCTTTGTAAATTTGTTTTTTTTTTAAAGGTATATACAGTTAAACCTGTCTATAGCGACTCCTCTTGGGACTAACCAAAATAGGATGCTATAGAGAAGGGGTGCTATAGACAGGTCACTTTTAATGTAAATCGCATCGTACTACGTATTTAAAATCGGGCGCTATAGAAAGGGAGGCCCTATTTAGAGGTGGCGCTATAGACAGGTTTAACTATACAAATAAATTACCTATTGAATTTATCTATTGATTTTTTTGAAAAATAAAAATATTTTCTTAAAAATTTAATATCCTTGTTCCAAATTGTGGCGGAATATATAAAATATTTAAAGGCCAGATGTTACTGAATCAATATTTTATTTTTTGTGTTCAATATTTTATATTTTAAAAAATATATAGGGGTTTGTTTGTAGGGGCTATAGACCTCTCTTTAATCTAAGGTATATTAAACTGCAATAAAATATTTATTTGGTTTTTATTTAGAACATTATTAAAACAGTGGCAATAAAATATTTTTAAAATATCTTATTATTTTGATAACAAAATAAAATCTATGAAAGGAATGTTAAATCAATTTATAAAAATTGAATTTTCAAAGACAAAAATGTATTTTATTTTTGTGAAATTAAAATAAATTTAATAATTTTTAAAACGGAATTTTGTATATTGTATTAAAAAAATATTTAGATGGTTTAAAATAATAATAAAATCGCTTTTTATCGCAATATAATTGCAATATTTGATATGCAAAATGGCAGAAATAAATAGCAGAAGATACAAATGCTATATAAATGTTTACTATTAAGTTACAAATCTCTTAATGTATTAAATAACACTTTCAAAAATAATTTGAGTATCATATATCCATTTAGAGATAAAATATGAATAATTTGATACAATCTTCTGCTTTATTTTTGTTAAATTGAATAGAAAGTGTTGAAATTTATTTCGATTCTTTTGTTTTATTATCAAATATATTATTTTACCTCTCTTTATATAAGATATAGTAAATATAAAGTTTGTATATTATAACAAAAATTTCGCCTAAACTATATTAATACAAAAGAAGTTGAAATATTTTAAATTGTAATTTAAATATCGGTATTTGCTGCCTTTTTTTCTTAAGTTGAATGTTTGTAATTTCTTATCTTTAACACCTAAGAATAGATATAATATCTACTATATATATTTTCTTATTTGAAAAGGCATATATTGGTAAATAAATTATATATTTTTGAAAATAGAGCAACCCATAAATAAATCTTCAATTAAAAAGGCATATATTGGTTCAAAATATCATTCATTTTACCAATATTACAGCGTTCAGGCTACTGAAATATTGGTAAAATAAATGATATTTTGATCCAATATATGCCTTTTTAATTAAAGATTTATTTATGGATTTCTCTATTTTCAATATATATATATATAACCTAAATATAATTGCTAAAAGAAGGGTGTTTAAAATAAAAAATAATTTATTAAAAATTTTAAAAATATTGAAATATAGAAATGATTGTGATTTATTTGATATTCATAAATATATAATATGAGATATAATATAGTATAATATATAATAATAATATAGTGTGTGTGAAACATATCTATATTAATTTATCAAAAGATATAACGGAAAAATAATTTAATTTAAAAGACTGCTGAGTAGAGCAGGATTTCCTTTCTAATTAATAACCTTTTTTTTTCTCTAACTCACCAAAAACTTGGAGAAATTCCTTCAATTGCAATTCTGAGGTTTGTCTGTTTCCCCAAGGGAAAAACCTTTATTTCAATTAACGTCCTCAATTTCACCCAAAATCTTTGCTCACTCTCAAAAAGAAATCAATAAAAATCACTGAGACTTAATAATGAAGAAATAAATAACATATGTCTCAAATCTTTTTTTCATTTATTTATTTAGTCTAAGATCTTTTTTATCTTTTGTTCGTTATTTTTTAAAAGAAGAATCAATAGCTAATTTATCTTTTCTACCTTATTCTTTTGTTAAAGTTTAAAAAAAAATTATTTCTTCCTTTATGAAAAAATGCTAAATCGTTGTTAAATTGCTTACGAAACTTTTTTTTCATAAAATTGAATATTTTTTCCGAACCATATATATTTTTATATAAATAAATAATGCACTTTTTCGTTTACTAGATGAATAAAATATTTTTTTCTCTCCCGTTTAAAGAAAATGTTCTAAATATATATATGAATTTAAAGTAAGGTGTATTTCAACAATTATTTGTTACTAAGAAAATGGATGAATTTTCTGTTTTTCTATTTCAGGATTTATTAAATATTATTTTTCAATTAAGCCTATATAATTTTTCCTTAGAATTTATGTAGAAGAAATAAGTTCTCTGTATAAAACTGTTGTTTGCTTTAATTTAGAAGAAAGCCTTTTATACCTTTTATTTAACATGTTGCATTAGCGCACCATTTGTTGTAAGACTCTCTCTTCACTATGAGTCTGTAGGATAGAATTTTGGAAGAGATTTAAAAAAAACTACAACATAAATACAGTTAAACCTGTCTATAGCGCCCCCTCTAAATAGCGCCTCCCTCTCTATATCGCCCGATTTTAAATACATAGTACGATGCGATTTACATTAAAAGTGACTTGTCTATAGCACTCCCTCTCTATAGCACCCTATTTTGGTGAGTCCCAAGGGGGGGTGCTATAGACAAGTTTAACTCTAACTCCTTCGACAAGAGAGTTTTGCTTAACTATGTCAATAACTAATCGGGTTGTTATGGTAACAATATGATAATCATATTGGGTACACTATGTATAAATATCTAAAACTGTATTGTTGGCGAAGGATTCTTCGTATACCTTGGACAGCGACATCGATACTATCACAACTATCGATTTCAGAAGATGACCGACTTCTGTACAACGAAATTGTTTGAGATTCTTCGGTCACATCGCGCGACGCAGGGGAATGGAGTACATCATACTGACTGGAAATTCGTCTGGGCGACACATACCTGGACGCCTGCCGACACGTTAAAGGAACTCATTGGCTTAACGGTCGCCGAGATGGTACATCGAGCTCAAGATAGAGATGGCTGGCGTCGTGTTTGGGATGTAATACGTACAGTGGGCCACAAACGTTCGATCGATAAAATGATTTCTATTACATAAATCAATTCCATAACAAGTTTTCTAACCACATCAACAACTAACCGGGTTGTCAAGGTAACAAGATAAATATCAAATTATAGGTAAACTATGTGTGGTGGTGTCTTGTCCATGGAGCAGATCAGATCGGTCCATGCACCCTGATCACAATATCAGCCAACTGAGGTGGTGGTGGTGTCTTGTCCATGGAGCAGATCAGATCGGTCCATGCACCCTGATCACAATACCGGCCAACTGAGGTGGTGGTGTCTTGTCCATGGAGTAGATCAGATCGGTCCGTACACCCTGATCACAATACCGGCCAACTGAGGTGGTGGTGTCTTGTCCATGGAGCAGATCAGATCGGTCCGTACACCCTAATCACAATACCGGCCAACTGAGGTGGTGGTGGTGTCTTGTCCATGGAGCAGATCAGATCGGTCCGTACACCCTAATCACAATATCAGCCAACTGAGGTGGTGGTAGTGTCTTGTCCATGTAGCAGATCAGATCGGTCCATGCACCCTGATCACAATACCGGCCAACTGAGGTGGTGGTGGTGTCTTGTCCATGGAGCATATCAGATCGGTCCATGCACCCTGATCACAATACCGGCCAACTGAGGTGGTGGTGTCTTTTCCAAGGAGCAGATCAGATCGGTCCATGCACCCTGATCACAATACCGGCCAACTGAGGTGGTGGTGTCTTTTCCATGGATCAGATCGGTCCATGCACCCTGATCACAATACCGGCCAACTGAGGTGGTGGTGTCTTTTCCATGGATCAGATCGGTCCATGCACCCTGATCACAATACCGGCCAACTATATATTAATATATTATATATATATTTATTTATTAAAACACAAAGTGTATATTTTGAATCAAATATATTTATTAAAAACAAAATTATTTACTTCATCGAGGTTGTTCGCCTATCTTCATCTAGGATTCAAATTTACAAAGATTTACAATTTCAAGAAGATAGGTAAAAAGCCTCATCGAAATATCGATTTTGTTTTTAATATATAAATGATCCTATATATATATATATAGCGTTCTGACTATAAAGTAATCCATATTTAAATCTTTAGATAATAAAAAGGCTTATATTGGATTGAATAAAAGATTTAATTTTGTATTAATGTAATTTTGTTTATACAAAGATGTAATGCCTTGACAAAGGTTGTCGTTCAGCCAATCGAAATATTGGCATATAAATCTTTTATTCAATCCAATATATGCCTTTTTATTATCTATAAATATATAAACATGCGTTTTGTTTTAATATATTTATATTATTTATATTTTATAATTAAATATATTATCTATATTATAATTACTATATATTTTCCTAATTTATTTGTATATTTAAAAAATTAAATTTATTAAATATATATTGTATGTTGGTAGTTTAAAGAAAAAAACTCAAGCGTTCTCTTAATTAAGTAGTTGCCTAGAAACGCCATTTTAAAAAAAATCTTCTGATTTAATTTTTCCGCACCGATGCTTATATTTAAATATTTTAAAACGAATGTTTAACGAAATAATTTGTAAATTTTATTAAACGCAAATATTTAACAAGGTTTTTAAAAAAACAAATGTACTCATATTTGAAACTTTATTTCGTCTGTGTTTTAAAACGTTTGTTAACATTCAATTAAATTTAATCCTCACATTGGTTAAGTAGATTGTTTTTAAAATTCCGCTTCATGTAGTAACTATCTTTATTTCTCTACACCTTTTAAATAAATGGAAGAATTTGTTTGCGAAAGAGCAGAAATTTGCTCATTACAAATATTTATATGTAATTCTACTGTCCTAAAAGCTTATATCCATAGTTTACTTGAAATATTCGCGTCTTAATGTTTTCATTCGTTATATATGGATGACGCATTATTGCTTTGTATTAATTTATGCCTTACTTGACCTTATTGTTTGCGGAAGACATTGCTCAATGCAAATATTTATATGTAATTCTACTGTCCTAAAAGCTTATGTCCACCCTTCGGTGTAGCATAGATAAGCAGAATGATCCAATACAGTATTAGAGCTCTAAGAAACGGTCTGATAGATTAAATTGGTGAAACCGATGCGAGGGTTCATCACTGATGAGCCAAGACTTCCAAATAACTCTTCATCGCAGTAAGTACAGTAGATATTTGTTTTATATTTAGAAAAAACATTCATGCTTTATAACTCTAATTTCTTATGTATATATGGCATATGGCAGGTAAAAACATACACTCATGGATAAAACATGAGGAAGTTGAAAGACTGAGATATCGCCTGTCGTCTATATATATATATATTAAGGAGACAGAGAATGTTCACACTTGGTTATCGCGTGTGTCTTCAATAAAGTTTACTATAATATCTTCAGAATTATTGTCTAAATCCCGATATACATGCTAAAAGGTACAACTTCCTTAAGTTTTGTCCAGGAGGGTATCTTTCAGAGTTATTGTCTAAATCCCGATATACATACTAAAAGGTACAACTTCCTTAAGTTTTGTCCAATGAGTGTATCTTTCAGAGTTATTGTCTAAATCCCGATATACATGCTAAAAGGTACAACTTCCTTAAGGTTTGTCCATGAGTGTATCTTTCAGAGTTATTGTCTGAATCCCGATATACATGCTAAAAGGTACAACTTCCTTAAGGTTTGTCCATGAGTGTATCTTTCAGAGTTATTGTCTGAATCCCGATATACATGCTATAAGGTACAACTTCCTTAAGTTTCGTCCATGAGTGTATCTTTCAGAGTTATTGTCTGAATCCCGATATACATGCTAAAAGGTAAAACTTCCTTAAGTTTTGTCCATGAGTGTATCTTTCAGAGTTATTGTCTGAATCCCGATATACATGCTAAAAGGCACAACTTCCTTAAGTTTTGTCCATGAGTGTATCTTTCAGAGTTATTGTCTGAATCCCGATATACATGCTAAAAGGTACAACTTCCTTAAGTTTTGTCCATGAGTGTATCTTTCAGAGTTATTGTCTGAATCCCGATATACATGCTAAAAGGTACAACTTCCTTAATTTTTGTCCATGAGACTGTTAATATTAACAAATATTAATATATTAGATAAATAGAGTGCAAGCTCTAATTTTTTAAAATAAATATAAATTAGTTATTATCTGTATTAAAAGATTAATGCTGGGAGCAAAGTTAAATAAATTTTATTATTTTTAAAATATAATTGAAATTTCTGCATTCATTTGAAATTTAAAAAGGATTTTGTTACTTAGACAATGGCTTTGATTGTACACTCTGTCAAATCCAAGTTAGGGTTGTCAACTGGGGAGTATCTTATTTGGGCAACATTCCAAATCTTTCCAAACTTGGCACTTTCTCGCTTTTTATAACAATCGAAAGTTAGAATGTTTTTTCATAGTAACTAGGACATTTTTGGTGGCTTGGTGTTGAAATATGAGGTTAAATATAATGACAGTTACTTTAAAATATTGTTATGAATCTTTTTACCACGATTTGTTTGTGATTATAATAATTATTAAACCATTCTATTGAATAAACTTATTAATAAATGAAAGCATTAAAAAGAACGAATAGATAAAACTTAAGGAAGTAGAAAGTCTTTGATGTCGTCAGACTTCTTTTTTTTAAGAAGACAGAGGCAATTTTGGTCACACTTGGTTATCTCATGTGTCTTCAATAAAGGTCACTGTAATATCTTTCAAGAGTTATTGTCTGAATCCCGATATACATGCTAAAAGGTACAACTTCCTTAAGTTTTGTCCATGAGTGTATCTTTCAGTTATTGTCTGAATACAGATATATATGCTAAAAGGTACAACTTCCTTAGGTTTTGTCCATGAATGTATCGTTAAGAGTTATTGTCTGAATCCCGATATACATGATAAAAGGTACAACTTCCATAAGTTTTGTCCATGAGTGTATCTTTCAGAGTTATTGTCTGAATACCGATATACATGCTTTAAGGTACAACTTCCTTAAGTTTTGTCTATGAGTGTATACTGTATACTCTATTTAAAATTGAAATCTTATAAAAAGAGTTTATTTATAAGGTAATAACGCATCATCCATACATAAGAAAATAAACCATTAAAGAACAAATATTTATTTTACACTTAAGCAAACTTCTACCGTCCTTACTACGATGATAATATATTGGTTGAGCATGTCTCATCAATGGTGAACCCTCCCAGTAGTTTCAACAGATTGATTTTTTTGAAAAAAGAAAATTCGTTCTTAATAGTTTCATTTTGTACATATAGATGGCGCGTTATTGCCTTTTGTTCAAAGTATATAACAATATTCGAATAATATTTCATATCGATGCTAAAATAATAGACAGATTTGCGTAAATAAATAGATATAATTTTAGTCTTAAACATGTTAATTTTTTAGATAAAATTAAAATGTAGAATCTTAAATTCTTTTGGATTTAATACCAATTTAGTCCTAAATGTGATGAAGGCTCTATTTCAATTAACAAATATACATCGTATTGTATTTTAGACAGAAATATCCTCTTTAAATATGCTTTCAAATACGTTGTACATACGTCAAAGAATCGGCTATATAGATTAGACATATATTTACATATGTAAATGGTTATATGCAATATTGATGGCCTATGCAAATCAATGAGATATGAGCAGAAAGCAATAATAGATTGAGCCACACTGCCTTGTAATGAAGGAAGATAGGGTTCTCTTTCCCGAGAGACATGGATATTGGTCCAATATCAATAAACTATTATTCACTGATTCCTTTACTCTGTACAATTTCCTTAATTCCCCAGTGGAATAGGCTTGGACGTAGCTTAGCAATATCTATGTATTCTTTCCATTTGGGATAATTATTACAGAGGATCATTAATAAATCCAGTATAATTATATTTTAAAATATGTTTTAATATATAGAAAATTATAGTATATATATAATACAATCTATTAAGTGAGACTTAATGGCTTTGTTCTTTTTGTTTGCGGAAGAGCATTGCTCGATGCAAATATTTGTATATTATAGCAAAGTATTTATTATTTTATTAACAGAATATTATTTTTGTTTATATTTTACTATTCTGTAAACTTCCCTCGTTGCTTATCTTTTGTTTATTATTCATAGTTTGTTCTTGCCTTAAATAAATTGCTGTGTCATCCTGAAGTTTGTCTTTCCTATTTTTCCACGTGGCAATATAACTAGCCGATGTACCCGGCTTCGCCAGGGTTTTACCCGAGTGAAAGTTTGCCTAACGAATATATGATAAATAATATTTTTCGAGCATATATCTTTATCTCTACACAATATATTCTTATAAATTAAAGTTTGTTACTCTTTTCTCCGAAAAACTACTCAATAAACAAATGGACAATTTTGCATGTTGGTAGCTTAATAGGAAAATTCGAAACTATTATAGACGTGTATGATTATTTCAAACATTAAATAATATCTACTGCCCTTACTGCTATGGAAAAATGAATGGGAGGGCCTGGTTCATCAGTGGTGAACCCTCCCAGCGGTTTCGCCAGTTAAATCTATCATATCGCTGTTATATTGCATTTTTTCGATCTTCCTTTTATAGTGATACTGATGCTAGACTCTTGGAATGGGTATTTTAGAATAACTATACACATAATAATGCACCATAATATAGATGAATATGGTTTTGAAAATAGAGGTATCCATGAATAAATCTATAAATCAAAGGCATATTTTGGGTCAAAATATAATTTATTTTACCAATATTTCAGTTGGCTGAACGCCAACCTTTATCAAGGTATTATAACATATTAATGTGTGTCAACAACAAACTCAGCGCCCCATAAACTCACTAGAATTAAGTTTAAAAAAGATTTTTTTTGCTTATATTCAATGGAGAGAAAATTTATTTTGTCCTTAATATGAATTTATATATCTTTTTTTCTCCTCATTGAATATAAGAAAAATTATATATTTTTATACTTAATTCTATTGACGTTATATGGCGCTGAGTTTGTTGTTGACAAACTTTAAAATGTTATAACACCTTGATAAAGGTTGGCGTTCAGTCAACTGAAATATTGGTAAAAAAATGATATTTTGATCCAATATATGCCTTTTTATTTATAGATGAATATATAGATCAACATTTAAGCGGAAAGACTTAAGTTATATTGTCAAGTAGCTCTACAACTCCGGTCACAGGAAGCTCCATGGGATACCTGTCAATCATTACTGGACTCCGGGGGGACAGGTGTGAGGGGTTCTCGGAATCTTATCGGCAAATAAGGAAAACGGGACGCCTCGGTGGCTGACCACTCTCATTATTATTTTACCTTGGGATAAGTTGTTATCTCTCTCCCTATAAATACCTCTTGTATATAATTTTATTGGAGAACTAAAAGGTAAATACCCACCTTTATAATAAATTAATTATCCCCAAATTTACCCTTGCTTTTTTATCTCCGTGACAATATTATGATGCAGTTTTATACTTAATGACCTAGCTTTTTCCCGGCGTATTCCCAAGTGAATATTTGCCAGACGTATATAACATAGTCAAATATAACATATGTTAATTATTATAATATATGATATCAACTCTCTAATTTGTGATTTATTTATACATATACGACTAATAATTTATAAAATATCTTTAAATTTATAATTGTATATAATTCTGCTGTCCTCAAAGCTTATGTCCATAGTTCATCTGAAATACCCATTCAAAAGTCTAGCATTAGTATCACTATAAAAGGAAGATCGAAAAAATGCAATATAACAGCGGTATGGTAGATTAAACTGGCGAAACCGCTGGGAAGGTTCACCACTGATGAGCCAGGCCCTCCCATTAATTTTTCCATTGCAGTAAGGGCAGTAGAAATTGTTTAATTTTTCAAAAAGAATCATACGCGTCTATAATAGTTTCGAATTTTCATATAAACTAATCAAAAAGAATAAATTATATAATAAACATAACATTTGCATATTTTGGAAATATACAAAAATATGTGATAATTATTTTATAATGACATTTAATGACACCTAGCTTTTTTCTGGCCTTTTCTCAAGTGAATATTACTTTGTAACATATATTTTTATATAACAAATGAAGACATTAAGATACGAATGTTTCTTTTCACAAATAAATCAAACTTCGACTGTCCTTACTGCGATTAACAAAATATTGGGAAGACTTGGCTCATCAGTGGTGAACCCTCCAGCGGTTTCGCCAATTTAATCCACCAGACCGCTTCTCAGAGCTCTAATATTGTATTGGATCATTCTGCTTTTATATGCTACACTGAAGGATGGAATCTTAGAAATGGTTTTCAAGTAAACTATGGACATAAGCTTATAGGACAGTAGAATTATATTCAAATATTTGCTTCGAGCAATGCTCCTCAGCAAACCATAAAGACAAGGTCATTAGGAATAAATCAACACAAAGCAATAACGCGCCATCTATACATATAAAAATAAAAGGATTTAAAAGCACGAATGTTTCTTTTATACATAATACAAACTTCTACTGCCCTTACTGCGATGAAAAAATATATTGGGAGGGCTTGGCTCATCAGTGGTGAACCCTCCCAGTGGTGTCGCCAATTTAATCTAGCAGACCGCTTCTTAGAGCTCTAATACTGTATTGGATCATTCTGCTTATATATAAGTACTTGTATGCCACACTGAAGGGTGGAATCTTAGAAATAGTATTCAAGCAAACTATGGACATAAGCTTTTAGGACAGTGCAATCGCATATAAATATTTGCATCGAGAAATGCTCTTCCGCAAACAATAAGAACAGGTTAGGCATAATTTAATACAAAGCAATAACGCGGCATATATTATATTTGTAGTAATTATTTGGCAGGTGAATATAACTTTAACATATGTTATTTTTTATACTATATGATATCATTATTAACCCTCTAATTTGTGATCTATGTATACATATACGACTTTACTATATTGTGAAAATGTCTCATATATATATTTATTTATAAAATGGAAGGCATAATATATTTTTTATATCATTATTTTACATATAAATGAAGAAATATTTCTCTTTGATTCAAATGTCTATCTTCAATTCCTTTTTTACCTATCTCAAGTACACGTGGTATAAATCATGATAATCATGGTGAGAAGTTAGCGACTGCTTTTACTGTAAGTACATCACATGTCTACTCATCCTGAAAGCAATTCCACTTTTGAGGCTTCAAATGAGCCAGAGACCCGTTTGTTTACTTGCACTCACTGTTGGACTTTGCAAGAATTGAAGACTATTGATGCAAAATTTCTCTTCAGAAAAAAAAAAGTGGACAATTCGGGATTCGAACCCGGACCGTGTGTCTGTTATAAATCAGCAGTTTGTACCGTTTTTATTTTTTATTTTTTGCTTATACCTAGTACACACATGATACAGGCCATGATAATCATGGTAGGTAAAGTAGGCGACGGCTTTTACTGTAAGTACACCACATGTCTACACATGTGAAAAACAGTTCGATTTTGCACTTACAAATGGGCCAGAGCCCCGTTTGGTGACTTGCACTCGCTGGTGGGGTTAGACTTTTACAAGTCTCTTCAACAACCCCCTCATTTTCTAAATAGTTCAATTTATTTTCGATAGATGGCATTACAATACATTTCAATTTATAAAATAGATAACAAGAGCGTTAATTATATAATTGCTTTTCAAATGAAACTTTTACTATTAATTTCATGAATTTTTTTATCCTACCAAAAATATCATTTGGTCCCAAACAAGCCGACAACAAAGGTATGACGTCATTTCCGTTCCCCCTCCACGTCACTTCCGTTTGCTCAAGAGGTATAATGTGACATATGGCCTTGGAACTTGGTAGATTTTTATTTTCCATTGTGGTCAAAAGTCATTGTAATTTTTTTTTAATCATAGAGGTGGGTTAGGTCATTGGTTTTTTTTTTTTTACTCTATACTCATCATAGTGTCTTTGAAGTTGCTTTTTTTTTATCATAATTTTTTTTTAATATATTGCTGGGGTTTTGTAGAACATTTATTTTATTCTGAAACGTACAATCGTCTGATAATATATATAAATAATATTTCTTAAATAAAAAAAAAACACTTAAAACAGAAAAAGTTTTATTTTTTCGACGTTTCGTCAAAAATCTTTTTGCCATCGTCAGGAAAAATAAAAAATATAGCGTTTAGAAAGGTGAAAAAATGTACAAATGTGATATTGTATTGAGATAAGGTTCGTAAATAAAAAAAAAGAAAGAAAAAAAAAGGGCATCTCCTTATGGGGCAAGAGAGGATGGTCTAAACCGTTGATTTTTGACCGCTACGACCCGGGTTCGATTCCCTCATTGGGCACTTTTATTTATATATATATATATATATATATATATATATATATATATATGTCGTAGCTAAATGAAGAGGCGCAGCCGTTATGCCTAGCGAACAGCGCACCCGCGATGTCTGCCACCTTTATTTTTTGTCCAGCTTTTATACATGGATGAATTTACATATTTACATTTTAACACAAGCGTAACATATTTACATACTTAGTTTGACGGAAATAAATTATATCTCTTGGCAATAACTATACAAATTATGACATATATATATATTCTTGCAAAAATCTAAACCCACTAGCGTGTGCAAATAACCGGGGATCTGCCACATTTGTAAGTGCAAAGTCGAACTGCTTTTCACATGTGTAGACATGTGGTGCATTTACAGTAAAAGAAGTCGCCAACTTCTACCCACCATGATTATCATGGCCTGTACCACGTGTACTAGGGTTAAGCAAAAAAAAAAAGTCATAATCATATTTTTTAAATATTATTATCTTATGTTTTTTTTTAATCTATAAACCATATGGTACCTCATCACTTTAGGTGATTTTTAAAAATAAATAGTGTAAAAATAATTACTAATTATATATTAAAATTTTGCTTTGAACTTAATTAAAAAACAGTCATTGCCGATAAATTAAAAGATATATTAAATGACCATTTATTCTATCTATGAGTGAATAAAAATTCAGTGAAAAAAATATTTTGACCATGAATTTTTTCGATAATTTCCAAGCCTTCATAACAAATTTGATGAAAACTATATTTTAACTAAAATATTTTATTTATGTATCCTATATTTCTGGATTTTATCGCTTATAGAAAAAGCTTTTAGCACAAAAAAGTAAACTGATTTTGTTAGTAAACGAGTTTTGTTTTTTTGTTAATGAGTTTTGTTTCAGTGTTGCTAAGTTTCATTTGCACGTTTATTTTCTCATATAATTTATTTGAGTTGTGTCTTGTATTATTTTAATTCTAGAAATGTATAAATATATGAAAATAGAAGTTTAATATATCTTTTATTTTATTTCAACTTAGAGCGTTATGTCCCCCTAGGGACACTTGCATTACAAAGGTAAACTAAACATTGAAAGGAAAGAAAGTAAGATATTTGAAATATGTACAAGAATTAGTATGCAAATTTGTTAGATGAAAAGAGAAAACTATCAACACAATTGAAATATGTACAAAGGGTTGGTATGCAAATATAGTTAAATGAAATCAAATTTTGAAGTATTGTGTGTATTCGAAGAAAACAATTTACAGATTGAATAAAGTTTTAAGGAATATTTTAGTATAAAATATTCAATATTTTAGAGAATTATTTACAATTAAAACCATACTAAACAGAGGTAATTTCTAAATAAAAGCGTTTCAAAGGAATTTAGTAGTTTTTTTATATAAAATTCAAAATAAATCTGCAAAATGAGTTGAATTTTATATATTTGTCTTTTGTTGAAATTAGATCAAACAGGTTTGATACATTTAGTCCATTGTTTATTGTATACTCTTGGAAGACGGGGCAATTTAGCAGCAGATGAATAGAAGTCTGTTTCTCACATCCACAGAAGCATCTTGAATCTTGCACTGTTTTGATGAATTTTGAAAAGCTTCTAAAATTTCTGTGATTTGTAATAAATTGAGAGTTGTGGAAATTTTCTGAAAATATTTCTGAATAGACACTTAGGAAAGACACTTTGAAATGTTTGGTTAGTATTTTTCTTCAATGGTGTCATTCTATATTATTCTATATGTTATTCTATATCTATTTTAGGATAGAATTGTTCGTTTTGTTTAGCATGTAATACTTTAGGTGAACAGTATTATACCCACTTGGTGGAGAGACATGGCAACTAATAGGTGTCTTCTTGTCATCTTCTGTTTTCATTTTATAGCGATATCCTTGGCTTATCAGCTAAACTGTTGGTAGTATAAGTACAGCTCTCTTCTATAAAAGTCACCTCTCCCTTCAAAATAGACGTCAAAGCCATGACGCGATCTATTGACCGTCTCCGCAAACTAGCGGCCTCAGGTCGGTGACAAAGCCACAACACCAGCTTTGGCAAACTGAGAAGCGTCCACCTAGAGACCATGGTTTCTGGCTACTGGCCCTGGTCAGTCTAGGGCGTACTTTATTCCATGAGATCCACAAGGGATCTAATGTATGTATATATCCAAAAATAAGAACAGTATCAACAGTAGACATTCCAGAATAATTCTGTCATACTCAAGATCAAACAGCCATCATTTAGTAAATCTCACCTCCGTGCTCACTCACGATGTAACTTCACCTGTCGAAGAGCCCAAGCTCGAAAGCTCGCAGTATTTTTATATTAAATAAACTTATTGCGTAAGTTATGAAGACGAAAAAGACATCTCCTCATCGTGCAACTCAAAGTTGCTGATGGCTTGCGCCATCTATCGGAATAAATATCAACTATTCTTGTTGAATTTTAATTATTCATAATTTATGCACCTTATCCCAGTACAATATCACATTTATACTATTTTTTTACTCAATGCATAAGGTTTTTTTAGATATTTTAAAAAATGTATATTGCAATTTTCTTATATACTCTTTCTTTAAAGCCATTATTAGCAATGAAAGATAAAATGGGATACTTTATCTACTCTCTTTTAAGTATTATAACCTCATAATAGGCCTAAATGATGATAAATAGAATACTACAGTAAATGAAGATAGTAAAGGAACGTGTATTAATGTATGGCGACCACTTTTATAATTGTAAGTCCCATAAATACCAAAGGACAACAAGCTTCCCTAAGTACCTATCCATTTAACCGCTCAAATGAAGACAGACGAAGATTTAAGTAAATTAGTAGTTCGTCTGCTTTTAATTTCAGTTTGCGCATGCGCCGTTAATTAGAGAACAATTAGTCGGTATTCTACGCAGGGTGTGTTGCTAATGTTTTTTTACGGTTAAACCATGAAAGATTTCTCTAAATTAGAGTGTATCTATTTCATTTTAGTATCTTTCATCATTTTTACTTTAAACAGGTTTACATTTTGGATTCATTTTGTAAACTTTTTAATTAGATTTTAGCTACAAATATATTTTGGTAATCAATATTAGTTCAAAGGTACTGACTAGTTTCATTGTATTCTCGTTTCTGTTATACTATACAAGAAATACAATATATAATTGTTGTGTATTTGCATATTTACCTTTTGTATCTGCACTAATTTGCATACTTGTCGGTTATTCAGCACTATTTTGCATAGTTGTTGGTTATGCTTTTAGAATATAGCACTATTTCGCATAGTTGTTGGTTATGCTTTTAGAATATAGCACTATTTTGCATAGTTGTCGGTTATTCTTTTGAAAGAAAGCACTATTTTGCATCGTTGTCGGTTATACTTTTAGAAGATAGCACTATTTTGCATAGTTGCCGGTTATGCTTTTAGAAGATAGCACTATTTGGCATAGTTGTCGGTTATTCAGCACAATTTTGCATAGTTGTTGGTTATGCTTTTAGAAGATAGCACTATTTTGCATAGTTGTCGGTTATGCTTTTAGAATATAGCACTATTTTGCATAGTTGTCGGTTATGCAGCACTATTTTGCATAGTTGTTGGTTATGCTTTTAGAAGATAGCACTATTTTGCATAGTTGTCGGTTATGCTTTTAGAAGATAGCACTAATTTGCATAGTTGTTGGGTATGCTTTTAGAATATAGCACTATTTTTTCATAGTTGCTGGTTATGCTTTTAGAAGATAGAACTATTCTGCAGAGTTGTCGGTTATGCTTTTAGAAGATAGCACTATTTTGCATAGTTGTCGGTCATGCTTCTAGAAGATAGCACTATTTTGCATAGCTGTCGGTTATGCTTTTAGAAGATAGCACTATTTTTCATAGTTGTTGGTTATGTTTTTAGAAGATAGCACTAATTTGCATAGTTGTCGGTTATGCTTTTAGAAGTTAGCACTAATTTGCATAGTTGTCGGTTATGCTTTTAGAAGATAGCACTATTTTGCATAGTTGTCGGTTATGCTTTCGGAACATATAAATACCGTCGTCAGTTTTAGAGCTACAGTCCAGTAGCAAGTAAAGTTAGTCTTGTACCTTTATCTTGTGTTTGCAATAAAAAGCCATATTTACCCACACAGTCATGTTAGTGAATGCAGAAAAACGATGACAAAACAATAAAGGCAAGTATTATTTTTACCTTATAGGTTCTTTATATCGACTTAGAGTGCTATGTCCCCCTAGGGACACTTGCACTCTAAAGATAAACAAAATTTTGAAATAAAAGAAAGAAAGATATTTAAAATATGTACAGAATTAGTATGCATGTTAGTTATATGGAAAAGTGAAAACATATCAACACAATTGATATATGTACAAAGGGTTGGTATGCAAATTTAGCTAAATGAAATCAAATTGTAAAGTATTGTGTGTATTCGAGAAAAAAAAATTAAAGATTAAAGAAAGTTTTAAGGAATTTTTAGAATAAAAATTTGCAAGATTTTAGGGAATTATTCAATTAAAACAATACTAAAAAAAGTTAATTTCTAAATAAAAGCGTTCCAATTGAATTCAGTAGTTTTTTTTTTTCTAAAATTCAAAATAAATATGCAAAATGATTTGAATTATTATATTGTTTATAAAAATAGTATAATTACGAATAATATACCATAAGAAATACAGTAATTGTTTTAAAATTCGAAATAATTTTGGTTTAATAGAAAATACGCCTTTTTTTAAATTTTAATATCTCATTATAAAAACGAAAACCAAATTTGGTATTTCTATTCTGATATATTTTCAATATAATTTAATAAGGTCCTTGCCTTCTATTTCTTTATTTCCTATTCTAACCAATTTATTTATCATTTATTCTTTCTGACTATTGACTGATATTAATATATAGTCACTCTTCTATCTATTCCTTTTTACTTCTATATATTATACTTTAATATTTGTATGAAAATAGAATACAAAAGAGAGAAATTGTACTGTGATCAGGTTGATGAATTGAGTGAAAGACATTTACTGAACGTACAACGATTAATTTATATTTATTCCGACAGATGGCGCAAGCCATCAGAAAAATTTAATTGAGCGATCAAGAGATACCTTTCTCTTAATATGCATATACACTCATAAACAAAACTTAAGGAGGTGGAAAGTTTTTAATATCGCCGGTCGTCTATTTTTCTGAAGGTACAGAGGCAATTTTGTTTACACTTGGTTATCTTGTGTCTTCAATAAAGGTCACAGTAATATCTTTCAGAGTTATTGTCCGAGTCCCGATATACATGCTAAAAGGTACAACTTCCTTTAGTTTTGTCCATGAGTGTATCTTTCAGAGTTATTGTCTGAATCCCGATATACATGCTAAAAGGTACAACTTCCTTTAGTTTTGTCCATGAGTGTATATTTCAGAGTTATTGTCCGAGTCCCGATATACATGCTAAAAGGTACAACTTCCTTTAGTTTTGTCCATGAGTGTATCTTTCAGAGTTATTGTCTGAATCCCGATATACATGCTAAAAGGTACAACTTCCTTTAGTTTTGTCCATGAGTATCTTTCAGAGTTATTGTCTGAGTCCCGATATACATGCTAAAAGTAAAACTTCATTTAGTTTTGTCCATGAGTGTATATTTCAGAGTTATTGTCTGAATCCCGATATACATGCTAAAAGGTACAACTTCCTTAAGTTTTGTCCACGAGTGTATCTTTCAGAGTTATTGTCTGAATCCCGATATACATGTTAAAATGTTCAAATTCCTCAAGTTTTGTCCATAAGTGTATCTTTCAGAGTTATTGTCTGAATCCCGATATACATGCTGAAAGGTACAACTTCATTTAGTTTTGTCCATGAGTGTATATTTCAGAGTTATTGTCTGAATTTCGATATACATGCTAAAGGTACAACTTCCTTAAGTTTTGTCCATGAGTGTATATTTCAGAGTTATTGTCTGAATTCCGATATACATGCTAAAAGTACAACTTCCTCAAGTTTTGTCCATGAGTGTATATTTCAGAGTTATTGTCTGAATCCCGATATACATGCTGAAAGTACAACTTCCTCAAGTTTTGTCCATGAGTGTATCTTTCAGAGTTATTGTCTGAATCCCGATATACATGCTAAAAGTACAACTTCCTCAAGTTTTGTCCATGAGTGTATATAATATTTTTATCATTAAACGAATTTTTCTGAAATTAATAAACTGAAAATGAAAAATATTTAGGAAAGTTAGGCTCATCAGTTGTAAGCATTACCTATCGAAATTTTCGTCTGATTTGAATAAAAAGAAATTAAATAGCGCTTAATAATTCTATTATCAACATATAAATGGCGTTAATTGTCTAATCTTTACAAATAAAACGATAACTTCAAAATTATCTTTGAAAAAAGTTAACAAACATATATACCCACAGAGTAAATTTATATTTAAAGAAAACGGATAAAAGCAAACTAGAGAGGCCCACAAGAAAACAAACACCAAACGTATCTACCGATGAATATTGGAACAGTATTGGAAAAAGAATCAAGCGAGATCAAATAATATCGAGGAATTGAAACTCAAGTTACTTCGGGGAGTATATCTCTTTTTGACGGGAGCGCTCAAGTAAAAATTCAGAGAATAAAACAATTTTTAGTTTAAAATTTTTTTATCTAAAAAAATAAACGTTATATTTTAATTTAGTAATTATATTTGTTGTTGTGTGTGTTTCGTATAATGTTAATTGCTGATATTTTTAATTACCAAATATATATTTTTCAAAAGAGGTCTTTCAGAAAAACCAAATTGTTCCTACGGAGAAACTGAACCTTGTGATGCATTAGCGCGCCATCTGTTATGAAAATTCGAAACTATTAAAGACACGTATGATTCCTTTTGAAAATTAAACAATTTCTACTGCCCTTACTGCAATGTAAAAATTAATGGGAGGGCCTGGCTCATCAGTGGTGATACCTCCCAGCGGTTTCGCCTGTCCGAACTTTGCAGAAGTGAGACATCGATAATAACCTATTAGTTTATTTATGCAAATATATATATATATATGTGAATATGCAGACGAATCTGTAGTATTCATGTTAATAATTTCTTTAAGTATAAGAATTACGATATATACATTTTATAAAAAGATCAAAAAAGATTAAAACCTTCCGCAATAAGTTCCTTTATTTTAAAACACCGCGAGCTCTCGATCTTTAACGAGCAAAATTACAATTCTATTTATTTTACAATTTTGATATAAATACCCGTGCTTTTATTTACATTATCTTTTACATTATGATGCATTAGCGTGGCATATTTCATGAAAATTCTAAACTATTATAGACGCGTATGATTCTTTTTATAAATTAAACAATTTCTACTGCCCTTACTGCAATGGAAAAAAAATTAATGGGAGGGCCTGGCTCATCAGTGGTGAACCCTTCACAGCGGGTTCGCCAGTTTAATCTACCATACCGCTGTTATATTGCATTTTTTCGATCTTCTTTACTTTGGACATTCCATACAAATCTCCGGGTATGACACTCATTTTCTTAACTAGGTTTTCCTGTACATATTATCTGCATTATTATCACTAATTGTAAATATTATGCACTTTTTTACTCTTTTCCTTTATCAGGTGAATTCATTTATAAGACTATTTATCTTAATAAATGCTTTTGTGCGCGTATTTTATACTTTTGAAATACATATGAAAAATGGATATTAAATTACATATTAGTTTAGTTATGCAATTAATAACTAAGAGGGCTAGCCGACCAATCAATATGGAGATGGGGAGATATCTGTGGAATGTTGGCAGCAGATATAATCTTTCGTCCGATTGATATTAAAGTGAACCAAACGACATTCATTTTAGCGGGAAAATAGCAGACGATGTTTCTAGCTGTGTTTCTTCGTAGTAAGTTTTATGTTTATTTGATTCTTTGTGAAATTTACTTGATTAAATATGCATAGCTACTTCAAATAATTATCTCTTTATTAATAGCAAATTCTAAATTTATTTATACTTGGTATGATAAAAATGAAATTAAGTAGAAGGTCACATGAGAGGCCATTTAAAAATGAGGAAAACTACTTGTCTCTCCTGAAGATGGGGTTAGGCCAGGTCAAGTCAGCATTGATTTCACAAGGGTGGTTGCTCATCGGAGGTTTTATATAGACTTTTTTTTTTAAAAACAGGTATGTAAATATTATGTGTTTGTATACAACCAGTTGATCCATCTAGATTCATTCCTTGATTTTTATTCCTGTAGAAGGTTCGTTTATACCCGAAAGCTTGAAACGTAAACATTAAATATATGATACTCATTGTGCTGAGAACATGTAAGAAAACATCTACGTATGTTTTCCCACGTGACGCAGCGGAGCGTGACCTTGCCAGCGCGGGTGAGTCAGTTGTTATTTTGAACTCTGTATGCACGGACATTAAAACATGGTGGCAGCGATAACTGGATAAAATACGAACCCGTATATTGCAAAATATCGATTTTTGCGTACCTTGGAAGATAATTCAACATGGCTCAGATTCAACCTCCAGAAACTTTCGACTTCTCGACTCCCAACGAATGGCCCAAATGGAGGAAGAGATTCGAACGATACCTCGTGGTCAGTGGAATGAAGAAGAAAGAGGAGGCGGACAAGATCGATTTGTTCATGTACTTGATGGGTGACCGCGCGGATGATATATTCAGGACCTTCAAGTTCGAAAAGGAGGAAGAGGCAACGAAAATTGGTTCCGTCCTCAAGGCGTTCGACAGCCACTTCTGTGTCAGAAAGAATATTATCTACGAACGTGCGAAATTTAATTCAAGAATCCAAGAGGATCGGGAGCCAGTGGACGAATTCATCACTTCATTGTACAAATTGGCTGATAGTTGCGAATTTGAGGGTCTTCATGAGCAGTTGATCCGTGACCGAATAGTGGTTGGAGTGAGGGACAAAGCTTTATCTGAAAGAATGCAGTTGGACAGCGAACTGACTTTGGAAAAGGCGGTGAAAATGGTTCGACAGCAGGAAGCCGTTCGACAGCAGCAAGTCGACCTGCAGCGTCCCTCAACAAGCCAAAAGGTCAATCAGGTGAAGTTCAACTCGAAGAAACAATCACCGAAACAACAACAGCAGCCTTCAAGGAAGAAGGACAAGTCAGCCAAAACAAGATCACGATGTCCAAAATGCGGAGGTTTCACCCACAGGGAAGGACAGGCTTGCCGTGCTGAAGGACAGAAATGTAACCTGTGTTCAAAAACAGGCCATTTTGCAAATTGCTGCCCAGATAAGCAGGCGAAGACTGCGGAAGTCAAAGCTGTTTCTGAACTTGATGAAGAAATTGGTTTTCTCCTGGAGGTCTCAGCTGTGGAGGATTCATCTAATCTCGATGATGATGAAGACGAGTGCAGGAGGCGATGGACAGCAGAAATCCAAGTGAACGGGAAAAAGGTGAAGTTCAAGCTCGACTCCCAGGCGAATGTTACATGTGTTCCTCTGTGTCTCTTCAAGAAGATAATGGGACAGCAACGACTAGTGAAAAGTGATATCAACCTTAGAGCTGCTGAATTCTCCGAACTTCAGACTGTGGGTATGTTTATATCAACGCTTCGAAATGGCAATTATGAAATCAAGGAGAAGATTTATGTCATTCGTCGTTTGAGTGAACCTCTTCTGAGTCGCCGGGCATGTGAGCTCTTGAACCTGGCGAGGCGGATTGAAGTGGTTGCGACGAGAATTAACCCAATCAAGGAATTCCCTGAAGTATTTGAAGGACTGGGACAGATCGGAAACCCTTACGAAATCAAATTGAAACCTGGAGCAAAACCATATGCTGTGCATACTCCTCGACGGGTACCAATACCTTTGATGGAAAAGCTCAAAACAAGATTGGAAGAGCTCGAGATGGCGGGAATCATAGCACAAGTTAACGTTGCGACTGAATGGTGTGCACCGACTGTGATTGCTGGTAAACCGAATGGCGACATACGACTCTGTGTGGATCTCTCAAGGCTGAACGAACATGTACAGCGCGAAGTGCATCCCATGCCAGTGGTGGAGCACATGCTGGGGCAACTGGGGGAAGCAAGATTCTTTTCGAAACTGGACGCGAACAGTGGCTTTCACCAGATTCCGTTGAGCCCGGACTGCCAGCATTTAACGACCTTCATCACTCCTTTTGGGAGATATAAATACTGCAGAATGCCATTTGGAATCTCACTCGCCCCAGAGTATTTTCAGAGAATTATGTCAATAATTTCGGCAGAAGCAGGTGTGAAAATTGCTAAGTTGATCCTCAAGAAAAATCAAGACCCATCGCTTGGACTCCTGGAGTATCGATCGACCCCTTTGGAGAACGGTTACAGCCCTGCTGAGCTTCTCATGGGACGTAAACTCCGAACGACCTTGCCAATTGCACCAGAGAATCTTAATCCAAAGTTGGTGGACTCTCAGACCCTGAAAAGAAAGGAGGGGAGAAGGAGAAAGGATATGAAATCCAGATATGATCGACGCTGCGGAGCTACGGACATGGAGGAGCTATCCGAAGGTGACACGGTTTGGATTACAGATATGCGAACCTGGGGGATTGTAAAGAAGAAAGCATCGACACCAAGGTCGTATATGGTTGATACTCCAGTTGGGACTTTACGTCGAAACAGGTTCCATCTACGAAAAGGAGTTGCAGTGCAATATCCAGCCGACCCATCGACGCCGACCTTTTCGGGGGAGGAACTGGTTGAAAATGAAAAGACCCCAGTTGTGGATTATCCCTCTAACGACTCAGAAGACGGCCAGATAAGAACCCGGAGTGGAAGAATTGTTAAACCTGTGGATCGCCTTCATTATTAATTATATTATGCATTTAAAGTTTGTAATGTATATATATATTTCAAGTCTTAAAAAGGGGGATGTGCTGAGAACATGTAAGAAAACATCTACGTATGTTTTCCCACGTGACGCAGCGGAGCGTGACCTTGCCAGCGCGGGTGAGTCAGTTGTTGTTTTGCTCTCTGTATTGATGGACATTAAAACACTCATCCTTGGTGATTTTATATTTCTTTTACTAATAGATATAACGCCGCCTATATTGTATATATAATGTAAAAATATATATTTGTGTGAAATGAAATAACCAATTAAACAGAGCTACCAATTATTTCACCTTCTAAATGAGCTTTTCAGAAGTCTCCTTTTCTCTCTAAATATTCAAGAATATAAAGAAATTTATGATAAAATCTAAATTAGAGTGCTATGTTAGATTAAACGGGCGAAGCCGCTTGAAGGATTTACCACTGATTATTTTCAACCAGACTCCCCAATATTTTTATCAATTCAGTAAGATCAGTATAATTTTTTTTTATTTGAAAAATAAAATGGCGCCTTATGAATAGTTTTGTCACGGCAGAGAAGACAAATATTCCAAAAGTTTAAGTTGAAAAAATAAAATATTAACAAAATCTATAGAATACAAAACGTGATAACAATTTTACAAGTGATAATCTACAAGAAATGTAAGGGGTAGTGACGTGGCCAAATATTTTAGTTAATAAACAACAGAGTATTTTACAATAATTATTCTGTGACAAAGTCCAACCCTACCAGTGAGTGCAAGTAACCAAACGGGACTCTGGCACATTTGTAAGGTCAAAAGTCGAACTGCTTTTCACATGTGTGGACATGTGATGACATACAGTAAAAGCAGTAGCCAACTTCTTCCCAACATGATTATAATGACCTGTACCACGTGTACTAGGAATAATAAAAAAAAAATGCAGTGACAATATTACTAATTACTAACACTACACTAACAACTTGCTAACTACACTTATAGATCACTAATGCTCTCTGATGTCCAGATGGACGTGAGAAAGGTGATTCTAGTCGCCGTCACAGTCCTGGCGGTACACAGCTGTCCACCTGCCCCTGTCGAATTACCGGGGGATGTCCATCTCGCTGCCTTGCTGAACGTCCACGAGCCCAGCGGTCTCCTGTCCTGTGGCACCGTGTCCCGGCCCGGATTGGAACTCTGGGAGGGTCTACGGTGGGCAGTTGGCCTTCTCAACCAGCCTCTTATCCCGGGAGTTACTTTCGGTAGGTCTGCCCGCCCAGAGGCTTTTGTATCGCCCGTGGTAGAATGCCCATTCAAACCTTCATGGTCAGGGATCGGCAATCTTTTGAGTCGGAAAAGTCAAAAATTACAATTCACAATTTTTTTTAAAGAGCCGCAAAATATTTTTTTTCTTCTCTCTATATATTCACTCAATCATATTTGGGTATCAAGCTTCGCCTTTGCTGATCCCAAGCCCGGATGAAAAAGGAGGAGGGGGAGCAGTAACAAGCTCGCTAAAATACCTGGGCTCAGCTGGCCCGGCTGATAGTACCCTGTAAGGGCTCCTGATTCAGGGATACAGGATGAGCAGCGTTTGTACTGTACTGGGCTCAACCTGGACTCAGCTGGTAGTACCCTGTAAGGGTTCCAGGGATACAGGATGAGTCTGTACTCCATATTAGTATCGGCTGCACATGGCGTCTGTTCCTCATGTCAGAGGCGGCCATTTCTTTCGGAGCTAAGTCGACCTGCCACTGAGTAGTGCTCTCAGTCTTAATGACAAAGGCAGACGCATTCTACTTCACCCAGTCATTATGGTTGTCAAACAGACACCATCAAGGGTCACAACTTGATATCCTAATATAATTGAGTGGAGATAAGAAGAAGAGTATGGTGTCTGGCAACCTTCATGACTGGGTGAAGTAGAATGCATCTGCCTTTGTCATTAAGACTGGGAGCACTACTCAGTGGCAGGCCGACTTAGCTCCAAAAGAAATGGCCGCCTCTGACATGAGGAACAGACGCCATGTGCAGCCGCTCCTAACATGGAGAACAAACGCTGGGCATTTAAACCCTACTAATTTTGTATTTAAACCTTTATTTATTTATTTTAACACTCAAACGCGATATCCCGGCTAGGGATAATTGCGTCGATTTACATTTTTTTTAAACAGAAACAGTTATAAAATTTTTATTAAAAAAAAAAAAGAATCGAAATAAAAAGAGAAAAAAAATACATATATGTGGCCATATAGTGGTAATGATGTGGTGAGTTGAGAAATAATGAAACAACAAGTTTGGAAGGAATTCCAGGCAATCAGCGAGAGAGAGCGGATCGACGGGTGACCGACCCGCTGAACGACCGTTTTCCCTGTGTACACAACCGAGGGGCTATCCAAAATAGTCCCCAGGTGTTGACGGGCGGCCCCCTCAGGAATGTGGCCAAAATGGTCGTAAGTTAGTTATCTTCTATCGACGTCTCTCTCTCGTTAACTGTAGGTTTACTTTATTATTCCTGGAAGAGCATATATTATGACATATATATTAGGAACCTGAACCTTTCAGGTTTGAAAGAAAATCATGAATATATTTACAAAAATAGTTAAACTTATGATAATTCTCTCTGCTATTTACAAATTGATATAGATCTACAACATTATTTATTGTCTGTTGTCTAGCGGTGAAGAAGAGTGGGCATGTATTTAAACCTTAGTTACATAAAACTAAGATAAAATGTACGAAAGAAATGAGTATTTATCATTTATTTATTTATTAGCAGAACCGTAAATACAATGTATTAGCGCGCCACCTATTTTAATAAATTTGAACTATTTTTGACGCATATGATTCTTTTAAAAATACATCAATTTTCTAATGCCCTTACTGCAATGATAGAGTATGGTAGATTAACCTAGCTAAACCGCTGGGAGGGTTAACCACTGATGAGCTAGGTCCTCCCATTTTTTATCATTGCAGTAAGGGCAGTAGAAAATTGATTTATTTTTTAAAGAATCATTTGTGCCAAAAATAGCTCAAATTTCTTGACACTGTAAATATCACCAGTTTTCGAAACTCGTGAATAAACAAATTGCTTAATCTACTAATACATTCATACTTTAGACAACCCACTACCCTTTATGCATATATGCCTTTATGCATATAAGTATAAAACTATATAATTCCTGATAATTATGTATATTTCGGGCAATTTTTTTCTAATAATTATTATTCTTTAAAAAAAAAGAATTGTTTTTTCTCGTCTGCTTGTATATAAGTTTATGCTAAGCCTTTTTTCCCTCTTATTTGATACATTATGAATAACATACCATTAATCCTACATGAACCCTACATTTCTGCTTGCAGAATCTATACGAGACGAAAAGGTTCTAATAAAGCACACTTCTATGGGCAAAAGTCGAACTGATTTTCACATATGTAGTAGTGCCCTTTCGATAAAAGCAATCGCCAACTTCTACCTACCATGATTTCCATGGCCTGTACCACGTGTAATAGGAATAATATTTTTTTAAAAATATGAGAATATATGCAAAATTTGTTAAATATATACATTCATGGACAAAATTTAAGGAAGCTGCACTTTTTAGCATGTATCTAGGGGTTCAGACAATAACTCTGAAAGATACACTCATGGACAAAACTTAATGAAGTTGTACCTTTTATCGTGTATATCAGGATTCAGACAATAACTCTGAAAGATACACTCATTGACAAAACTTGAGGAAGTTGTATCTCTTAGCATGTATATCGGTATTCAGACAATAACTCTGAAAAATATTACAGTGACATTTATTGAAGGCACACGAGATAACAAAGTGTGAACAAAATTGCCTCTGTCTCCTTCATAAAAAGACGACCGATGATATCAAAGATATCCACTTTGTTAAGTTTTTTTATACGAGTGTATTTCTTCGTATAAATTTGAAGATCTTGTGTTTTTTTATTTTTGTTTATCCCTAGTACACGTGGTGCATGCCATGATAATAATGGTGGGTAGAAGTAGGCGACTGCTTTTACTGTAAGTGTACAACATGTCTACACATGTGAAAAGCAGTTTGACTTTGCACTTACATATGTGCCAGAGCCCCGTTTGCTTACTTGCACTCGCTGGTGGGGTTGGACCTTTGCAATAATGGGATCCCATTAGAGCATTTCTTTTTAAATCAGCAAAAAGTGTCCAATGCGGGAATCGAACCCAGGTCGTAGCGGTCGAAAACCAACGGTTTAGACCATCCTTCCATCGATCTTGTATAAATTTGTGAAAAAAAAACTTTGTAGAAACAGTCTATAATCCATACCTGTAGACACATAGAGTCATTACAGAATGAACCAGTGGTAACGTGTGACACAATATTCGAGATGACAGAAGAGAGACATACCGACAAAGATAGACAATAACCTCAGGGGGAACCAATCAATTTCCCAACACAGTTAATGGAGGAATTTGCATTCCAATGGGGAAATTGTTTTCCTTCCCGGAGTCCTGGTACCCCTGAGGCATGGCAGCTTTAAACTCTCTCCAACTTTCCATCATCCGTTTCTTTGCTCATCTTTTCTCAGTCTGTAGGAAACCCAATTTATTCCTTCTCTATATACATTATCTTCTCAATTGGCGATATATACACTCATGGACAAAACTTAAGGAAGTTGTACCTTTTAGCATGTATATCGTGATTCAGACAATAACTCTGAAAGATACACTCATGAACAAAACTTAAGGAAGTTGTACCTTTTAGCATGTATATCGGGATTCAGACAATAACATTGAAATATATACTCATGGACAAAACTCAAGGAAGCCTCATTTTTTAGCATGTATATCGGAAGACTACGCCAACTATACATCAAGTTTAAAGAATGAATGACTGAAACCAGCGAGGTTCCCTGAACAGGGAGTAACGCTGTTGTATGTGCAGGTCTGAGAGCCCTCGACGGCTGTGGCCATCCTGCCATGTCACTTCACCACCTCAGTCAACTCTTCCCTGACGTTGACAGCTGTCCAGCTAGCAGCGACATGCACAATGTCACCACGGCCCCGTTCCCCATTGGTAGGTTATCTCTCTCCGGTGTCGCAGTCTTCCTATGGCATCCAACCATTCACTGAAGTAATATAAAAATAACACGCCACCTATATATAGGAAATTCGGAGGCGACTAATGGATTCGCCGAATTTTATGGTTCATTTGGATGAGAAAAGTGAAAACTAGAACGCGGCTGATTCCACACTCTTTTCAAGGATACGCTGTTGTTGTTGTCGTGTCCATTGAAGAGCCTCAGATGTTTCCATACATCTCTATCACAGCAGTCGCAATGTTCACTATCTTGGGTGTGTAAAGCTGCTGTTCTGGGTTCATGTCAATTTTCTTCAAGGTTGTGGCCATTGCTGGATATGAGAATATGTAGGTAGGTGTTAGTTCCACACCAGAACAGTTGTTACATGTCCTGTAGGTTCTTTGCCATCTGGATGTATTGCAATTTCTTTTTTTTTTTTGTGTTTCATTCTGAGTCTTGTTATTGTTTTTGTTATTCTTCTCTCAGAGAGTTTATTTCGCATATAAGGATACGCTAACTTTGACGTATGCACGGTGTGGCCACTGATCATGTGTCGGACTTGGAGGCTGTTGTTGGGTTCTGTGCTGCCTGGAGTATAGGACCTCCATCTATGCTTCCTTTCTTCCTGTGGTTAAACTGTATAAGACCGGTGGTCTTAATAAATCTGTACGTGTGAATGTACATAGGAAATGAAAGCATTAAATAACGAATATTTCTTTTACACATAAAACAAACTTCTACTGTCTTTACTGCGATAAAATACTGTGAGGGCTTGGCTCATCAGTGGTGACCCCTCCCAAAGGTTTCGCAAATTTAATCCACCAGACCGCTTTTTAGAGCTCTAATACTGTATTGGATGATTCTGCTTATATATGCTACACTGAAGGTTGGAATCTTAGAAATGTTATTCGAGCAAAGTGTATAGACAAAGCAGTTCAACTTTTGCACTTGCTAGGTGTCATAGACATTTTGACAATTTTTATTGACACTTAGCCAATTTTGAAAATAGTACAAACGTGATATTGTACTGGGATAAGGTGCATAAATTTAGAAAGAAAAAAAAGCATCTCCTTATCGTGCAACTGAAAGTTGCTGTATGGCTTGCGCTATCTATCGGAATAAATATAAACTATTCGTTGCTTTTCAATTATTACAGGAATGGATTTCTAAAATAATAAAAAAAAATCAATGAATAGTTGATAGTTATTCCGATAGATGGCGCAAGCCATCAGTAACTTTCATTTGTACGATAAAGAGATGCTTTTTTCCTTTCTTCGCTTAAAATTGTTACAAAACTAAAGTGAAATTAAACAAAGATAAATGCTATTATTTACAATTTTATGATAAAAGATATAAAGCTGTTCTTAGGAAGGGAGTCTCTTCCAAGGTGCCATAGAGCCGTTTGGGAACTCTCTAACTGGTTAAATAGGACCTGGACAAGAAAAGGGAAACATTGAAGAATTTTTATTGCCCGAAGTGGTTCAATATGGGTAGATTACAGTCTTTGATTTCCAGACTTAAGTCTGGTCAACTACGGACAATGACTTTCCAGAATGGTTGCAAGGTTTCCCACTATGTACTAAGTGCAATTCTCAACCTGCAACCCCAAAACACATTATTGACTGTATTAACTCATTCATTGAGTCAATATATATGATTTTGCGATGTTAGTTATAGGCCTGGAAAATAGGTCCTCTATTGTCAGTTCTGAGCATTATATGGAGGATTTCAAACAGTTATTGAAGGTTTTTATATATGAAATATATACAAAATATGAATATTACGCGTCAATAGCTTTACAAGCTTGATACCTTAATATGATTGAGTGGAGATAAGAAAGAAGAAGAAGACTTGAACCCAATTTGATTATAAAACGACATTGTAGCTTGACAAATTGAAACCTTGGTGGATAGACCGAATGGTGGCATGTGACATGGTATGTCTAGGGGTTCTGGACGCCACAGGGACCACCTCCCAGCCAAATGTAGCGGACAAAATTCACCGCTGGTCCCTGCCTCTTGTCCCCTTAGACCCTTCGAACGCCGTCCCGCCAGAATACCTCGCCAAGGTAGGTTCATATCCTTTTACATTTAAAAACTCTTTTAGACATTTACATAGCATTTTTGAAATTTGAAAATTATCCTGTAAATGTTTCTTTTGAACGAAAAATCTAAATTTATTTTAAGGAGAAATAACGATTATTTCTAACCTTAGGGATAAAATATGATAGGATGAATTGTGAAGAGTAATGATGAACGGAGAATGGACACTTTTATTTTTCCGTTTATTATTACTCTTCACAATTCATCTTATCACACTTCCTCCCTAAGGTTAGAAATAATCGTTATTTCTCCTTAAAATAAATTTAGATTATTCGTTCAAAAGAAACATTTGCGGTATAATTGTCAAATTTCGATCTACAATCATAAGCCGCATTGTATTGTATTATAAATTACATAGCATTATTTACATAGTGTATTTACATATGAAAATATCCATAGATATATATACATAGTAAAGTCAGTTTTACATCAGGCAAAGTGCTATAGTTTAACAAGTATTGATGAATATAGAGGCATTGAGAGAGTATACAGTTAAACCTGTCTATAGCGCCCCCTCTTGAGACTCACCAAAATAGGGTGCTATAGAGAGGGAGTGCTATAGACAGGTCACTTTTAATGTAAAATGTTTACATTTTAATGTTTAAAATCGGGTGCTATAGAGAGGAAGACGCTATTTAGAGGTTACGCTATAGACAAGTTTAACTGTATATATACATTAGACATGAACCTCTAAAAGTGAGTCAAACTCGATGTTATAGTCATAGTTAAAATCTATACTTATCCAGAATTTGTACATTACATATTTGGCAATGGTAAAAATATGCGTCTTATCTGTTGTTACATAATCAAAAACGAATTTCTCTTGATCAAAAACAAAATGTGAATCAGTATTTTCATAGATATGTTTCAATTTTACATAAAAACTTGCTAACGATGGGCAATTGAAATAGCGGTGTTCTATTGTTGGTGGTCTTCTTCACGTCAGGCATCGCGATTGGCCATGGTGTCTGGGATACGGCAGTGCGCGTAATTTCATTCTTAAGGCTATGTCTTCGAATATGGTGTTTGGTGGTTCATATTCCTTTTTTCTTAATTTATCTAAATTTATCTATAAAATCAATATACATATTAATATCATTATAAATATTTCCATCTATATTTTGGCCATAGATCTGGCCCAGACACTCTACCAGCTAAATACCTCTTTGGCAGATTGTGAGGATTCCATTAGATCCCTTGTGGATCTCATGGAATAAATTCCGCCCTAGGTTGACGAATTGGGTATTTCTTTTATCTATATTTACTATGATTTAGTTCGTCCCAGATGTAATAAGCTGAAAATAGAATCTCAATAAAGAAAAGAAAATGGAAAAACCGAAAATAATCGATAAAATTTCCATATAATCCTTCGAGACTATTCAAGATGTTCAGCAAACCATGGCAGCATTCATGTAATAAATTAGATTTTGCTAACCTAACCTAATCTAACCTAACCATCAGTAATATCGGTATATATAATTGGTGGATTTTAAAGTCGGTCATCCTTGTCAAATTGTGGATTAACTTAGGAAGGGTTAATGAGATCAAAAATTGGCAATTAGGGAGAAGTTGACAACTGTCGGACACTAAGTTGACATCTTTAGATAGCACTGTCCCCATAGATTTCTCCTGTGACATAGAGAAATACCAAGTAATCCCATGGATTATCTTAAATAACAGGTATTAGTGGAAACTAGTTTTAAATTGCGAGTTCGTAATGTCTAAATATTGCATTAATTTAAACAATACCACAGTTTTCTATAGATGAGTTTCTTTTCATTTTATTAACGTAGTTTCAAGCTTTCGGACATCTCTGCCCTTCTACAGGAGAATATAAATAAACGAATAAAATGACGCCTGATGCTATTACAAAAATATAGATATACACACACAACAGAATATACACAGTCTAGCCATAAATTCTGTTACAAACAATTTTATAATTTAAATGAATAAAATAAAAACTAATGGAATATAAATACATATTTTATTAGCCAATATAGGACATAGATTTTAAATCTATACAATCATTGAAAATGTCATCCTTTATTTTTGACACAGGATCTCAAACGTTCGGGCCACTGAAATATGGCGGCACGCACATTTTCTAAGGGTATTTCTTTCATTGCTCTCACCAATGCTGATTTCACTTGATCCAAATTATGATATCTTTTATAGCACACCTTCTCCTCTGAATATGCCCACAAACTGTAATCAAGGGGGTTTAAATCAGGACTTCCAGAGGGCCATTCATTGGCCTTTATGAACTCTGGAACATTCGTCTCCAACCATTGTTGAGTTGACTTAGCTTTGTGAGCAGGAGCTGAATCTTGTTTAAATATCCAATGTTTTCCATTAAACATTTTTGTATTCAGAGGCTTTACTATTTGTTCCAAAATATCTTCTTGATAGTTTTTAGCTGTAGTTTTTACCCCTTTGGCACAGAAGTGGAGATCTGTTATACATTGGTAGCTAACTCCCCACCAAACCATGACAGAAGAAGGATGGTGACTTTTTTCAAGTCTTCTGACTTTCAAAGAAGCTTCTAGAGAGCTACGAGCATATATCCTATCATTCTGACGATTAATCTTTTCCTCGACAGTGAAAGTTTTCTCGTCTGTGAAAAGGATTCTCTCATGCCACCGACCATCATGCCGCGCCAACAACATTTTTTATCTAACCCTTCTAATATCTCTAAGAGCAGGGGTTATCAAATGACCTGTGCGTCGTTTGAAATCTCTCAGTCCAAGGTCTTCGTTTATTATCCTGGAAACGGTTCTTGAAGCTAAATTCATCTGCTCTGCTAAGATATGTTGTTTGCGGCATGGATTTCGACGAATTCTTTCACGAATGGCTTTTATAGCTTCTTGCGTTCGTTGCATGCGCGGTCGACCAGATCTTTCAAGGTCATTAATATTGTTGTAATAGCCTTGTTGAACCTTTCAATGGTTCGATAAACAAATTGACGCGTAATATTCATATTTTGTATATATTTCATATATAAAAACCTTCAATAACTGTTTGAAATGCAATAGTGCGGAAGCTTCTCTGGAACATACAAGGTATGTCCCATAAGTTCCCGGACTGGGTCCATAAAAAAAAAGGTAAGATTTAAAAAAAAAAAAATTATTAAAACTTTTCAAAGTAATCCCCCCTTTCTTCAACGCACCAGCGCCATCGTTTCTCCCAATTGTCGAAACAGTTTTTATAGGCCTCTTTTGGAATGCTCTTCAATGCCAGCAGCGATTTTTCTATTATGTCTTCCCTGGTGTCAAAATGTCTTCCTTTTAGAACTGCTTTGAGTTTGGGGAACAGGAAAAAGTCATTTGGTGCGATGTCTGGGGAATAGGGTGGTTGAGGTAGGATTTCTGTCCCGTTTTTCGCCAAAAAACTCGTCACCAAGTGCGCTGTGTGAGGGCGGGCATTGTCATGGTGTAGGATCTAGTCACCATTAGTCCATTTTTCTGGCCTTTTTTTTCGAATCGCTTCCCTTAGACGGCGAAGAATGCTCAAATACATTTCCTTAATAACTGTTTGGCCTGCAGGAAGATACTCGTGATGAAGCAACACCTTGTTTCTGGATTTCAATATCCTGGATTTTTTGGGTCTAGGCTCACCCTGACCTCTCCACTCGGCAGATTGACGCTTGGTTTCAGAGTCATAGCCATAGACCCATGTCTTGTCGCCTGTGATTATCTTGTCTTTCCATTCCGGATCCGTTCTTGTCATTTCCAGCATGTCCTCACAGGTTGCAAGCCAACACAGTTTTTGCTCATTAGTGAGGAATCTTGGGATGAATTTTGCAGGAGTCTTTTTGAGCCTCAAATCTTCGGTTACGATCCTTCCAATCGTTGTTTTAGAGATGCCTGTGTCTTGCTCTAGCTCCAGCAAAGTGGTTCGAGGATTTTCTTTTATCAAATCGGTGATTTTTTGCACATTTTCATCAGTCCTTTGAAATGTTGGGCGTCCGTGACGAGGATCATCTTAAATGGAAATTCTGCCAGCTTTAAATCTAGAATGCCATTCAAAAACAGTTGTTCTCTTTGGGGCGTTATTGGGGAATGCTTTATTAAGCATTTCAAAAGTGTCGGTTGCTGATATTTGAAGTTTCACACAAAATTCTATGCAAATCCTCTGCTTCAATTTTGTTCCATCGTAAAATCGCCGCAGCGCAAGGTGTAACCTTTAAATAAATTAGAATAACTTTGGCGCGCGCGCACGTACCGCCTCGATATTGGTACCACCGTGTTGCCAGATATTTTTTCTATAATAAACTGTCAAATTTATTTACATTTTTCATTTATTTATTTTTTTATGGACCCAGTCCGGGAACTTATGGGACATACCTTGTATAATGCTCAGAACTGACAATAGAGGACCTATTTTCCAGGCCTATAACTAACATCGCAAAATTGGAGAAGAGTGGAATTCAGGAATTGGTTTAACCATGGAGATAAGCACCACCACTTAAATACATACACGATTTCCTAAAATAGATGTAAAACGTCACGTATTTGCATATTTAGTAGAACCTCCATGAGAGGACACTCACGGTAGAGAACACCTCTCTACAAAGAACAGTTTTTCATTACCAAAAATACCATTTTTACTATTTAGCAACTCTCCAGTAAGAGGACACCTCTCCCTAAAGGAAACTTCGGCTTTGAAACTAGGTGTCCTTTACAGGGAGGTTCTACTGTATATAGAAATATATACAGTTATCAGCGTCATAATCAAGCAACAATTCTTAATCAATTCTGTCACCGTTTGCTTTGTGAATGGAATAAATACCCAAATATGGCCCTTTCTCATAAGCATCGGTGGTTCAATGGTAGAATGCTCGCCTGCCACGCGGGTGGCCCGGGTTCGATTCCCGGCCGATGCATTTTTTTTTTTTTTTACAATTTTTAAAACTTATTTATATATTATACAAGGATGACATCCACGGCGCTAATTTATAATTGTAACGAATAGTATTTGAATAAAAACATTTAATCGGGTAGAACCCGGGCGTTGCCCGGGTCATTCGGCTAGTATAGAAATAAATAAGAGTTTAAAAATGATACTTATGTAAATTAAAAGATTAAAAATATATAAAATTCTATATATTAACTTTGTTTAAAATTTGTTGTATTTACATATGTTGTTGTATAGGGTTTGTAGCTATATTTTTTCTCAATCAACTTCCAGCCATGATCTTTATTTATATTGGTATATATTTTATTTATCAATCAACCAGACGCGATATTGAAATATTTTCGCCTATTACAGAGAAAACAAAACAACAAACAAATTAGAAATTAGAATTGAATATTTACAAATTTACATGTATTAATCGACAGAGTACATAAAATTCATATAGACGAAGTGGCTGATGTAAGAGAATTAAATGATTTAGATCAGGGAACAATCGATGTTTCACTTCTGTAAAGTTCGGACAGTCGTAATTACGAGCGTGAGTAGAAAAGTAAGGTCTCCTATTTTTTTTTTTTTTTTGCATAGAAAAACACATTTAATCACAACTTTTTATACATCATTAGAAAGGTTGGACACTTTGCTATTTTTCTACATAGTCGCCTTGATGCTCAATCACTTTTTTTCATCCTGTCGCCTCTTTGAGCCACTTGTCGACCCACCTGGCGGACACCTTTCTGTAGCTGAGGGTCTCAGACACAATCTTGTGCACGGAGAAGTGGCTGCAATCTTCATTCAGGCCATCCTCGATCTCTTCAAGGGTTATCCGCCGGTTTGCGCGCACCATTTCGTCGATTCGAGCCACCGTTGATTCCGGCAAACGCGGCCGCCCAGACCGCTGTTCATCGTGGACGTTTATCCGCCCCTCGTTAAACTCCCGGCACCATTTCCGCACATTTTTGATGTCCATGCACTTCTCACCATACACTTCCACTAACTGACGGTGAATTTCGACCGGAGAATTATTTTTCGCATTTAAAAAGCGTATAACTGAGCGCAACTCGCACATGGCGGGAGATCTAAGGGGAAGATCCATCGCGAACGTTTTTTTTTTTCTCAATATATTTTGAGAGATTGCTCCCTCTTTATCAATTTATAGTATTAGTTTTATTAGTATTTTATTGTTATGTTTCTTTTTAAACAAAATAGTGTATATATGTATTTATACTCTACTTAAAGCGTATGTCCATAATTCATTTAAAATACATTTTTTTCTCCGGAACGTATTTTGTCATGCTCAGAACTGACAATAGAGGACCTATTTTCCAGGCCTATAACTACCATCGCAAAATTGGAGAGGAGTGGACTTCAGGAATTGGTTTAACCATGGATATAAGCACCACCACCACCACCAAAATACATTTTCCAAGAGTTTAGCTTCAGTATCGGTATAAAATGAAAACAGTCTAATATTACAATAGTATGGTAGATTAAACTGACGAAACTGCTGGAAGGGTTCACCACTGATGAGCCAGGCCTTCCCATTATTTTTTATCACTGCAGTAAGGTCAGTAGAACATTGTTTTATTTTAAATAGAAATATAGAGTCAAAAAAAGAGTTTAAATTTCTTATAAATCTAGAAATCATTAAAATAGTGTTTGATATTGTTTTTCCTATGTTTTATCTGCCTTTTTTTTTTTGGCTTATCCCTAGTACACGTGGTATAGACCATGATAATCAAGTTGGCGACTACTTTTACTCTAAGTGCACCACATGTTTACACATTTCACATGTGTGAAAACAGTTCGACTTTGCACTTACAAATGTTCCAGAGCCCCGTTTGGTTACTTGCACTCGCTGGTGGGGTTGTCAGAAAAAAAGTGCTCAATGCGGGGATCGAACCCGGGTCGTAGCAGTCGAAAACCAACGGTTTCGACCATCCTTCCATTGACCCCTCATCTATCTGTCTTGTCTAGTGCTGTGGATAACATGAATTATTGGGGATGTATGATCTGGTTGTTGTGTTGGACTGTTGATTCTTTGGAAGGTCAGTAGAGGACATGCTAATTTAGGTAGATACTTGTCACTATATCTTAGAATAATAAAAAAACTACCTTCAAGGATAATTATCTTGTTTTTTATATATATTATCTCAAGCTTTCAGGTATTATAAATCTTTCTACTGGAGTATTCTTTTTATATATACTGAGTGAACATCACCATATACTCTCATGTATGGGGCTGAAAGACGAACGAAAAGTGCTCCTCAGTGAAATAGGCCTTGAGGGACTCTCTTTGGAGCTCCTGATGAATGAGGTGGTGAGAAACAGAGCTGGAGCATTTGCGTTGTTCAAATTTTGGAAGACGGCTGAAGAGAAAAGGAAGCTATATACATAATCTAATTGATGTAAATAATTATATGTAAATAATCTTTGTCAGGACTAGAATGACGAATCCTGTATGGGACTTTGATTCCAGTAAAAGGCTTGTTGCTGCTGTTGTATATAGTTACAGTGTGTAGAAAATACTACACTATACCTACTACATATAGGTTTCTCTCTGTATTCTTAGTTCTCTTCTCTTCAATTACTCTGTAAACTGGCGAATCCTTTATAGGACGAGAGGTCCTCAATAAAGGCTTTTGTTGTTGTTGTATATACTGAGTGAAGACGCCCGTTATTTAAATTTCTCTCTTTTTTGTTTATTCATTCAGAAGATTTACATATTTGAAAATATATTTCTGTATATAAGGATGTGTTAGTTGAATAAAGGTGTGTCAGTAATAATCGAGTGTTGGTGAATTATTAGTGTCATCAGGGTTTCTGGTGTTGTGGGCACTTTTAAGGAAGCAAATAGACTTCAATTCGGTTGGAGACCAGAAGAAATCTGGCAAGATAATACAGTCAAGCTCTGCCACAACTATTTAGATAAGGCCAGACATATCCAGGATGCGGCAAGCTTTCCGAGCTTAGTAAGTGAGGCAGTGATCGTATCCGAAACACTGAGTATACATCATATACTTCTGTAGAAAGGTTTATAATACCTGAAAGCTTGGGGGGATATATAAATAAAGTACCGTAAAGATAGAGGCTGCCTGGCCGGCATTCATAGTTCTTCAAATTAAAGATACTTCGGCCAGTAAATCTTTTTATTGTCTCGACGTTTCGACAAAAATCTTTTGTCCTTGTCAGGACAAATTATGGAAAAAGTTATTTTTCGAAGCTTACATGCACAACGTTTGCGCTCTTCCATTCGACCACGACAGAAACGACAAGTAAGAGTCGAGAAACGTCGAGACAATAAAAAAGATTCACTGGCCGAAATATCTTTAATTTGAAGAACTATAAATAAAATAAGAAACTTATTCCGTCGTAGGCCGCTTTTTTAATTGTAATTATCATTTCTCATAGGATTCTATCTTTCGTATATCTTGTTGTTGACGTTGTGTAATTGCAGATCCTGATGGAGGTTGCCCACGACTTGGAATGGAGACGCGTGGCCTTGCTTCACGCTGATGATGAGTACAGCGTTCGCGTTGTCAAAACCCTCGGTGAAATTGCTCCATCCAGCCGTCTGTGTATCCAAGGATTGGGGAGGTTGTCAGCTACCGGGGACTTGCAACGGACGCTTGCCCGGGTCACCGCACCGCTGTTGAACCGAACTGGCGTGTTGGTTATTGCACCAGGTGATGGTGCAGCTACCCGTGGACTTCTTGAGCTCTTCCTACGAGATCCCAGTCCTTTATTACGTCTTCAGTGGCTCTTCTCTTGGATCCCACCATCTGATCTTCTCCATTCCCTTGGACCTGTTCTAAACGCCCGTACTATCTTTTCTCTTGCACCTTTACCAGCTCGTGTTTCTCGTTTTGAAGAATACTGGGCCAATTTGACCACAGACCCTACCGATGATCCATGGTTTGCTGAGTATCTTCAATCATCCCACCCTTGTAGCGGTCCGTCATGTTCTCCTGCAGAGGTTCTCAGTCGGACTTCCAGAGTTATCCCAGCAATCCACGCTGTACTCACGCTGGGACATGCGTATCACAAGGCATGGAAAGACAAGTGTAACAGCCAAGTTGGACTATGCTCCGAGCTGAATGCCATGTCAAGACGGGATTTCCTCCAACAGTACCTTGATCCTTTGGAATTCCAGCACATGGAAGGCATCAGTCCACCTGAAGTCACAGGAAGAAAGTCCAGGAAATCTGGACTTGGGGAAATTGAAGATATGAAACTCTCTCTGACATCCTATTCCTTCAGCAATGGTATCGTCGTCTTCAACCAGGTAGGTCTTAATCTCTCCCAACATTCCCAAACAAATAATTAAATTGTAGAACGACATTTGAAAATTAACCCGCATGCCTTTCTTTTGAACGAAAAATATAAATTTATTTTAAGGAGAAATAGCGATTATTTCTAACCTTAGGGATGAAGTATGAAAGGATGAATTGTGAAGGGTAATGATGAACGAAAAAATAAAAGTGTCCAGGGATGGGAATCGAACCCACTGTGTTCCGCTTACCGGGCAGATGCCATGTCCACACTTTTAATTTTCCGTTCATCATTACACTTCACAATTCATCCTTTCATACTTCATCTTAAGGTTAGAAATAATCGCTATTTCTCCTTAAAATAAATTTCAATTTTTCGTTCAAAAGAAACACATGCGGGTTAATTTTCAAATGTTGTTCTACAATCATAACCCGCATTTAATTGTATTATAAACTAATTAAATGTCAAACGAATCAAAAATTATTTTAGAATCAGTGCACGAATCTCTATTGCAGCGTATACTATTATAGGAATAACTTGCATATTACTCAAACAGAAAATTGATCAATTTTCACCTCAAATTTTAAATATATATATTTAAAAATATTTATACACATTAAAACAAAAATAGCATATCCTGACCTCTAAAATAAGCATTTATCAGGACAAGTGGGTAACACCCTCGATTCCCGACAGTCATAAACTGGGATCAAATCCCACGTTAACATTTTGTTTAATATGTTAATAACCTTCACATATTAATCATTGTTGTAATTATCATAAACTAGGTTGCTTTTGTTAAGCGGTACCTAATAAAGTGATTTTTGAACCGAATAAGCATTTTAGATGGAAGAGCGCCATCTAGTAGAAAAAAATCAACTAAACGTTTATTTAAATTATTCCATGAGATATTTGGCTAATTCAATTTCTTGGTAAATCAAGAATAGCCAACCACGAACGCGTTCAACACCTGACCTTTATCCTAATTTTTCTTTTTTTCCCTTACATAATGGCTTTTTTATGGCTAATTTATATATTTGTGATTTCTATATTATAGTAGATCTATCGCTTGAAAGTTTGCATTATAAATAAAAATAAAAATAAAACTCTCATAGTGAAAAAATATTATTTAGAATTTTAAAATCTTTTACAATTTTACCTTAAGTGATGATGGAAATACCTTATATTGTGTTATTCTTGGGTAGACTCTAGAAAAGGATTATCTTTTTAATGCTTTACCAAAAAAATAAATTACACTCATGGCCTCACTTAAGGAAGTTATACCTTTTAGAATGTATATCTGGATTTAGACAATAACTCTGAAAGATATTGCAGTGACCTTAATTGAAGACACACGAGATAACCAAGTGTGAACAAAATTGCCTCTTTCTCCTTCAAATAATAATGAAAAAAAAAAAAAAAACGGACGACCGAAGACATCAAAGACTTTTTACTTCCATAAGTGTATGTTACAAAAGATGATAGATTTAATTATTAGGAAAGGTGCTTTTTAAGTAGGGATCATCCTTTTCCACTCATTTTATAATGTAGATAATTGTAAATTAATTTGTTTATTTCATAAAAAATAAGATATATAAGTAATACTTTCAATCGGTGTCAAATATAGATCGCAGACGAATATCTCAGTCAAGGACGCTGTGATTGGCTAATCGAAACCTCCCAGTCGATGATATCGCGTGTTCGTCTGGTGAGAAAATACGCGATTGGTTGCGCAACCTTGGCAGATGTTATAGAAGAAAGTTTACCAATTAACAAGTTCATTGATTAGTTGTAAACTTCATTAACGAGAGTGTACTGTGTTTATTGATTTATCTAAGGTACCATCGATTTTCTGCCTTGTATCGTCT
>CP092864.1:138187488-138251533 GCA_030710605.1 Cordylochernes scorpioides | reverse complement strand
GCAACCCATAAATAAATCTTCAATTAAAAAGGCATATATTGGTTCAAAATATCATTCATTTTACCAATATTACAGCGTTCAGCCAACTGAAATATTGGTAAAATAAATGATATTTTGATCCAATATATGCCTTTTTAATTAAAGATTTATTTATGGATTTCTCTATTTTCAATATATATATAACCTAAATATAATTGCTAAAAGAAGGGTGTTTAAAATAAAAAAATAATTTATTAAAAATTTTAAAAATATTAAAATATAGAAATAATTGTGATTTATTTGATATTCATAAATATATAATATGAGATATAATATAGTATAATATATAATAATAATAATATAGTGTGTGTAAAACATATCTATATTAATTTATCAAAATATATAACGAAAAAAAAATAATTTAATTTAAAATACTGCTGAGTAGAGCAGGATTTCCTTTCTAATTAATAACCTTTTTTTCTCTAACTCACCAAAAACTTGGAGAAATTCCTTCAATTGCAATTCTGAGGTTTGTCTGTTTCCCCAAGGGAAAAACCTTTATTTCAATTAACGTCCTCAATTTCACCCAAAATCTTTGCTCACTCTCAAAAAGAAATCAATAAAAATCACTGAGACTTAATAATGAAGAAATAAATAACATATGTCTCAAATCTTTTTTTCATTTATTTATTTAGTCTAAGATCTTTTTTATCTTTTGTTCGTTATTTTTTAAAAAGAAGAATCAATAGCTAATTTATCTTTTCTACCTTATTCTTTTGTTAAAGTTTTTAAATTTTTTATTTCTTCCTTTATGAAAAAATGCTAAATCGTTGTTAAATTGCTTACGAAACTTTTTTTTTTCATAAAATTGAATATTTTTTCTGAACCATATATATTTTTATATAAATAAATAATGCACTTTTTCGTTCACTAGATGAATAAAATATTTTTCTCTCTCCCGTTTAAAGAAAATGTTCTAAATATATATATGAATTTAAAGTAAGGTGTATTTCAACAATTATTTGTTACTAATAAAATGGATGAATTTTCTGTTTTTCTATTTCAGGATTTATTAAATATTATTTTTCAATTAAGCCTATATAAAATTTTCCTTGGATTTTATGTAGAAGAAATAAGTTCTCTGTATAAAACTGTTGTTTGCTTTAATTTAGGAGAAAGCCTTTTATACCTTTATTTAACATGTTGCATTAGCGCACCATCTGTTGTTAGACTCTCTCTTCACTATGAGTCTGTAGGATAGAATTTTGGAAGAGATTTAAAAAAAACTACAACATAAATACAGTTAAAACCTGTCTATATAGCACCCCCTCTAAATAGCGCCTCCCTCTCTATATCGCCCGATTTTAAATACATAGTACGATGCGATTTACATTAAAAGTGACTTGTCTATAGCACTCCCTCTCTATAGCACCCTATTTTGGTGAGTCCCAAGGGGGGGTGCTATAGACAAGTTTAACTCTAACTCCTTCGACAAGAGAGTTTTGCTTAACTATGTCAATAACTAATCGGGTTGTTATGGTAACAATATTATATTCATATTGGGTAAATTATGTATAAATATCTAAAACTGTATTGTTGGCGAAGGATTCTTCGTATACCTTGGACAGCGACATCGATACTATCACAACTATCGATTTCAGAAGATGACCGACTTCTGTACAACGAAATTGTTTGAGATTCTTCGGTCACATCGCGCGACGCAGGGGAATGGAGTACACCATACTGACTGGAAATTCGTCTGGGCGACACATACCTGGACGCCTGCCGACACGTTAAAGGAACTCATTGGCTTAACGGTCGCCGAGATGGTACATCGAGCTCAAGATAGAGATGGCTGGCGTCGTGTAAGGGATGTAATACGTACAGTGGGCCACAAACGTTCGATCGATAAAATGATTTCTATTACATAATACATTTCACAACAAGTTTTCTAACCACATCAACAACTAACCGGGTTGTCAAGGTAACAAGATAAATATCAAATTATAGGTAAACTATGTGTGGTGGTGTCTTGTCCATGGAGCAGATCAGATCGGTCCGTACACCCTAATCACAATACCGGCCAACTGAGAGGGTGGTGTCTTGTCCATGGAGCAGATCAGATCGGTCCGTACACCCTAATCACAATATCAGCCAACTGAGGTGGTGGTGGTGTCTTGTCCATGTAGCAGATCAGATCGGTCCGTACACCCTAATCACAATATCAGCCAACTGAGGTGGTGGTGGTGTCTTGTCCATGTAGCAGATCAGATCGGTCCGTACACCCTAATCACAATACCGGCCAACTGAGAGGGTGGTGTCTTGTCCATGGAGCAGATCAGATCGGTCCGTACACCCTAATCACAATATCAGCCAACTGAGGTGGTGGTGGTGTCTTGTCCATGGAGCAGATCAGATCGGTCCGTACACCCTAATCACAATACCGGCCAACTGAGAGGGTGGTGTCTTGTCCATGGAGCAGATCAGATCGGTCCATGCACCCTGATCACAATACCTGTCAACTGAGGTGGTGGTGTCTTTTCCATGAAGCAGGTCAGATCGGTCTTTGCACCCTGATCACAATATCGGCCAACAAAGGTACCTTGTTCGTATGCCATAAGGTTGGCTGAGAGGATGGCCGGGTATATATGGTCCGGAGTTACATATGCAAGCATGTAGTTGAACTTCAGTAAAAGAAGTCGCCAACTACTACCTACCAGCTACACCTACTACTAGCTTTGCGCAGAGGCGATATCGTAGCCCATGAGGATATTCCGAGGCGCGATTATTGCTAGTTGAAATGAATTCGATATTTCGGAAGACTGTTCGCCTATATTCTTCTAGGATTCAAACTTACATGGAGTTTAAATTTCAAGAAGAAGATAGACAAAGAGCCTCCTCGAGAGAGAGAGAGAGAATTATCGTTTTTTGATTTTAATATATAATTGATCCTATATATATAGCGTTCTGAATATAGAGCAACCCATATTTAAATCTTTAGATAATAAAAATGCATATATTGGATTGAATGAAAATATTTATTTGCTAATATTTCGGTTGGCTGAATTTATACAAAATTTTATACTTTTTGTATGAACAAAACTACAAAAATATAATGCCTTGATAAAGGTTGGCTATCAACCAACTGAAATATTGGGAAAGAAATCTTTCATTCAATCCAATATATGCCATTATCTGAAAATATATAGATATACATTTTGTTTTAATATATTTATATTATTTATAATTAAATATATTACCTATATTATAATTACAACTATATATTTTCCCAATTTATTTCTACATTTTAAAAATTAAATTTATTATATATATATATAATGTATGTTGGTAGCTTGAAGAAAAAACTCAAGCGTTCTCTTAATTAAGTAGTTGCCTAGAAACGCCTTTTTAAAAAAATCTTCTGATTTAATTTTTCCGCACCGATGCCTATATTTAAATATTTTAAAACGAATGTTTAACGAAATAATTTGTAAATTTTATTAAACGCAAATATTTAACAAGGTTTTTAAAAAAACAAATGTACTCATATTTGAAACTTTATTTCGTCTGTGTTTTAAAACGTTTGTTAACATTCAATTAAATTTAATCCTCACCTTGGTTGAGTAGATTGTTTTTAAAATTCCGCTCCATGTAGTAACTATCTTTATTTCCTACACCTTTTAAAGAAATGGAAGCAATTTGTTTGCGAAAGAGCAAAAATTTGCTCATTACAAATATTAATATGTAATTCTACTGTCCTAAAAGCTTATGTTCATAGTTTGCTTGAAACATTCGCGTCTTAATGTATTCATTCGTTATATATATAGATAATGCGTTATTGCTTTGTATTAATATATACATAACTTGTTCTTATTGTTTTCGGAAAAACATTGATCATTACAAATATTTATATGTAATTCTACTGTCCTAAAAGCTTATGTTTATAGTTTACTTGAAACATTCGCGTCTTAATGTCTTCATTCGTTATATATAGATGACGCTTTATTGCTTTGTATTAATTTATGCCTTACTTGACCTTATTGTTTGCGGAAGACAATGCTCATTACAAATATTTATATGTAATTCTACTGTTCTAAAAGCTTATGTCCATAGTTTACTTAAATACCATTTCTAAGATTCCACCCTTCAGTGTAGCATAGATAAGCAGAATGATCCAATACAGTATTAGAGCTCTAAGAAACGGTCTGGTAGATTAAATTGGTGAAACTGATGGGAGGGTTCATCACTGATGAGCCGAGACTTCCAAATAACTTTTCATAGCAGTAAGTACAGTAGATATTTGTTTTATATTTAGAAGAAACATTCATGCTTTATAACTCTAATTTCATATGTATATATGGCATATGGCAGGTAAAAACATACACTCATGGATAAAACTTGAGGAAGTTGAAAGACTTTGAGATATCGCCGGTCGTTTATATATATTAAGGAAACAGAGCTTGTTCACACTTGGTTATCGCGTGTGTCTTCAATAAAGTTTACTATAATATCTTTCAGAATTATTGTGTGAATCCCGATATACATGCTAAAAGGTACAACTTCCTTAAGTTTTGTCCATGAGTATACACTTTTCACCTTCACCTACACACCTTTCAGAGGTATTGTCTGAATCCCGATATACATGATAAAAGGTACAACTTCCTTAAGTTTTGTCCATGAGTGTATCTTTCAGAGTTATAGTATGAATCTCGATATACATGCTAAAAGGTACAACTTCCTTAAGGTTTTGTCCATGAGTGTATCTTTCAGAGTTATTGTCTAAATCCCGATATACATGCTAAAAGGTACAACTTCCTTAAGTTTTGTCCATGAGTATATATTTCAGAGTTATTGTCTGAATCCCGATATACATGCTAAAAGGTACAACTTCCTTAAGTTTTGTCCATAAGTGTATCTTTCAGAGTTATTGTCTGAATCCCGATATAAATGCTAAAAGGTACAACTTCCTTAAGTTTTGACCATGAGTGTATCTTTCACAGTTATTGTCTGAATCCCGATATACATGCTAAAAGGTACAACATCCTTAAGTTTTGTCCATGAGTGTATCTTTCAGAGTTATTGTCTGAATCCCGATATACATGCTAAAAGGTACAACATCCTTAAGTTTTGTCCATGAGTGTATCTTTCAGAGTTATTGTCTGAATCCCGATATAAATGCTAAAAGGTTACAACTTCCTTAAGTGTTGTCCATGAGTGTATCTTTCAGAGTTATTGTCTGAATCCCGATATACATGCTAAAAGGTACAACTTCCTTAAGTTTTGTCCATGACTGTTAATATTAACAAATATTAATATATTTGATAAAAATAGAGAGCAAGCTCTAATTTTTTAAAAATAAATATAAATTAGTTATTATCTGTATTAAAAGATTAATACTGGGAGCAATGTTGAATAAATTTTATTATTTTAAAAACATAAATGAAATTTCTGTATTCATTTGAAATTTAAAAAAGGATTTTGTTACTTAAACAATGACTTTGATTGTACACTCTGTCAAATCCAAGTTAGGGTTGTCAACTGGGGAGTATCTTATTTGGGCAACATTCCAAATCTTTCCAAACTTGGCACTTTCTCACTTTTTATAACAATCGAAAGTTAGAAGGTTTTTTTTTTTTTTTCATAGTAACTAGGACATTTTTGGTGGTTTGTTGTTGAAATATGAGGTTAAATATAATGACAGTTCCTTTAAATTATTGTTATGAATCTTTTTGCCACGATTTGTTTGTGATTATAAATATTATTAAACCATTCTATTAAATAAACTTATTAATAAATGAAAGCATTAAAAAGAACGAATAGATAAAAACTTAAGGAAGTAGAAAGTCTTTGATATCGTCAGACTTATTTTTTTTTAAGAAGACAGAGGCAATTTTGGTCACACTTATTTATCTCGTGTGTCTCAATAAAGGTCACAGTAATATCTTTCAGAGTTATTGTCTGAATCCCGATATACATTATAAAAGGTAAAACTTAAGTTTTGTCCATGAGTGTATCTTTCAGAGTTATTGTCTGAATCCTGATATATATGCTGAGAGGTACAACTTCCTTAAGTTTTGTCTATGAGTGTATCTTTCAGAGTTATTGTCTGAATACCGATATACATGCTTTAAGGTGATAACTCCCTTAAGTTTTGTCTATGAGTGTATCTTTCAGAGTTATTGTCTGAATACCGATATACATGCTTTAAGGTACAACTTCCTTAAGTTTTGTCTATGAGTGTATCTTTCAGAGTTATTGTCTGAATCCTGATATATATGCTGAGAGGTACAACTTCCTTAAGTTTTGTCCATGAGTGGTATCTTTCAGAGTTATTGTCTGAATCCCGATATACATGCTATAAGGTACAACTTCCTTAAGTTTTTTCTATGAGTGTATCTTTCAGAGTTATTGTCTGAATCCCGATATACATGCTAAAAGGTACAACTTCCTTAAGTTTTGTCCATGAGTGTATATTTCAGAGTTATGGTCTGAATACCTATATACATGCTAAAAGGTACAACTTCCTTAAGTTTTGTCCATGAGTGTATCTTTCAGAGTTATTGTCTGAATCCCGATATACATGCTTTAAGGTACACTTCCTTAGGTTTTGTCTATGAGTATATCTTACAGATTTATTGTCTGAATCCCGAAATACATGCTTTAAGGTGCAACTTCCTTAAGTTTTGTCTATGAGTGTATACTGTACACTCTATTTAAAATTGAAATCTTATAAAAAGAGTTTATTTATGAGGTAATAACGCGTACCATCCATACATAAGAAAAGAAACCATTAAAGCACAAATGTTTCCTTTACACATAAACAAACTTCTACTGTCCTTACTACGATGATAATATATTGGTGAGCATGGCTCATCAAGGGTGAACCCTCCAGTAGTTTCAACAGATTGATTTTTTGAGAAAAGAAATTTCATGCTTAATAGTTTCACATCGTACATATAGATGGCGCGTTATTGCCTTTTGTTCAAAGTATATAAAAATATTCGAATAATAATTCATATCGATGCTAAAATAATAGATTTGCGTAAATAAAAAGATACCATTTTAGTCTTAAACACGTTAATTTTTTTAGATAAAATTAAAACGTAGAATCTTAAATTCTTTTGGATTTAAATCCAATTTAGTCCTAAATGTGATGAAGGCTCTATTTCAATTAACAAATATACATCGTATTGTATTTTAGACAGAAAATATCCTCTCTAAATATGCTTTCAAATACATTGTACATACGTCAAAGAATCGCTATATAGATTAGACATATATTTACATATGTAAATGGTTATATGCAATATTGATGGCCTATGCAAATCAATGAGATGAGCAGAAAGCAATAATAGATTAAGCCACACTGCCTTGTAATGAAGGAAGATAGGGTTCTCTTTCCCGAGAGACATGGATATTGTGTCCAATATCAATAAACTATTATTCACTGATTCCTTCACTCTGTACAATTTCCTTAATTCCCCAGTGGAATAGGCTTGGACGTAGCTTAGCAATATCTATGTATTGTTTCCATTTGGTATAATTATTAAAGAGGATCATTAATAATCCAGTATAATTATTTTTTGAAATATGTTTTAATATATAGAAAATTATAGTATATATATGTCATAAAAAAGATGTATTTTAGGTACGTTACCAATTCATTCATGCAGTCGTGGATTGAAGTGAAATGATAACTTTTATATCCAAAATTGTATTTATTTTAATAATTATATTTTAAGAAAAAAAAAGTTTGCATACATACAATTCAATAAATATAATCTAAGTATATACAAAAAACATCTTGGGTTGTACTCCTTTTGTTAAGGATTTTAAAGAATTATCTCTGTGTTAATTCTATGATTATTTAAATTATAATTATATTAATGAATAATAAAAATCATATTTTTATTATGTCATATATATTACAATCTATTAAGTAAGACTTAATGGCTTTGTTCTTTTTGTTTGCGGAAGAGCATTGCTCGATGCAAATATTTGTTTATTGTAGCAAAGTATTTATTATTTTATTAACAGAATATTATTTTGTTCATATTTTGCTACTCTGTAAACTTCCCTCATTGCTTATCTTTTGTTTATCATTCATAGTTTGTTCTTGTCTTAAATAAATTGCTGTGTCGTCCTGAAGTGTTTGTATTTCCTATTTTTCCCACGTGGTAATGTAACTAGCGGATGTACCCCGGCTTTGCCCGGTTTTACTCGAGGGAAAGTTTGCCTAACGAATATTTAATAGAAAATATTTTTTGAGCAAACATCCACTCTCTACTTAATATATTCTTATAAATATAAATGAAAGTTTTGGTTATTTTTCTCCACAAAACTACTAAACAAACCATTAGAAAAGTTTGCATGTTAATAGCTCAATATATAAATCAACATATAACCTAACAGATGACACGCAAATACATCATAATATAAATGTTCTAATAAAATACTCAATTTGATGTTTGCGGTAGAGCAATTGCTCGAATCATTTTAAAAAATTACTAGCCGAATTACCCGTGCAACGCCCGGGTTTAACCGATTAAATATTTTTATTCAAATAAAATTCATTGCACACACAATTATAAATTGACGCCGTGGATGTCACTCTTGTGAAACGTCCCGCTCCAAACTTTGTGTGTTTTTAAAATATAAAAATAAAAATGTAAATTTTCACATCGATATTTGAAAATTGTCTTATTTTATTTTTTTTTTATATGAATATATTTTAAATTAGGCATATACATAAAATGATAGCAAGTGATTCCTTGCCCCTACGCTGTCATTACGTCACTCAAGGTCATTATCCAATTCCGTCGCGCCATGTGAGGGCTCCACGTAGTTATTTACTTCTCGAAGTTACCGCAGTGAGGCGCTGGTTGCGAATGAAATAGGGAAAATCTGTTGATAATTTGTTATTTACTCCAAGGATATTCGAGATAGAAACCTGAATACTTGCCTATAAGTTTTTCCAGATTCAACTCTATATACTGTTAAAATTTCACTAAGATTAGTTACGTATTGTGGACGTGTATAGCCGACAAACATACATACATACACTGACTTTTATATATATATATATATATATATATATAGGGAATATTGTATGTTTTCTACTCTCCTTAAATCTTATGTCCATAGATCATTTAAAATACCTATTCCAAGAGTCTAGCATCAGTATCACTATAAAAAGAAGATCGAAAAATGAAATATAACAGCGGTAATGGTAGATAAAACTGGCGAAACCGCTGGGAGGGTTCACCACTGATGAGCCAGGCCCTCTCATTAATTTTTCCATTGTAGTAAAGGCAGTAGAAAATGTTTAATTTTTAAAAAGAATCATACGCGTCTATAATAGTCTCGAATTTTCATATAAGCTAATCAAAAGAATAAATTGTATAATAAACAAAACATTTGCATATTTTGGAAATATACAAAAATATGTGATAATTATTTTATAATGACATTTAATGACACCTAGCTTTTTTCTTGGCTTTTTCCTTAGTGAATATAACTTTGTAACCAATATTATTATATAACAAATGAAGACATTAAGACACGAATGTACTTTCACAAATAAATCAAACCTCGACTGTCCTTCCTGCGATTAAAAATATATTTGTAGGGCTTGGCTCATCAGTGGTGAACCCTCCCAGCGGTTTCACCAATTTAATCTACCCGACTGCTTCCTAGAGCTCTAATATTGTATTGGATCATTCTGCTTATATATGCTACACTGAAGGGTGGACTCTCAGAAATGGTATTTAAGTAAACTATGGACATAAGCTTTTAGGACAGTAGAATTACATATAAATATTTCCATCGAGAAATGCTCTTCCGCAAACAATAAGGACAGGTTAGGCATAATTCAATACAAAGAAATAACGCGGCATATATTATATTTGTAGTAATTATTTGGCAGGTGAATATAACTTTAACATATGTTATTGATTATACTACATGATATCATTATTAACCCTCTAATTTGTGATTTATGTATACATATACGACTCTAATACACTGCGTGACATTGAAAATGGAACACCAAGAAATAGTGGCCAGAAAATTATGCAAATTTCAGGGTAGACGCGCCTAACCGAGTTATGCAAATGATGTAAATGCGCAGCTCTCGTGCGCACATGGAGTAAGATATAAGGGAAGGAACTTGCAGAAAGGACAGTATTCGTGTCGTTATTTCTTCAAGGAAAATCATTGTAGAAATTTTGTTCTTGTGTCAAAAGACACGTGTAATAACAAAGAATGCCAGGTCATCGTAAACGGAGGCAGTTCAAGCAGACAGACGCTTTTACGAGGGGCATGGTGATCGGACTGAAAAGGGCAGGTTGGTCCATACGTCAAATCGCAGCTGATACACACCTTGGTGCGTCCACGGTGCACCGACTGTAGAGAAGATGGTTGGAACAAGGAAATGTGGCAATTTATAGGAATGTCAGTGCAACCAGAGTGACGTCAGCACGTGTGGATCGGCGTATCCTTGAGACAAGCAGTGGCGGCCCCACAAGCCACTTGTACCGCCAACCTGCAACATGTGCAAGACACCCTAGATCATTCCATCTCGACCAGAACCATTTCCCGTCGATTGGTTGCTAATGGCTTGCACTCATGCCGTCCGCTAAGAAGACTGCCATTGACCCCACCGAATAGGCGCCAACGTTTGGAATGGTGCCGGGCTAGATCGACGTGGATGACGGAATGGCACAGGGTCGTGTTCTCAGATGAGTCGCGTTTCTGCTTGTCCAGTGATAGTCGCCGTGTACGCGTGTGGCGTCGACTTGGAGAAAGGTCCAATCCGGCAGCAATTGTGGAACGCCCCACCGTGCGACAACGTGGAATCATGGTTTGGGGCGCAATCGCGTATGATTCTAGGTCACCTTTACTTCGTATTCAGGGCACTATGACGGCCCCAACGATACGTTGATGATGTGCTGCGACCGGTGACACTCCCCTACCTTCAGGGGGTACCCAATGCCCTTTATCAGCAGGATAACGCCCGACCGCACACTGCTCGCATTAGCCAATAAGCTCTGCAAGATGTACAGATGCTTCCCTGGCCACCGTACTCTCCTGATCTCACCAATCGAGCACGTCTGGGACATCATTGGACGCCGTTTGCATGCCTTGCCACAGCCGCGTTCAGAAGACGAACTGTGGCAAATGGTTGAGAGGGAATGGAGAGCCATCCCTCAGGACACCATCCGTACTCTGATTGACTCTCTACCTAGACGTGTTGCTGCGTGCATCGCCGTCCGCGGTGGTCCTACTTGCTACCAAGCCGACGCCGTTCTCGCTCTGTATTGTGACTATCATTTTGAAATAAAGATCACTTATTGTTCGTCCCTGTCTCTCTCTGTCTGCCGAGTTTCATCACTTTCTGGCCACTACTTCTTGGTGTTCCATTTTCAATGTCACGCAGTGTATATTGTGAAAATGTCTTATATATATTTATTTATAAAATGGAAGGCATAATATACATTTTTTATTTCATTATTTTACATATAAAGGAAGAAATATTTCTCTTTGATTCAAATATCTATCTTCAATTCCTTTTTACCTATCTCAAGTACACGTGGTATAAATCATGATAATCATGGTGAGTAGTTAGCGACTGCTTTTACTGTAAGTACATCACATGTCTACTCATCCTGAAAGCAATTCCACTTTTGAGGCTTCAAATGAGCCAGAGACCCGTTTGTTTACTTGCAATCACTGTTGGACTTTGCAAGAATTGAAGACTATTGATGCTAAATTTCTCTTCAGAAAAAAAAAAAAAAAAGGTGGACAATTCGGGATTCGAATCCGGACCGTGTGTCTGTTATAAATCAGCAGTTTGTACCGTTTTTATTTTTTATTTTATTTGCTTATACCTAGTACACACATGATACAGGCCATGATAATCATGGTAGGTAAAGTAGGCGACTGCTTTTACTGTAAGTACACCACATGTCTACACATGTGAAAACAGTTCGATTTTGCACTTACAAATGGGCCAGAGCCCCGTTTGGTGACTTGCACTCGCTGGTGGGGTTAGACTTTTACAAGTCTCTTCAACAACCCCCTCATTTTCTAAATAGTTCAATTTATTTTCGATAGATGGCATTACAATACAATTCAATTTATAAAATAGATAACAAGAGCGGTAATTATATAATTGCTTTTCAAATGAAACTTTTACCATTAATTTCATGAAAGTTTTTATCCTACCAAAAATATCATTTGGTCCCAAACAAGCCGACAACAAAGGTATGACGTCATTTCCGTTCCCCCTCCACGCCACTTCCGTTTGCTCAAGAGGTATAATGTGACTTATGGCCTTGGAACTTGGTAGATTTTATTTTCCATTGTGGTCAAAAGTCATTGTAAATTTTTTTTTAATCATAGAGGTGGGTTAGGTCATTGGTTTTTTTTTTTACTCTATACTCATCATAGTGTCTGTGAAGTTGCTTTTTTTTATCATCAAAAAAATGTTATATATTGCTGGGTTTTGTAGAACATTTATTTTATTCTGAAACGTACAATCGTCTGATAATATATATAAATAATAATTCCTAAATAAAAAAAAAAACACTTAAAACAGAAAAAGTTTTATTTTTCGACTTTCCGTCAAAAATCTTTTTGCCATCGTCAGGAAAAATAAAAAATATAGTGTTTAGAAAGGTGAAAAAATAGTACAAATGTGATAGTGTACTGAGATAAGGTTCGTAAAAAAAAAAAGGGGGGGGCATCTCCTTTTGGGGCAAGGGAGGATGGTCCAAACCGTTGGTTTTCGACCGCTACGACCCGGGTTCGATTCCTTCATTGGACACTTTTTTTTTTATATAAAAAAAAAAAAAACTCCTGTTTCTTGCAAAAATCTAACCCGAATAGCGTGTTGCAAATAACCGGGGATCTGCCACATTTGTAAGTGCAAAGTCGAACTGCTTTTCACATGTGTAGACATGTGGTGCACTTACAGTAAAAGTAGTCGCCAACTTCTACCCACCATGATTATCATGGCCTGTACCACGTGTACTAGGGATAAGCAAAAATATATATATATCATCATCATATTTTTTATATTATATCTTATGTTTTTTTAATCTATAAACCATATGGTACCTCATCACTTTTAGGTGATTTTTTAATAAATATTGTAAAAATAATTACTAATTATATTGCCACGTGAATAATTAGGGAAGACAAAAACTTCAGGAGGAAACAAAATTTATTTCAGGGAAGGACAAACTAAGAATTGTAAACAAAAGATAAGCCACGAGGGAAATTTGCAGAGTCGCAAGATATAAACATAAAAATGACCACTCTGTAAATAAAAAATAATAAAAATTAATAAATACTATGTTACATAAATAAAATTAATAAATACTATGTTACATAGCTTCTTCCCTATGGGAGCTGTGACCCACAGCTAGCAATTATTGTAGATACTGACGTGGATTTGACGTGCTTCTGCCAAGGATTCCATCGAAGTCTTGGAGCTTTGTCCCTAGTACCTTTGTGTCCATTTCTTGCGGCGTGAAGAGCGGCTTTGTCGTCGTATCGTCGTCTATAGGAACATCGTCATCTTGGAAGGAAGTCTTGGCTTAGACACGGCGGTGGAATCCTGGAGCCAGTCTCTAAAAATGTGAATTACAGCACCCATGGCTTCAAATTCTTCTCGGCGATCTTCAGTTTGTCTTCCCTAACTTACCCGGCATCTCCACCAAAATGCCACGTGGAAAATTAGGGAAGACAAAAACTTCAGGAGGAAACAAAATTTATTTCAGGGAAGGACAAACTAAGAATTGTAACAAAAGATAAGCCACGAGGGAAATTTACAGAGTCGCAAGATATAAACATAAAAATGACCACTCTGTTAATAAAAAATAATAAAATTAATAAATACTATGTTACATAAATAAAATTAATAAATACTATGTTACAATATATTAAAAATTTGCTTTAAACTTAATAAAAAAAAACAGTCATTGCCGATAAATTAAAAGATATATTAAATGACCATTTATTCTATGAGTGAATAAAAATTCAGTGAAAAAAAATATTTTGACCATGAATTTTTTTCGATAATTTCCAAGCCTTCATAACAAATTTGATGAAACTATATTTTAACTAAAATATTTTCCTTATGTATCCTATATTTCTGGATTTTATCGCTTATAGAAAAAGCTTTTAGCACAAAAAATAAACTGATTTTGTTAGTAAACGAGTTTTGTTTTTTGTTAATGAGTTTTGTTTCAGTGTTGCTAAGTTTCATTTGCACGTTTATTTTCTCATAGAATTTATTTGAGTAGTGTCTTGTATTATTTTAATTGTAGAAATGTATAAATATGTGAAAATAGAAGTGTAATATCTCTTTTTCTTTTATTTCGACTTAGAGTGCCATGTCCCCCTAGGGACACTTGCATTACAAAGGTAAACTAAACATTGAAAGGAAAGAAAGAAAGATATTTGAAATATGTACAAGAATTAGTATGCAAATTTGTTAGATGAAAAGAGAAAACTATCAACACATTGGAATATGTACAAAGGGTTGGTATGCAAATATAGTTAAATGAAATCAAATTTTGAAGTTTTTGTGTGTATTCGAGGAAAAAAATTTACAGATTCAAGAAAGTTTTAAGGAATATTTTAGAATGAAAATATTCAATATTTTAGAGAATTATTTACAATTAAAACTATACTAAACAGAGGTAATTTCTAATAAAAGCGTTTCAAAGGAATTTAGTAGTTTTTTTTTATAAAATTCAAAATAAATCTGCAAAATGAGTAGAATTTTATATATTTGTCTTTTGTTGAAATTAGATCAATCAGGTTTGATACATTTAGTCCATTGTTTATTGTATACACTTGGAAGACGGGGCAATTTAGCAGCAGATGAATAGAAGTCTGTTTCTCACATCCACAGAAGCATCTTGAATCTTGCACTGTTTTGATGAATTTTGAAAAGCTTCTAAAATTTCTGTGATTTGTAATAAATTGAGAGTTGTGGAAATTTTCTGAAAATATTTCTGAATAGACACTTAGGAAAGACACTTTGAAATGTTTGGTTAGTATTTTTCTTCAATGGTGTCATTCTATATTATTCTATATATGTTATTCTATATCTATTTTATGATAGAATTGTTCGTTTTTTTAGTATGTAATACTTTAGGTGAACAGTATTATAGTCTTGGTGGAGAGACATGGCAACTAATATGTGTCTTCTTCTGTTTTCATTTTATAACGATATCCTTGGCTTTTCAGCTAAACTGTTGGCAGTATAGGTACAGCTCTCTTCTATAAAAGTCACCTCTCCCTTCAAAATAGACGTCAAAGCCATGACGCGATCTATTGACCGTTTCCGCAAACTAGCGGCCTCAGGTCGGTGACAAAGCCACAACACCAGCTTTGGCAAACTGAGAAGCGTCCACCTAGAGACCATGGTTTCTGGCTACTGGCCCTCGTCAGTCTAGGGCGGACTTTATTCCATGAGATCCACAAGGGATCTAATGTATGTATATATCCAAAAATAAGAACAGTATCAACAGTAGACATTCCAGAATAATTCTGTCATACTCAAGATCAAACAGCCATCATTTAGTAAATCTCACCTCCGTGCTCACTCACGATGTAACTTCACCTGTCGAAGAGCCCAAGCTCGAAAGCTCGCAGTATTTTTATATTAAAGAAACTTATTGCGTAAGTTATGAAGACGAAAAAGACATCTCCTCATCGTGCAACTCAAAGTTGCTGATGGCTTGCGCCATCTATCGGAATAAATATCAACTATTCTTGTTGAATTTTAATTATTCATAATTTATGCACCTTATCCCAGTACAATATCACATTTATACTATTTTTTTTACTCAATGCATAAGGTTTTTTTAGATATTTTTTAAAAATGTATATTGCAATTTTCTTATATACTCTTTCTTTAAAGCCATTATTAGCATTGAAAGATAAAATGGATACTTTATCTACTCTCTTTTAAGTATTATAACCTCATAATAGGCCTAAATGATGATAAATAGAATACTACAGTAAATGAAGATAGTAAAGGAACGTGTATTAATGTATGGCGACCACTTTTATAATTGTAAGTCCCATAAATGCCAAAGGACAACAAGCTTTCCTAAGTACCTATCCATTTAACCGCTCAAATGAAGACAGACGAAGATTTAAGTAAATTAGTAGTTCGTCTGCTTTTAATTTCAGTTTGCGCATGCGCCGTTAATTAGAGAACAATTAGTCGGTATTCTACGCAGGGTGTGTTGCTAATGTTTTTTTTACGGTTAAAACCATGAAAGATTTCTCTAAATTAGAGTGTATCTATTTCATTTTAGTATCTTTTATTATTTTTACTTTAAACAGGTTTACATTTTGGATTCATTTTGTAAACTTTTTAATTAGATTTTAGCTACAAATATATTTTGGTAATCAATATTAGTTCAAAGGTACTGACTAGTTTCATTGTATTCTCGTTTCTGTTATACTATACAAGAAATACAATATATAATTGTTGTGTATTTGCATATTTACCTTTTGTATCTGCACTAATTTGCATACTTGTCGGTTATTCAGCACTATTTTGCATAGTTGTTGGTTATGCTTTTAGAATATAGCACTATTTCGCATAGTTGTTGGTTATGCTTTTAGAATATAGCACTATTTTGCATAGTTGTCGGTTATTCTTTGAAAGAAAGCACTATTTTGCATCGTTGTCGGTTATACTTTTAGAAGATAGCACTATTTTGCATAGTTGCCGGTTATGCTTTTAGAAGATAGCACTATTTGGCATAGTTGTCGGCTATTCAGCACAATTTTGCATAGTTGTTGGTTATGCTTTTAGAAGATAGCACTATTTTGCATAGTTGTCGGTTATGCTTTTAGAATATAGCACTATTTTGCATAGTTGTCGGTTATGCAGCACTATTTTGCATAGTTGTCGGTTATGCAGCACTATTTTGCATAGTTGTCGGTTATGCTTTTAGAAGATAGCACTAATTTGCATAGTTGTTGGGTATGCTTTTAGAATATAGCACTATTTTTCATAGTTGCTGGTTATGCTTTTAGAAGATAGAACTATTCTGCAGAGTTGTCGGTTATGCTTTTAGAAGATAGCACTATTTTGCATAGTTGTCGGTCATGCTTCTATAAGATAGCACTATTTTGCATAGCTGTCGGTTATGCTTTTAGAAGATAGCACTATTTTTCATAGTTGTTGGTTATGTTTTTAGAAGATAGCACTAATTTGCATAGTTGTCGGTTATGCTTTTAGAAGTTAGCACTAATTTGCATAGTTGTCGGTTATGCTTTTAGAAGTTAGCACTAATTTGCATAGTTGTCGGTTATGCTTTTAGAAGATAGCACTATTTTGCATAGTTGTCGTTTATGCTTTCGGAACATATAAATACCGTCGTCAGTTTTAGAGTTACTGTCCAGTAGCAAGTAAAGTTAGTCTTGTACCTTTATCTTGTGTTTGCAATAAAAATCCATATTTACCCACACAGTCATGTTAGTGAATGCAGAAAAACGATGACAAAACAATAAAGGCAAGTATTATTTTTACCTTATAGGTTCTTTATATCGACTTAGAGTGCTATGTCCCCCTAGGGACACTTGCACTCTAAAGATAAACAAAATTTTGAAATAAAAGAAAGAAAGATATTTAAAATATGTACAGAATTAGTATGCATGTTAGTTATATGGAAAAGTGAAAACATATCAACACAATTGATATATGTACAAAGGGTTGGTATGCAAATTTAGCTAAATGAAATCAAATTGTAAAGTATTGTGTGTATTCGAGAAAAAAAAATTAAAGATTAAAGAAAGTTTTAAGGAATTTTTAGAATAAAAATATGCAAGATTTTAGGGAATTATTCAATTAAAACAATACTAAAAAAAGTTAATTTCTAAATAAAAGCGTTCCAATTGAATTCAGTAGTTTTTTTTTCTAAAATTCAAAATAAATATGCAAAATGATTTGAATTATTATATTGTTTATAAAAATAGTATAATTACGAATAATATACCATAAGAAATACAGTAATTGTTTTAAAATTCGAAATAATTTTGGTTTAATAGAAAATACGCCTTTTTTTAAATTTTAATATCTCATTATAAAAACGAAAACCAAATTTGGTATTTCTATTCTGATATATTTTCAATATAATTTAATAAGGTCCTTGCCTTCTATTTCTTCATTTCCTATTCTAACCAATTTATTTATCATTTATTCCTTTTGACTATTGACTGATATTAATATATAGTCACTCTTCTATCTATTCCTTTTTACTTCTATATATTATTCTTTAATATTTTTGTATGAAAATAGAATACCAAAGAGAAATTGTACTGTGACTAGGATGATAAATTGAGTGAAAGACATTTACTGAACGTACAACGATTAATTTATATTTATTCCGACAGATGGCGCAAGCCATCAGAAAAATTTAATTGGGCGATCAAGAGATACCTTTCTCTTAATATGCATATACACTCATAAACAAAACTTAAGGAGGTGGAAAGTTTTTAATATCGCCGGTCGTCTATTTTTCTGAAGGTACAGAGGCAATTTTGTTTACACTTGGTTATCTTGTGTCTTCAATAAAGGTCACAGTAATATCTTTCAGAGTTATTGTCTGAATCCCGATATACATGCTAAAAGGTACAACTTCCTTTAGTTTTGTCCATGAGTGTATCTTTCAGAGTTATTGTCTGAATCCCGATATACATGCTAAAAGGTACAACTTCCTTTAGTTTTGTCCATGAGTATCTTTCAGAGTTATTGTCTGAGTCCCGATATACATGCTAAAGTAAAACTTCATTTAGTTTTGTCCATGAGTGTATATTTCAGAGTTATTGTCTGAATCCCGATATACATGCTAAAAGGTACAACTTCCTTAAGTTTTGTCCACGAGTGTATCTTTCAGAGTTATTGTCTGAATCCCGATATACATGTTAAAATGTTCAACTTCCTCAAGTTTTGTCCATGAGTGTATCTTTCAGAGTTATTGTCTGAATCCCGATATACATGCTGAAAGGTACAACTTCATTTAGTTTTGTCCATGAGTGTATATTTCAGAGTTATTGTCTGAATCCCGATATACATGCCAAAAGGTACAACTTAATTTAGTTTTGTCCATGAGTGTATATTTCAGAGTTATTGTCTGAATTCCGATATACATGCTAAAGGTACAACTTCCTTAAGTTTTGTCCATGAGTGTATATTTCAGAGTTATTGTCTGAATTCCGATATACATGCTAAAAGTACAACTTCCTAAAGTTTTGTCCATGAGTGTATATTTCAGAGTTATTGTCTGAATCCCGATATACATGCTGAAAGTACAACTTCCTCAAGTTTTGTCCATGAGTGTATCTTTCAGAGTTATTGTCTGAATCCCGATATACATGCTAAAAGTACAACTTCCTCAAGTTTTGTCCATGAGTGTATATAATATTTTTATCATTAAACGAATTTTTCTGAAATTAATAAACTGAAAATGAAAAATATTTAGGAAAGTTAGGCTCATCAGTTGTAAGCATTACCTATCGAAATTTTCGTCTGATTTGAATAAAAAGAAATTAAATAGCGCTTAATAATTCCATTATCAACATATAAATGGCGTTAATTGTCTAAACTTTACAAATAAAACGAACACTTCAAAATTATCTTTGAAAAAAGTTAACAAACATATATACCCACAGAGTAAATTTATATTTAAAGAAAACGGATAAAAGCAAACTAGAGAGGCCCACAAGAAAACAAACACCAAACGTATCTACCGATGAATATTGGAACAGTATTGGAAAAAGAATCAAGCGAGATCAAATAATATCGAGGAATTGAAACTCAAGTTACTTCGGGGAGCATATCTCTTTTTGACGGGAGCGCTCAAGTAAAAATTCAGAGAATAAAACAATTTTTAGTTTAAAATTTTTTTATCTAAAAAAATAAACGTTATATTTTAATTTAGTAATTATATTTGTTGTTGTGTGTGTTTCGTATAATGTTAATTGCTGATATTTTTAATTACCAAATATATATTTTTCAAAAGAGGTCTTTCAGAAAAACCAAATTGTTCCTACGGAGAAACTGAACCTTGTGATGCATTAGCGCGCCATCTGTTATGAAAATTCGAAACTATTAAAGACACGTATGATTCTTTTTGAAAATTAGACAATTTCTACTGCCCTTACTGCAATGTAAAAATTAATTGGAGGGCCTGGCTCATCAGTGGTGATACCTCCCAGCGGTTTCGCCTGTCCGAACTTTGCAGAAGTGAGACATCGATAATAACCTATTAGTTTATTTATGTATATATATATATATATATATGTGAATATGCAGACGAATCTGTAGTATTCATGTTAATAATTTCTTTAAGTATAAGAATTACGATATATACATTTTATAAAAAGATCAAAAAGATTAAAACCTTCCGCAATAAGTTCCTTTATTTTAAAACACCGCGAGCTTTCGAGTTCTCCATCTTTAACGAGCAAAATTACAATTATTTTATTTTACAATTTTGATATAAATACCCGTGCTTTTATTTACATTATCTTTTACATTATGATGCATTAGCGCGCCATCTTTTATGAAAATTCGAAACTATTATAGACGCGTATGATTCTTTTAAAAAATTAAACAATTTCTACTGTCCTTACTGCAATGGGGAAAAAAAATAATGGGAGGGCCTGGCTCATCAGTGATGAACCCTTCACAGCGGTTTCGCCAATTTAATCTACCATACCGCAGCTATATTGCATTTTTTCGATCTTCTTTACTTTGGACATTCCATACAAATCTCCGGGTATGACACTCATTTTCTTAGCTATGCTTTCGTGTATATATTATCTGCATTATTATCATTAATAGTAAATAACATTCACTTTTTTACTCTTTTTCTTTCTCAGGTAAATTTATTTATAAGACTATATATCGTAATAAATGTTTTGTGTGCGTATTTTATACTTTTGAAATACATATGAAAAATTAATATTAAATTACATATTAGTTTAGTTATGCAATTAATAACTAAGAGGGCTAGCCGACCAATCAATATGGAGATGGGGAGATATCTGTGGAATGTTGGCAGCAGATAGAATCTTTCGTCTGATTGATATTAAAGTGAACCAAATAACATTCATTTTGGCGGGGAAAATAGCAGACGATGTTGCTAGCTGTGTTTCTTCGTAGTAAGTTTTATGTTTATTTGATTCTTTGTGAAATTTTCTTGATTAAATATGCATAGCTACTTCAATAAATACGAATATCAAATAATTATCTCTTTATTAAAAGCAAATTCTAAATTTATTTATACTTGGTATGATAAAAATGAAATTAAGTAGAACGTCGCATGAGAGGCCATTTAAAAATGAGGAAAAGTACTTATCTCCCCTGAAGTTGGGGTTAGGCCAGGTCAAGTCAGCATTGATTTGACAAAGGTGGATGCTCATCGGAGGTTTTATATAGACTTTTTAAATAATTCTAATTTTGAAAACAGGTATGTAAATATTATATGTGTTTGTATATAACCAGTTGATCCATCTAGATTCATTCCTTGATTTTTATTCCTGTAGAAGGTTCGTTTATACCCGAAAGCTTGAAACGTAAACATTAAATATAAGATACTCATCCTTGGTGATTTTATTTATCTTTTACTAATAGATATAACGCGCCTATATTGTATATATAATGTTGTAAAAAAATATTTGTGTGAAATGAAATTACCAATTAAACAGAGCTACTAATTATTTAACCTTCTAAATGAGCTTTTCAGAAGTCTCTTTTTCTCTCTAAATATTCAAGAATATAAAGAAATTGATGATAAAAATCTAAGATATTAGAGTGCTATGTTAGATTAAACTGGCGAAGCCGCTTGAAGGATTTACCACTGATTTTTTAAGCCAGGCTTTCCAATATTTTTATCAATTCAGTAGGATCAGTAGATTTTTTTTTTATTTGAAAAATAAACTGACGCCTTATGAATAGTCTATATTGTCACAACATAGAGAAGACAAATATTCCAAAAGTTTAAGTTGAAAAAAACAATATATTAACAAAATCTATAGAATACAAAACGTGATAATAATTTTACAAGTGATAATCTACAAGAAATTCAAGGGGTAGTGACGTGGCCAAATATTTTAGTTAATAAACAACAGAGTATTTTACAATAATTATTCTGTGACAAAGTCCAACCCTACCAGTGAGTGCAAGTAACCAAACGGGACTCTGGCACATTTGTAAGGTCAAAAGTCGAACTGCTTTTCACATGTGTGGACATGTGATGACATACAGTAAAAGCAGTAGCCAACTTCTTCCCAACATGATTATCATGACCTGTACCACGTGTACTAGGAATAATAAAAAAAATGCAGTGACAATATTACTAATTACTAACACTACACTAACAACTTGCTAACTAAACTTATAGACCACTAATGTTCTCTGATGTCCAGATGGACGTGAGAAAGGTGATTCTAGTCGCCGTCACAGTCCTGGCGGTACACAGCTGTCCACCTGCCCCTGTCGAATTACCGGGGGATGTCCATCTCGCTGCCTTGCTGAACGTCCACGAGCCCAGCGGTCTCCTGTCCTGTGGCACCGTGTCCCGGCCCGGACTGGAACTCTGGGAGGGTCTACGGTGGGCAGTTGGCCTTCTCAACCAGCCTCTTATCCCGGGAGTTACTTTCGGTAGGTCTGCCCGCCCAGAGGCTTTTGTATCGCCCGTGGTAGAATGCCCATTCAAACCTTCATGGTCAGGGATCGGCAATCTTTTGAGTCGGAAAAGTCAAAAATTACAATTCACAATTTTTTTTAAAGAGCCGCAAAATATTTTTTTTCTTCTCTCTATATATTCACTCAATCATATTTGGGTATCAAGCTTCGCCTTTGCTGATCCCAAGCCCGGATGAAAAAGGAGGAGGGGGAGCAGTAACAAGCTCGCTAAAATACCTGGGCTCAGCTGGCCCGGCTGATAGTACCCTGTAAGGGCTCCTGATTCAGGGGTACAGGATGAGCAGCGTTTGTACTGTACTGGGCTCAACCTGGACTCAGCTGGTAGTACCCTGTAAGGGTTCCAGGGATACAGGATGAGTCTGTACTCCATATTAGTATCGGCTGCACATGGCGTCTGTTCCTCATGTCAGAGGCGGCCATTTCTTTCGAAGCTAAGTCGACCTGCCACTTAGTAGTGCTCTCAGTCTTAATGACAAAGGCAGACGCATTCTACTTCACCCAGTCATTATGGTTGTCAAACAGACACCATCAAGGGTCACAACTTGATATCCTAATATAATTGAGTGGAGATAAGAAGAAGAGTATGGTGTCTGGCAACCTTCATGACTGGGTGAAGTAGAATGCATCTGCCTTTGTCATTAAGACTGGGAGCACTACTCAGTGGCAGGCCGACTTAGCTCCAAAAGAAATGGCCGCCTCTGACATGAGGAACAGACGCCATGTGCAGCCGCTCCTAACATGGAGAACAAACGCTGGGCATTTAAACCCTACTAATTTTGTATTTAAACCTTTATTTATTTATTTTAACACTCAAACGCGATATCCCGGCTAGGGATAATTGCGTCGATTTACATTTTTTTTTAAACAGAAACAGTTATAAAATTTTTATTAAAAAAAAAAAAAAGAATCGAAATAAAAAGAGAAAAAATATATATATATGTGGCCATATAGTGGTAATGATGTGGTGAGTTGAGAAATAATGAAACAACAAGTTTGGAAGGAATTCCAGGCAATCAGCGAGAGAGAGCGGATCGACGGGTGACCGACCCGCTGAACGACCGTTTTCCCTGTGTACACAACCGAGGGGCTATCCAAAATAGTCCCCAGGTGTTGACGGGCGGCCCCCTCAGGAATGTGGCCAAAATGGTCGTAAGTTAGTTGTCTTCTATCGACGTCTCTCTCTCGTTAACTGTAGGTTTACTTTATTATTCCTGGAAGAGCATATATTATGACATATATATATATATTAGGAACCTGAACCTTTCAGGTTTGAAAGAAAATCATGAATATATTTACAAAAATAGTTAAACTTATGATGATTCTCTCTGCTATTTACAAATTGATATAGATCTACAACATTATTTATTGTCTGTTGTCTAGCGGTGAAGAAGAGTGGGCATGTATTTAAACCTTAGTTACATAAAACTAAGATAAAATGTACGAAAGAAATGAGTATTTATCATTTATTTATTTATTAGCAGAACCGTAAATACAATGTATTAGCGCGCCACCTATTTTAATAAATTTGAACTATTTTTGACGCATATGATTATTTTAAAAATACATCAATTTTCTAATGCCCTTACTGCAATGATAGAGTATGGTAGATTAACCTAGCTAAACCGCTGGGAGGGTTAACCACTGATGAGCTAGGTCCTCCCATTTTTTATCATTGCAGTAAGGGCAGTAGAAAATTGATTTATTTTTTAAAGAATCATTTGTGCCAAAAATAGCTCAAATTTCTTGACACTGTAAATATCACCAGTTTTCGAAACTCGTGAATAAACAAATTGCTTAATCTACTAATACATTCATACTTTAGACAACCCACTACCCTTTATGCATATATGCCTTTATGCATATAAGTATAAAACTATATAATTCCTGATAATTATGTATATTTCGGGCAATTTTTTTCTAATAATTATTATTCTTAAAAAAAAAAGAATTGTTTTTTCTCGTCTGCTTGTATATAAGTTTATGCTAAGCCTTTTTTCCCTCTTATTTGATACATTATGAATAACATACCATTAATCCTACATGAACCCTACATTTCTGCTTGCAGAATCTATACGAGACGAAAAGGTTCTAATAAAGCACACTTCTATGGGCAAAAGTCGAACTGATTTTCACATATGTAGTAGTGCCCTTTCGATAAAAGCAATCGCCAACTTCTACCTACCATGATTTCCATGGCCTGTACCACGTGTAATAGGAATAATATTTTTTTTTAAATATGAGAATATATGCAAAATTTGTTAAATATATACATTCATGGACAAAATTTAAGGAAGCTGCACTTTTTAGCATGTATCTAGGGGTTCAGACAATAACTCTGAAAGATACACTCATGGACAAAACTTAATGAAGTTGTACCTTTTATCGTGTATATCAGGATTCAGACAATAACTCTGAAAGATACACTCATTGACAAAACTTGAGGAAGTTGTATCTCTTAGCATGTATATCGGTATTCAGACAATAACTCTGAAAAATATTACAGTGACATTTATTGAAGGCACACGAGATAACAAAGTGTGAACAAAATTGCCTCTGTCTCCTTCATAAAAAGACGACCGATGATATCAAAGATATCCACTTTGTTAAGTTTTTTTATACGAGTGTATTTCTTCGTATAAATTTGAAGATCTTGTGTTTTTTTTATTTTTGTTTATCCCTAGTACACGTGGTGCATGCCATGATAATCATGGTGGGTAGAAGTAGGCGACTGCTTTTACTGTAAGTGTACAACATGTCTACACATGTGAAAAGCAGTTTGACTTTGCACTTACATATGTGCCAGAGCCCCGTTTGCTTACTTGCACTCGCTGGTGGGGTTGGACCTTTGCAATAATGGGATCCCATTAGAGCATTTCTTTTTAAATCAGCAAAAAGTGTCCAATGCGGGAATCGAACCCAGGTCGTAGCGGTCGAAAACCAACGGTTTAGACCATCCTTCCATCGATCTTGTATAAATTTGTGAAAAAAAACTTTGTAGAAACAGTCTATAATCCATACCTGTAGACACATAGAGTCATTACAGAATGAACCAGTGGTAACGTGTGACACAATATTCGAGATGACAGAAGAGAGACATACCGACAAAGATAGACAATAACCTCAGGGGGAACCAATCAATTTCCCAACACAGTTAATGGAGGAATTTGCATTCCAATGGGGAAATTGTTTTCCTTCCCGGAGTCCTGGTACCCCTGAGGCATGGCAGCTTTAAACTCTCTCCAACTTTCCATCATCCGTCTCTTTGCTCATCTCTTCTCAGTCTGTAGGAAACCCAATTTATTCCTTCTCTATATACATTATCTTCTCAATTGGCGATATATACACTCATGGACAAAACTTAAGGAAGTTGTACCTTTTAGCATGTATATCGTGATTCAGACAATAACTCTGAAAGATACACTCATGAACAAAACTTAAGGAAGTTGTACCTTTTAGCATGTATATCGGGATTCAGACAATAACATTGAAATATATACTCATGGACAAAACTCAAGGAAGCCTCATTTTTTAGCATGTATATCGGAAGACTACGCCAACTATACATCAAGTTTAAAGAATGAATGACTGAAACCAGCGAGGTTCCCTGAACAGGGAGTAACGCTGTTGTATGTGCAGGTCTGAGAGCCCTCGACGGCTGTGGCCATCCTGCCATGTCACTTCACCACCTCAGTCAACTCTTCCCTGACGTTGACAGCTGTCCAGCTAGCAGCGACATGCACAATGTCACCACGGCCCCGTTCCCCATTGGTAGGTTATCTCTCTCCGGTGTCGCAGTCTTCCTATGTCATCCAATCATTCACTGAAGTAATATAAAAATAACACACCACCTATATATGTGAAATTCGGAGGCGACTAATGGATCCGCCGAATGTTGTGGTCCATTTGGATGAGAAAAGTGAAGACTAGAACGCGGCTGATTCCACACTCTTTTCAAGGATACACTGTTGTTGTTGTCGTGTCCAATGAAGAGCCTCAGATGTCTCCATACATCTCTATCACAGAAGTAGCAATGTCCTCTATCTTGGGTGTGTATACTGTATTTTCGTTGTCGTGTCCAATGAAGAGCCTCAGATGTCTCCATACATCTCTATCACAGCAGTAGCAATGTCCACTATCTTGGATGTGTAAAGCTGCTGTTCTGGGTCCATGTCAAATTTCTTCAAGGTTGTGGTCATTGCTGGGCATGAGAATATGTAGGTAGGTGTTAGTTCCATACCAGGACAGTTGTTACATGTCCTGTAGGTTCTTTTCCATCTGGATGTATTGTCATTCCTTTGTAGTGTTTCATTCTGAGTCTTGTGATTGTTTTTGTTATTATTCTCTCAGAGAGTGTATTTCGCATATAAGGATATGCTAACCTTGACATAGGCACAATGTGGCCACTGAATATGTGTCGGACCTGTAGGCTGTTGTTGGGTTCTGTGCTGCCTGGAGTACAGGAACTCCATCTATGCTTCCTTTCTTCCTGTGGTGAATCTGTATAAGACCTGTGGTCTTAATAAATCTGTACGTGTGAATGTATACAGGAAATGAAAGCATTAAAGAACGAATGTTTCTTTTACACATAAAACAAACTTCTACTGTCCTTACTGCGATAAAGTACTGGGAGGGCTTGGCTCATCAGTGGTGACCCCTCCCAAAGGTTTCGCAAATTTAATTTACCAGACCGCTTTTTAGAGCTCTAATATTGAATTGGATCATTCTGCTTATATATGCTACACTGAAGGTTGGAATCTTAGAAATGGTATCCGAGCAAAGTATAGACAAAGCAGTTCAACCTTTGCACTTGCTAGCTGTCATAGACATTTTGACAATTTTTATTGACACTTAGTCAATTTTGAAAATAGTACAAACGTGATTTTGTACTGGGATAAGGTGCATAAATTGAGAAAGAAAAAAAGGCATCACCTTATCGTGCAACTGAAAGTTGCTGTATGGCTTGCGCTATCTGTCGTAATAAATATCAACTATTCAATTATTACAGGAATGGATTTCTAGAATAATAATAAAAATAATCTATGAATAGTTGATAGTTATTCCGATAGATGGCGCAAGCCATCAGTAACTTTCATTTGTACGATAAAGAGATGCTTTTTTCACTTAAAAATTGTTACAAAACTAAAGTGAAATTAAACAAAGATAAATTATAATAACGAAAAGATTCAAAAAGGATAAGTTTCTTTATTTGAAAAATAAATTCGAGCTTTCGGGCGTAAGCTGCCCTTCTACAGGAATAATGGATATAATTTTAAGTATTTAATATATAATAAACATTGTAAATACTTAAAATTATATCCATTATTCCTGTAGAAGGGCAGCTTACGCCCGAAAGCTCGAATTTATTTTTCAAATAAAGAAACTTATCCTTTTTGAATCTTTTCGTTATTATAATTATTGAAAGGATTATTCGTCTTAAAAGATAAATTATATTATTTACAATTTGATGATAAAAGGTATAAAGCTGTTCTTAGGAAGGGAGACTCTTCCAAGGTGCCATAGAGCCGTTTGGGAACTCTCTAACTGGTTAAATAGGATCAGGACAAGAAAATGGTGACATTGAAGAATTTTTATTGCCTGAAGTGGTTAAAAATTGATAGATTACAGTCTTTGATTTCCAGACTTAAGTCTGGTCATCTGCGGACAATGACTTTCCAGAATGGTTGCAAGGTTTCCCACTATGTACTAAGTGCAATTCTCAACCTGCAACCCCAAAACACATTATTGACTGTATTGACTCATCCATTGATGAGCTCTACTCTTAAACGGCAGACGTCATCAAAAGTCTCAAGCTTTACAAGCTTGATACCTTAATATGATTGAGTGGAGATAAAAAAGAAGAAGAAGACTTGAACCCAATTTGATTATAAAACGACATTGTAGCTTGACAAATTGAAACCTTGGTGGATAGACCGAATGGTGACATGTGACATGGTATGTCTAGGGGTTCTGGACGCCACAGGGACCACTTCCCAGCCAAATGTAGCTGACAAAATTCACCGCTGGTCCCTGCCTCTTGTCCCCTTAGACCCTTCGAACGCCGTCCCGCCGGAATACCTCGCCAAGGTAGGTTCATATCCTTTTACATTTAAAACTCTTTATTCAGACATTAATATTAACTACATAGCATTATCCAAATTTGAAAATTATACCGCAAATTTTTCTTTTGAACGAAAAATCGAAATTTATTTTAAGGAGAAATAACGATTATTTCTAACCTTAGGGATGAAGTATGATAGGATGAATTGTGAAGAGTAATGATAAACGTAAAATTGACACTTTATTTTTCCGTTCATTATTACTCTTCACAATTCATCTTATCACACTTCATCCCTAAGGTTAGAAATAATCGTTATTTCTCCTTAAAATAAATTTCGATTTTTCGTTCAAAAGAAACATTTACGGTATAATTGTCAAATTTCGTTCTACAATCATAAGCCGCATTATATTGTATTATAAAATACATAGCATTATTTACATAGTGTATTTACATATGAAAATATCCATAGAAATATACACATAGTAAAGTCAGTTTTACATGAGGCAAATGGCTAGTTTAACAAGTATTGATGAATATAGAGGCATTGAGAGAGTATATATTTAAACCAATTATACAGTTAAACCTGTCTATAGCGCCCCCTCTTGAGACTCGCCAAAATAGGGTGCTATAGAGAGGGGGTGCTATAGATAGGTTACTTTTAATGTAAAATGTTTACATTTTAATGTTTAAAATCGGGTGCTATAGAGAGGAAGGCGCTATTTAGAGGGGACGCTATAGACAGGTTTAACTGTATATATACATTAGACATGAGCCTCTAAAAGTGAGTCAAACTCGGTCAATGTTATAGTCATAGTTAAAATCTATACTTATCCAGAATTTGTACATTACATATTTGGCAATGGTAAAAATGTGCGTCTTATCTGTTGTTACATGATCAAAAACGAATTTCTCTTGATCAAAAACAAAATGTGAATAATAATTTTCAGATATGTTTGAATCTTACATAAAAACCTGCTAACGATGGGCAATCGAAATAGCGGTGTTCTATTGTTGGTGGTCCCCTTCACGTCAGGCATCGCGATTTGCCATGGTGTCTGGGATACGGCAGTGCGCGTAATTTTATTTTCCAAGCTATGTCTTCGAATATGGTGTTTGATGGTTCATATTCCTTTTTTCTTAATTTATCTATAAAATCAATATACATATTAATCTCATTATAAATATTTCCATCTATATTTTGGCCATAGATCTGGCCCAGACACTCTTCCAGCTAAACACCTCTTTGGCGGGTTTTGAGGATTCCATTAGATCACTTGTGGATCTCATGGAATAAAGTCCGCTCTAGGTTGACGAATTGGGTATTTCTTTTATCTATATTTACTATGATTTAGTTCGTCCCAGATGTAATAAGCTAAAAATAGAATCTCAATAAAGAAAAGAAAAGGTAAAAACCGAATATAATCGATATATTTTCCATATAATCCTTCAAGACAATTCAAGATGTGCAGCAAACCATGGAAGCATTCATGTAATAAATTAGATTTTGCTAACCTAACCTAATCTAACCTAACCATCAGTAATATCGGTATATATAATTGGTGGATTTTAAAGTCGGTCATCCTTGTCAAATTGTGGATTAACTTAGGAAGGGTTAATGAGATCAAAAATTGGCAATTAGGGAGAAGTTGACAACTGTCGGACACTAAGTTGACATCTTTAGATAGCACTGTCCCCATAGATTTCTCCTGTGACATAGGGAAATACCAAGTAATCCCATGGATTATCTTAAATGACAGGTATTAGTGGAAACTAGTTTTAAATTGCGAGTTCGTAATGTCTAACTATTGCATTAATTTAAACAATACCACAGTTTTCTATAGATGAGTTTCTTTTCATTTTATTAACGTAGTCTCAAACTTTCGGACATCTCTTCCCTTCTACAGGAGAACATAAATAAACGAATAAAATGACGCCTGATGCTATTACAAAAATCTAGATATAAACACACAACAAAATATACACAGTCTAGCCATAAATTCTGTTACAAACAATTTAAAAATTAAATGATTAAGATAAAACCTAATGGAATATAAATACATATTTTATTAGCCAATAGGACATAGATTTGAAATATATACAATCATTCAAAATGTCCTCCCTTATTTTTGACACAGGATCTCAAACGTTCGGGCCACTGATCTATGGCGGCACGCACCTTTTCTAAGGGTATTTCTTTCATTGCTCTCACCAAGGCTGATTTCACTTGATCCAAATTATGATATCCTTTATAGCACACCTTCTCCTTTAAATATGCCCACAAACTGTAATCAAGGGGGTTTAAATCAGGACTTCCAGAGGGCCATTTATTGGCCTTTATGAACTCCGGAACATTCGTCTCCAACATTGTTGAGTTGACTTAGCTTTGTGAGCAGGAGCTGAATCTTGCTGAAATATCCAATGTTCTCCATTAAACATTTTTGTATTCAGAGGCTTTAATATTTGTTCCAAAATATATTCTTGATAGTTTTTAGCTGTAGTTTATACCCTTTTGGCACAGAAGTGGAGATCTGTTACACCTTGGTAGCTAACCCCCCACCAAACCATGACAGAAGAAGGATGGTGACTTTTTTCAAGTCTTCTGACTTTCAAAGAAGCTTCTAGAGAGCTACGAGCATATATTCTATCATTCTGACGATTAATCATTTCCTTGACAGTGAAAATTTCTCGTCTGTGAAAAGGATTCTCTCATGCCACCGAACATCATGCCGCGCCAACAACATTTTTGATCTAACCCTTCTAATATCTCTAAGAGCAGGGGTTATCAAATGACCTGTGCGTCGTTTAAAAGCTCTCAGTCCAACGTCTTCGTTGATTATCCTGGAAACGGTTTTAGGAGCTAAATTCATCTGATTTGCTAAGATCTTTTGTTTGCGGCGTGGATTTCGACGAATTCTTTCGCGAATGGCTTTTATAGCTTCTTGCGTTCGTTGCACGCGCGGTCGACCAGATCTTTCAAGGTCATTAATAGTTTTGTAATAGCCTTGTTGAACCTTTCAATGGTTCGATAAACAAATTGACGCGTAATATTCATATTTTTTGTATATATTTCATATATAAAAACCTTCAATAACTGTTTGAAATGCAATAGGGCAGAAGCTTCTCCGGAACATATCATGCTCAGAACTGACAATAGAGGACCTATTTTCCAGGCCTTTAACTACCATCGCAAAATTGGAGAGGAGTGGACTCCAGGAATTGGTTTAACCATGGATATAAGCACCACCACCACTTATATACATACACGATTTTCTAAAATAGATGTAAAACGTCACGTATTTGCATATTTAGTAGAACCTCCATGAGAGGACACTCACGCTAGAGAACACTTCTCTACAAAGAACAGTTTTTCATTACCAAAATGACCATTTTTACTATTTAACAACTCTCCAGTAAGAGGACACCTCTCCATAAAGGAAACTTTGGCTTTGAAACTAGGTGTCCTTTGCAGGGAGGTTCTACTGTATTAAAATATAGAAGTATCAGAGTCATCGAGCAACAATTCTTAATCAATTCTGTCACCCTTTGCTTTTGTGAATGGAATAAATACCCAAATATGGTCATTTCTTATAAGCATCGGTAGTTCAGGGGTAAAATACTCGCCTGCCACGCGGGCGGCCCGGGTTCGATTCCCGGCTGATGCATTTTTTTTTTTTTTTTTTACAATTTTTAAAACTCATTTATTTAAACTATATTAATTTTGAAACAACTAAATGGATTGCAAAAAAATAATTAAATCAAATACCTAAACACTAATATAATACAATTTTTGCCATTACACACTTTTTTTCCTGTAGTTTATGTGTTTCTTCTGTATTGCTAATATATGGCACTTCTACTATTTATTATTGATGTACTTTCAGTATGAAGGATACTTCACTCGGGGGATTTCTCGGGCGAAGCCGGGTCATTCTTTTAGTACTATATATAAACTTTGTTTAAAATTTGAGATGTATTTACATATAAAGGGTTGTATAGGGTTTGTGGCTATATTTTTTCTCAATCAACTTCCAGCCAGTACAAATGATCTTTATTTATATTGGTATATATTTTATTTAATAATCAGCCAGACGCGATATTGAAATATTTGCGCCTATTACAGAGAAAACAAAACAACAAACAAATTAGAAATTAAAATTAAATATTTACAAATTTACATGTATATATCGACAGAGTACATAAAATTTATATAGACAAAGTGGCTGATGTAAGAGAGTTAAATGATTTAGATCAGGGAACAATCGATGTTTCACTTCTGTAAAGTTCGGACAGTCGTAATTACGAGCGTGAGTCGAAAAGTAAGGTCTCCTATTTTTTTTTTTTGCATAGAAAAACACATTTAATCACAAATTTTTATACATCATTGGAAAGGTTGGACACTTTGCTATTTTTCTACATAGTCGCCTTGATGCTCAATCACTTTTTTTCATCCTGTCGCCTCTTTGAGCCACTTGTCGACCCACCTGGCGGACACCTTTCTGTAGCTGAGGGTCTCAGACACAATCTTGTGCACGGAGAAGTGGCTGAAATCTTCATTCAGGCCATCCTCGATCTCTTCAAGGGTTATCCGCCGGTTTGCGCGCACCATTTCGTCGATTCGAGCCACGGTTGATTCCGGCAAACTCGGCCACCCAGACCGCTGTTCATCGTGGACGTTTATCCGCCCTCGTTAAACTCCCGGCACCATTTCCGCACATTTTTGATGTCCATGCACTTCTCACCATACACTTCCACTAACTGACGGTGAATTTCGACCGGAGAATTATTTTTCGCATTTAAAAAAGCGTATAACTGAGCGCAACTCGCACTTGGCGGGAGATCTAAGGGGAAGCTCCATCGCGAACGGTTTTTTTTTTCTCAATATATTTTGAGAGATTGCTCCCTCTTTATCAATTTATAGTATTAGTTTTATTAGTATTGTATTGTTATGTTTCTTTTAAAACAAAATAGTGTATATATGTATTTATACTGTACTCAAAGCGTATGTCCATAATTCATTTAAAATACATTTTTTTCTCCGGAACGTATTTTGTCATGCTCAGAACTGACAATAGAGGACCTATTTTCCAGGCCTATAACTACCATCGCAAAATTGGAGAGGAGTGGACTTCAGGAATTGGTTTAACCATGGATATAAGCACCACCACCACCACCAAAATACATTTTCCAAGAGTTTAGCTTCAGTATCGGTATAAAATGAAAACAGTCTAATATTACAATAGTATGGTAGATTAAACTGACGAAACTGCTGGAAGGGTTCACCACTGATGAGCCAGGCCTTCCCATTATTTTTTATCACTGCAGTAAGGTCAGTAGAACATTGTTTTATTTTAAATAGAAATATAGAGTGAAAAAAAAATAGTTTAAATTTCTTATAAATCTAGAAATCATTAAAATAGTGTTTGATATTGTTTTTCCTACGTTTTATCTGCCTTTTTTTTTTTTTGGCTTATCCCTAGTACACGTGGTATAGACCATGATAATCAAGTTGGCGACTACTTTTACTCTAAGTGCACCACATGTTTACACATTTCACATGTGTGAAAACAGTTCGACTTTGCACTTACAAATGTTCCAGAGCCCCGTTTGGTTACTTGCACTCGCTGGTGGGGTTGTCAGAAAAAAAGTGCTCAATGCGGGGATCGAACCCGGGTCGTAGCAGTCGTAAACCAACGGTTTCGACTATCCTTTCATTGACCCCCATCTATCTGTCTTGTCTAGTGCTGTGGATAACATGAATTATTGGGGATGTATGATCTGGTTGTTGTGTTGGACTGTTGATTCTTTGGAAGGTCAGTAGAGGACAAGCTAATTTAGGTAGATACTTGTCACTATATATTAGAATAATAAAAAACTGCCTTCAAGGATAATTATCTTGCTTTTTTATATATTATCTCAAGATTTCAGGTATTATAAATCTTTCTACTGGAGTATATCTTTCTATATATATACTGAGTGGAGACGCCGGTTATGTAAATTTCTCTCTTTTTTGCTTATTCATTCAGATTTACATATTTACGTACCACGTGTACTAGGGGTAAGCAAAAAAAAACATATTTGGAAATATAATCTATATATATAAAATTGAATGTCTGTGTGTGTGTCTGTGTGTGTGTGTGACAATTTTTTTTTTGACAATTAAACATTATTTATTGTCTTCTAGACAATGTTACATATCAAAGAGAACTCATTTGGGCCGTCCAATAAGCAGCACCGTCCTGGTCTTCTGGAGGGTCTTGTAAACAAGGGTGCTCGAGTTAGGGCATGAGTCCATGATGATTTTGGCCAGCTCAGTGAAGGCGGTGACCTGTGTTTCCAGCAACGAGGGTACTCGCTTCTTCATGTTGGTGGGAGAGGCGAGGAGCTTCTGTGCGTCCTCCCAGTCTAGGCCGAGCAGCCCGGAGTGGTTGATGGCAATGGAGGGGAGCTTCTCGAGATGCTCTCGCAGCTGGATGATTGCGGGTTTTCCCTTGGAAGGCGTGGAGGGAGTTGAGGTCCGCTCCTCCTCCGACATCTCGATGTCGAGCGGGAGGATCGCGGGCTCGAGGGGCCGCGGGGCAGCCATAGGAGCAGGGAGGGTAACAGGGGCGGGCTGGGAAAGATCCTTCGGTTCGGCAGGATGGGGCGCCGAGGGGATCGCTGGAGCCTCGGTTGGTGTCTTCGCCGGTTGGACAGGGGACGCCGGTGTTGCGGGCGCAGGTGCCGGCCTCCTTGGCTGCTGAGGAGGAGGAGGAGGAGGAGGGGGGGGAGGCCTAGCGTCGGTGGGAGTCGCTGTTTGCCTGGGGCTGCCGTTCCCTTGCCTGGCAAGCGCTGGGCAGTTGGCTCTGCGGTGGCCCTGTTTCCCGCATTTCGAGCACTTGATGCCAAAGGAGAGGAAGGCAGACAGGGTGTCTCCTTTGGACTTGATGGTCATTCTGGTGGGCAGCGACTCCAGCCGTACGCCCTCGCGGAGCAGGATGAACGCCTCCCGGCGGCCGTCGTTGAAGGTATACTCCCCCATCTTGATCATGATGGGGGCGATGGAGGTCACGGTGCCGAAGTTGCGCAGGGCCTCCACGATGGCGCTGTCCTCGACGAAGCCGGGCAGATTTGCGATGACGATGCGTTCTGCCCTTTTTCGGAAGGGGAAGACCTTCAGGTGGATTCCGTCGATGTCAAGGCCCGCCTCCACCAGACGGCTCGCTTGGTCCTTGGTCGCGAGGCCCACGACCGTAGTGGCCGTTCATTCTGTTAAATTGGCTTATTCTCCCTGGCCCTCCGACCAGCATGCCAATTGCCTTGAGGTAGGAATAGTCCGGGATGTCAGGGCACAGCTCCACGAAGATGTAGTTCTCGTGGTTGGTGGTGTCCTGCCTCGCCCTGGCTGCGGCGATGTTGGCGCGCGTCGCCTTGATTTCCTGGGGCGGCATTGACTTCGGCCCAGTTGGCCGCTTCTGCTGCTGGGAGCTGGGCTTCTCAGCAGGCCTGCCAGGCTGCTTTGCGGCGTGCTCCGGCGATGAAGTGCGGCGCCTTTTCTTGGTCTTGACAACGGTGAAGCCTTCGTTGGCGTCCACCTCCGCCATCTCGCTGTCGGCCCAGTTGAGCGAGGCCGGGCTGGCTGTTGTATCGCTGGTCGAAGCAGCAATCAGCGGCGCCGTGACGTCATCACGCGCGGCGGCCAGGCTTGCATGCATCTCGCGCGCCGGCGGATCTGCACCCCTTTGATATTCCATAGAAAATTCTTTAGAAGAATTCTCTTCTATTGCTTCTTTCGGTGATATCTTCTCACCTGGTTGAGAGTGAACGCTGAGCCTTTCAGGCACTTGTTCAGCGGATTGAGGGCTTTCAGCCAGTATCAATTTTGTAATTTTCCGCGACGTACTTCCGCTCGCCAGAGGCGAAAACGGCGGAGCTAAAACTAGCGTTGCATCACGGTCGGCGTTGTGTGTGTGTGTGTGTGTGTCCTCTATGGATTCGAAAACCATACATCCAATCGCCGTGAAATATTGGGATATTATTAGGTGTATCTCCGGAAAGGTTTACGAAAAACAAATTCTTGAATATCTTTAATATCCTTAGAGTTATTTGCAGATTTGTAGCTTTAACTCGCAAACAGCGCCGCCATTGAGACCGAGATAGGCTTAGGTTTTGGTCCACGCCTGATGACCTTGGGTCTTTCAGGGCTAATATATTAAGTAAACCTAATTCAAATATTAGTGCTTTAGTGCTATCTCCTTGAGGTTACCGATTTAAAAGTTTATTTTCTAATTTTAGATTTATAGGAAACATATTTTATTTTAAGTATTGTACTTTATTTTAAAAAAGTTTAAATAATTGTGCAAGACGATATATATGATATATAAAAATCAAAAGAAATACTGAGTATCGTTTAAATATTAAATTCGAATAAATATAAATGCGATACTAAAAATTAAATATTAGGATGCGCCGCGAAATATTGGGATCTTATTAGGTGTATCTCCGGAAAGTTTTACGAACGGAGATAGGCTTAGGTCTGCCCCCCCGTCCGGCCGCCGGCCATTGGACAGTCCAAGTTCCCACCGACCAATCAGAGGGATCAAGACCGGGAAAATATGTAGATAAAACGATGATTTTGTAATGTAGAAAATTGGGAAAGACAAAATTCAGGAAGACACGGCACACAGGGACCGGGAAAAAATAGTCACTCTATCGAGAGATTCACGACCATGATTTTATTCAACTTATCGAGTATTTTTCAAGGGACCGGGAAAATATGTTCACTAGATAAAACGATGATTTTGTAATGTAGAAAATTAGGAAAGACAAAATTCAGGACGCCACGGCACACAGGGACCGGGAAAAAATGTTCACTTTATCGAAAGATTCAAATTTACGAGTTTCAAATTATCAAAATATATCTTTTTTTTTATAAGTTTATAAGTTTTATAAGTTTTTATAATTTCGTTAGACAAACCTTTACTCGGGTGAAACCTCGGGCGAAGCCGGGTACGTCCGCTAGTTCTGTATATAAGGATGTGTTAGTTGAATAAAAGTGTGTCAGTTATAAATCGGGTGTTGGTGAATTATTAGTGTCATCAGGGTGTTGTGGGCACTTTTAAGGAAGCATATAGGCTTCGGTTAGAGACCAGAAGAAATCTGGCAAGAAGATACAGTCAAGCTCTGCCATAACTATTTAGATAAGACCAGACATATCCAGGATGCGGCAAGCTTTCCAAGCTTAGTAAGTGATGCAGTGATTGTATCCGAAACACTGAGTATACATCATATACTTCTGTAGAAAGGTTTATAATACCTGAAAGCTTGGGGGATATATAAATAAAGTACCGTAAAGATAGAGGCTGCCTGGCCGGAATTCATACTCCTTCAAATTAAAGATACTTCGGCCAGTAAATCTTTTTATTGTCTCGACGTTTCGACAAAAATCTTTTGTCCTCGTCAGGACAAATTATGGAAAAAGTTATTTTTCGAAGCTTACATGCACAACGTTTGCGCCCTTCCATTCGACCACGACAGATACGACAAGTAAGAGTCGACAGGATTTTTGTTCGCTCCTAACGAGGACAAAATTTTTTGTCGAAACGTCAAGACAATAAAAAAGATTTACTGGCCGAAGTATCTTTAATTTGAAGAACTATAAATAAAATAAGAAACGTATTCCGTTGTAGGCCGCTTTTTTAATTGTAATTAAATGGTAATTAGGTAGAAATGGTCTTATAGGATTCTATCTTTCGTATATCTTGTTGTTGACGTTGTGTAATTGCAGATCCTGATGGAGGTTGCCCACGACTTGGAATGGAGACGCGTGGCCTTGCTTCACGCTGACGATGAGTACAGCGTTCGCGTTGTCAAAACCCTCGGTGAAATTGCTCCATCCAGCCGTCTGTGTATCCAAGGATTGGGGAGGTTGTCAGCTACCGGGGACTTGCAACGGAACGCTTGCCCGGGTCACCGCACCGCTGTTGAACCGAACTGGCGTGTTGGTTATTGCACCAGGTGATGGTGCAGCTACCCGTGGACTTCTTGAGCTCTTCCTACGAGATCCCAGTCCTTTATTACGTCTTCAGTGGCTCTTCTCTTGGATCCCACCATCTGATCTTCTCCATTCTCTTGGACCTGTTCTAAACGCCCGTACTATCTTTTCTCTTGCACCTTTACCAGCTCGTGTTTCTCGTTTTGAAGAATACTGGGCGAATTTGACAACAGACCCTACTGATGATCCATGGTTTGCTGAGTATCTTCAATCATCCCATCCGTGTAGCGGTCCGTCATGTTCTCCTGCTGAGGTTCTCAGTCGGACTTCCAGAGTTATCCCAGCAATCCACGCTGTACTCACGCTGGGACATGCCTATCACAAGGCATGGAAAGACAAGTGTAACAGCCAAGTTGGACTATGCTCCGAGCTGAATGCCATGTCAAGACGGGATTTCCTCCAACAGTATCTTGATCCTTTGGAATTCCAGCACATGGAAGGCATCAGTCCACCTGAAGTCACAGGAAGAAAGTCCAGGAAATCTGGACTTGGGGAAATTGAAGATATGAAACTCTCTCTGACGTCCTATTCCTTCAGCAATGGTATCGTTGTCTTCAACCAGGTAGGTCTTAATCTCTCCCAACATTTCCAAACAACTAATTAAATTGTAGAACGACATTTGAAAATTAACCCGCATGTGTTTCTTTTGATCGAAAAATATAAATTTATTTTAAGGAGAAATAGCGATTATTTCTAATCTTAGGGATGAAGTATGAAAGGATGAATTGTGAAGGGTAATGATGAACGGAAAAATAGAAGTGTCCAGGGATGGGAATCGAACCCACTGTGTTCCGCTTACCAGGCAGATGCCATGTCCACACTTTTATTTTTCCGTTCATCATTACTCTTCACAATTCATCCTTTCATACTTCATCTTTAGGTTAGAAATAATCGCTATTTCTCCTTAAAATAAATTTCTATTTTCCGTTCAAAAGAAACACATGCGGGTTATTTTCAAATGTCGTTCTACAATCATAAGCCGCGTTATGTTGTATTATAAACTAATTAAATGTCAAACGAATCAAAAATTATTTTAGAATCACAGTCAACAAATCTCTATTGCAGCGTATACTATTATAGGAATAACTTACATAGTACTCAAATAGAAAATTGATCCATTTTCATCTCAAATTTTAAATATATATATTTAAAAATATTTAATCACATTAAAACAAAAAAGCTTATCCTGACCTCTAAAAAGGGCATATATCAGGACAAGTGGGTAACACTCTCGATTCCCGACAGTCATGAACAGGGATCAAATCCCACGTTAACATTTTGTTTAATATGTGAATAACCTTCACATATTAATCATTGTTGTAATTATCATAAACTAGGTCGCTTTTGTTAAGCGATACCTAATAAAGTGATTTTTGAACCGAATAAGCATTTTAGATGGAAGAGAGCGCCATTTAGTAGAAAAAAAATCAACTAAACGTTTATTTAAATTATTCCATGAGATATTGTCTAATTCAATTTCTTGGTAAATCAAAAATAGCCAACCACGAAACGCGTTCAACACCTGACCTTTATCCTAATTTTTCTTTTTTTTCATTTACATTTATATACATAATGGCTTTTTTATGGCTAATTTATATATTTGTGATTTCTATATTATAGTAGATCTATCGCTTGAAAGTTTGCATTATAAATAAAAATATAAAAAAAACTCTCAATGTGAAAAAATAGTATTTAGAATTTTAATATATTTTACAATTTTACCTAAAGTGATGATTGAAATACTTTATATTGTGTTCTTCTTGGGTAGAATATAGAAAAATAGTTATCTCTTTAATACTTTTCCAAAGATAAATTACACTCACGGATAAAACTTAAGTTGTACCTTTTATCATGTATATCGGGATTCAGACAATAACTCTGGAATATATTGCAGTGACCTTTATTGAAAACACAAGCGATAAACAAGAGTGAACAAAATTGCTTCTCTTTCCTTAAAAAAAAAAAAAAAACAAACAGACAGACAAACAAACAGACGACCGACGACATCAAAGATTTACTACTTCCCTTCTTCCATAAGTGTATGTAATATAATCCAAAGTTATTATATCACTGCAATATTTGATGTATTACACTGTTGTAGAATCCTGTCGACTTTAGGAATAGCTGTGGTATTCTACTATGTTGGGAAACCTTACTCTTGGTGTTGAAGGTTGTTGAAGTGGTGACGCAGTCGTGGTGAATGATGCAGTCGTGGTGGATGATGCAGTCGTGGTGGCTGAGTGAAAGGATTACACACAGGGGAAATAAGCCGGGACACTTGATGGTTGAAAATATAAGGCAACGGGTTGGAGGAAAGAAAGCTTTTGAGAAAGGCAGAGCGGTTTTTGATGATTAATTAGTTGATCACATGGCGATGATTGGATTTAGATGAAATGAGCGGAGAGAGAGGTCTCTAGTGAGCAGACATTACCTTGGTGGGGTCGAGTCGATGACTGGGTCTGAACTCGGTGGGAGTGAATGAAGAACTGTAGATGTTGTTCAGATGGGAGCCAAAACACTACTAGGTCCGAACTCGGCGAGAGCGAGTGAACAACTGACCATTCTTGCTTTTCCATTTAACACCACGAGTTGGCTTCCTTCCCATTGGTCGAAAATGGAACGTCCCCGTTTTCCTATTGGTTGACCTACTTAAGGGGAGACTTTCTAATTGGACCGCGGTTCTCTTTGGTGAAAGATATGGTCTGCCTGATAGGAAGTGTCGGGTGCTATTTCGACTTTATTTACTTCCGCGTTATCAAATACGTCCGGTCTTGGGTCGGAAGTATGGGGTGTCTCTCTACTTTTATAACTTCTGGTCACCAGATACGTCCGGCCTTCTGTCAGGAAGTATTGACTGTACAAGTTATTTATAATTGTGCCCGCTTTAAACCTATTTCCTATGTTTGGTTGCTACTTCTTTCCTCCAGTTACCTTGTTCTTTATTAAGTCTTTGAAAATCATACATTGTACATGCATAGTGGGTCGGGGGTGCATTTAATTATATACAAATTATGACAGATGCGCCCCCTACATGTGAAGAATTCAAGAAGGGGTTAGTCTGAGAGAATTCTGTTAAAGTGAAAAATAATTTTGTGGGAAAATTAGTTGTGGGTATTGAGAGGTTATATACAAGTATTGGTGGTGATATAAGAGGTAAAATAGAGTGGTGTTGATGATATAGGTTGAGTATAATTAATAGAAATCAAAAATTTTTAATTGTAAGAAATCAATGAATGCTATGGTACATAGTGGGCTAAAAAGAAAGGAAAATGCGCCTAAACGAATTCTACTCGAGATAGGAAATGAAATCGAGGGAGTTCTATTAAGGCTTTTGAAATCAAAATAAAAATAATATAAAAATAGTTGAATGAAATCAAAATTGAATGTGTTTGGTTGAAAAAGAAAAATTGTTTTGTTGCATGGTGATAAGGGAAAATGCCTAGTTACTTTTTTGCTCGAATTTTGGAAAAGGATTCGAGGAAATTTCATAAGGTCTTTTGAGAAATCAAAGTAAAATAAAAAGTTGGAAGAAATCAAAGTGAATGCTTGGTGCATGGTGAGAAAAAAAAAAGGAAAAGTGCCTAACCATATTCTAGCTCGAAATTGGGAATGGAAACCGAGGGAATTTTATTAGGGCTTTTGAGAAATCAAAATAAAAATAAAAATAAAATTTCATAAGGTATTTTGAAATCAAATAAAAATAAAAAGTGGTTTGAGCGAAATCAAAGTTGAGTGCTTGGTTGAATGAAAAAAAAAAAAAAAAAGGAAAAATGAAAAATAAAAAGGTTTCAAAAATAGGATGATTTAATGTTTTTAGTGTAACCGAAAACCAATGAGTTTTCGTTGATAATGAAGTTATACTAATATAAGTTAAGTGATAAATAGAATGATAATTGATAGTTAAATATGATAATAATTTGAATAAATTGTTAATTTGGTTAAATATTTTGAATTTAATGGAAAAATAGTAAAATTGGTTAATGTATAAATTTAAAAAAATGTATTGAATTGAGTTCTTTTGTATCTACATGCCCTATAAATTTTTTAATTGCTCAATTATGCCCTATAAATTTTTTGTCTCATCTGTAGTGACACTTAGGTGAAAACGTGATTCTACCCCTCAAGTGCGTTTATGCTATGTGTACAGGAGACATGGAAATCTATATAACCTTTATGTGTAATTTTTTGTCTTTGTGTGTGTTGTGAAAAAATGTTAGAAGTCTGTTGTGTAAGAAATGTGTGAGCGAGTTCTATGTGTTGTCCTGTGGATGTGGAATTGGATGGTAAAAATCGATATGTAGACTCGAACTGGAATCCAAAATCGGTGGTATATCGAGGTTCCCAATTGACCTCAATAGGGGACCTTCTCATTGTAATTAGAGATACGGAAGTGGGGTGTGTCGGGCAAAAGAGAGGGAATGAAATTGGAGATCGGACGAGGCGCTCCGCTTTGTTTGCATAGGCCGAATTTATCGCCGCGGACTACACTTCCTGTCGCGGTGTCTCAAAATTCTCACTTCCTGCCGTCTATTTATTTTGGGGTGCGGCTCGGGTCTTGTTTTTGGAGTATGACTTCTCCGACATTGGTTGGTCATCTTTCAGTTACTGCTATCTCTTCGGAGTCTATTTAGATTTTCTGCAAAGATGTTTCCTAATGTTTGTCCAAAATTAAAAACTGCCTCTTGTAGTTCGAAGATTTTATGAGCGGGCATGGTATAGATAAACAAGTAATTAATGAATAAAATTGGGATACAGTTGTATGGTAGAACTAACAAACAAAGGATAAAAATCAGATGAAAGATAGGATATTGCCCCATGTTCTTCCAGATTTTTGTAAATGGGGACTCTGAAATATTTGCCTGAACCTTATTAATTGTAGAATTTAAATGATTGGTAGGTTCGCAGTTCTCCTGTTTGATCGTTAATGGTTTTATTAGCGATATGTCGGTGGTAATTGATTTAGGTTGAGCTGTGTGATTGTTTCTCTGACGCGGGTGGTGTAATTTTGGCATTGTTTGTGTTGTGTGTACGCTGTGCTTTATGTACGAATTCTGTTTTGCTTTGGGGCCTGTGTCGGTATTTTACGTGAAGGTTGGTTGTATTCATCGATTATTCTAGCGAATCGGCAGGTGGGGCAGGTTTTTACCTGTTTTGCGATGTCTTGTGTCATGTTCTGCCAATAATATTGTGATGAGATGAGCCTCGTCATCTTGGAGATGTTTGGATGGTGGTGTTGAGTGTGTACGGACTTAAGAAGTCTGGTTGTAAGTGAACTTGGGACTATAGTTTTAAGTACTCCTTTTCGGGAGACGGTGCGCAGTTTATTGTGATCCATAGTCACGCGAGATTTTTCCGGTGGAGAAGACTGTTGGCTCTGTATGAGTGGCGCATCTAGAAAGCCACAAAATGGGATACGAGTTCCAACGCCCGTTTCATATTGTTGTACTCCATTTATGCTACGGACCTCATATTCGTATCTTGACAATCTTAACCTCCATCGAAACAATCTGCCTGACGGAGCTTTGATCTCTTTCAACCACTGCAATGCGGGATGGTCAGAAAATATTGTAAACTTTCTGCCCATTAGACAGGTGCGGAAATTATCCACACTTTCCACAATGGCTAGGCATTGTAGTTCCAAGTCTGAATAATTTCGCTCGTGACTACGCAGAGATCGGCTGAAATGTTGAACGGTGTATGTCTTCCCATCAGGGTAGACTTGTTTAAGAACGCCTGTAATGCTGAATGTTGAGGTGTTACAGTACACCTGGCATGGCAGACCTTCCTGGTAAAGGTGTAATGTGGGGTGTGTGGTAAGGTTTTCTTTCAGGTTAGTGAACGCTTTCTGGCATTCGTCATCCCAGACCCACATGACATCCCTTTTTAGAAGGTTGACAAGTGGCGTCCGCAAGCGGGCGTGGTCTGGAATGAACTCTTTATAGGCGTTCACAGCTTTTAGGAAAGATCGTAATGTTTTTCGATTGTGTGGTTGTTTGGTGGCGTGAATTTTTTCTATGTTTTGTGTAGACGGGATGATTGTGTTATTCTTAACGATTGTGCATGCGCTTACTGGTTGTTGTTGTCTTTTGGCGCGCGTGTTGCGTTTGTTGTGCGGATGGTGCGTGTTTGTTGTGTGGTGACGTATGGGTGCGTGTATGGATTTTGTGTGGTAAGTGTGTGAGCTGTACTGACACGTTTTTTTGGGCATGATTGGAATTGTAGGTTGAAGCCGTTGTGACTTTATGTGTTGTGGGCATAAAGTATTGGCAATTGGGTTGAGTGAAAAGTTGCGTGGTGTGAGATTAGAATGGTGGCATGTAAATATTTGGGGTTTGGGCAATGAATGCAGGTAAGGGTTTCCATGTGTGAAAGCTTTGGGTGCTGTGCGAGTCCTTTGGGACAGGTTTTGGCCTAGCCCGTGCTTGCATTCATTTGACACATGTTTAAAGTGGTAGATAGTATTAGACAATGGGACGCCAAGTTGGAAAATAGTGCCGCGATTATAATTTAGTTTTAATTTATACTGATAAAGGGTTTTTAAGGTAAGAACTCCAAATGGCAAGGATGCATTTACCACGTGGAAGTTCTCTCTACGGGTTATTTGGCCTATTGTCAGAGGGAAAGTTAAATGTCCTATTATTTTCGTAAAACTATTTAGGGTGGATAGATCAAGGGAAGGTTTTTTAATACTTAAGTTGGGAAGTTGTGCTTTTAATCTATTGTATAAATGATACGGCAATATGTTCGAACCTGCGTCTGGTTCAATTAGAAAGGTACATGGTAGGTCCTGGGTCAGATACAAGTCCAAAGTCAATTTGATGGTGTCATTGGGTGGATTGCCTACCTCAGTCTCGAAAGGTCTCCACTGTGGCGTCTTCGGCTTGGGGTGGCTGGCTTGGAATATCTGTTGGGCCGGATCGGGACCGTTTGCACTGTCCGCGCAATTGAAAGGGAAATCTAGCCATTTGTACTGCTTCCGTTCGAGTGGACCGTTTTCGGACTATTTGCACTGTCCCGGTTCGCGTGGGTTGCTTCCGGGTGCACGGGTACGGCATGGCGGGTGGCGACTCCTCGGTGGGCGTCAGGTTGTTCGGACACGTACCGGCGGCGCGGGCGTCGGTTGCCCCGGGGGTGGCGCTCCGGAACTCCGTCTCACCTTGCGTGGATCTTGCCCCTTGTAGCGCGGCGGTCAGTCCTAAAATTACCGTCGCCAGGGTATGTCTTGTCGCTTCGTTCGTTGTCAGTTTCTTTCCGCTCGTTGCCAGTTTCTTCTCTCTCGGTTTGTCATTGCCTTTTGTTTTGCTGGCGCCTGGGCTAATTTCCATCTTTATCCTGTCGACTCTGTGTAATATAATCCAAAGTTATTATATCACTGCAATATTTGATGTATTACACTGTTGTAGAATCCTGTCGACTTTAGGAATAGCTGTGGTATTCTACTATGTTGGGAAACCTTACTCTTGGTGTTGAAGGTTGTTGAAGTGGTGACGCAGTCGTGGTGAATGATGCAGTCGTGGTGGATGATGCAGTCGTGGTGGCTGAGTGAAAGGATTACACACAGGGGAAATAAGCCGGGACACTTGATGGTTGAAAATATAAGGCAACGGGTTGGAGGAAAGAAAGCTTTTGAGAAAGGCAGAGCGGTTTTTGATGATTAATTAGTTGATCACATGGCGATGATTGGATTTAGATGAAATGAGCGGAGAGAGAGGTCTCTAGTGAGCAGACATTACCTTGGTGGGGTCGAGTCGATGACTGGGTCTGAACTCGGTGGGAGTGAATGAAGAACTGTAGATGTTGTTCAGATGGGAGCCAAAACACTACTAGGTCCGAACTCGGCGAGAGCGAGTGAACAACTGACCATTCTTGCTTTTCCATTTAACACCACGAGTTGGCTTCCTTCCCATTGGTCGAAAATGGAACGTCCCCGTTTTCCTATTGGTTGACCTACTTAAGGGGAGACTTTCTAATTGGACCGCGGTTCTCTTTGGTGAAAGATATGGTCTGCCTGATAGGAAGTGTCGGGTGCTATTTCGACTTTATTTACTTCCGCGTTATCAAATACGTCCGGTCTTGGGTCGGAAGTATGGGGTGTCTCTCTACTTTTATAACTTCTGGTCACCAGATACGTCCGGCCTTCTGTCAGGAAGTATTGACTGTACAAGTTATTTATAATTGTGCCCGCTTTAAACCTATTTCCTATGTTTGGTTGCTACTTCTTTCCTCCAGTTACCTTGTTCTTTATTAAGTCTTTGAAAATCATACATTGTACATGCATAGTGGGTCGGGGGTGCATTTAATTATATACAAATTATGACATGTATGTCACAAAATATGATAGATTTAATTAAAGGGAGAGGTGCTTTTTAATTAGGGATCATCCTTTTCCACTCATTTTATAATGTACGAGATAATTGTAAATTAATTGATTTATATCATATAAAATAAGATGCATGAGTATAATACTTTCTTAAATTCTACAAAAGTCGGTGTCAAATATAGATCGCAGATTAATATCTCAGTCAAGGACGCTGTGATTGGCTAATCGAAGCCTCCCAGTCGATGATATCGCGTGTTCGTCTGGTGAGAAAATACGCGATTGGTTGCGCAACCTTGGCAGATGTTATAAAAGAAAGTTTACCAATTAACAAGTTCATTGATTAGTTGTAAACTTCATTAACGAGAGTGTACTGTGTTTATTGATTTATCTAAGGTACCATCGATTTTCTGCCTTGTATCGTCTGCTCAGGATTAAATAGGCGATTTCAGTTTATTGACAATGGAAGACTATCCGAATGAAGATTGAAATTTGCTATTGTTTCAGCCATAGATATTTCTTAGCACATTTATTATCAAATATTATATATTATGTGTGAAAAAATGAAAAAAATAAAAATAAAAAGGTCAGGTATTGACATTAAAAATAAAAATGGCATATCCAGACCAGGAGCACATGTGCTTTACAGAAGGCAGAGCGCAATTTTTATTTTTTAATATCAACACCTGACCTTTTTTTCTAATAGTTTTTCACGTGGTAAGCGTATTTACGCCAGTTTGGCCTTTAATACCCATTTCTTGGTTTCTCAAGAAGCCTCTGGGACCAAAAATATTTTTGGTCGAACTGGTACAGCCTACTCCACGCTGTCGAGCTTCAACAGCGCGAAACGCGTTCGTTGATGGCTTTTCTTGATTTATAAAGAAATTGGGTTGGACAAATATTAGGGAACAAGTTAAATCAATGCTTAGTTGATTTCTGTTCCACCAGATGGCGCTCTGTCTTCTGTAAAGAACATGTGCTCCTGGTCAGGATATGCCTTTTTTTTATTTTTATATATATATATATATATTTATAATATAAAGAAAAGATTTGATTTTCTGCTTGAATTTTAGATCATGTTGAGGATTAGAGTAATGCAGTTATTTGCTGGTTCTTTTTAGTACTATATGGTATTGGTGATGCAGTCGTGGCAAGAATCTTAAAGTAAAATAATAAAAATAGTAAAGATTAGAAATTGCTTTAATTGAGCTAATAAATATAAAAACATAATTGGATAAAAGTATTGCCTGGCTTAAGGCGTAAGAATAAGAAAAACAAAATATTATTTACATAAGGTACAAAGGTTTTGAGCCGGCCAACGGGGAAGAACAACAACGACACCTCCGGATTTTAATTTCTTGATTAATTAAGGAAATCTAACCAAGTATTTATGTACACAAAAGAGGCACCTCTCCCTTTAATATTGTATCAGAACCATGGCGTCTATGTTGACGGGAGAGACAACATTCATAGATGTTTGTGGGGAAGAAAGAATAAACTTGGAAGGGGTATTGAAGCGGGTTGGATTAAGAGAAATGTCAATGTTAGAGTCCATCTTGACAGCTTGAGCCACGGACTTCTGGGATTATCTAGATTCCATGGACTGGACAGTCCAACTCACTCGGGATCAACTTCTACACAGTCCCTTGGTCTGGTAATTTCACTGGTTCTATCTTCATACTTAACTACTGAGATTGAGACTACTTTATTACAATGTCCATATAAGAATATATAAGGTAAAATATGAAAAAATAGAGTATATAATGATATATATATATTTTTTTTTGAAAATAGAGCAATCCATATTTAATTCATTAGATAATAAAAAGGCATATATTGGATAAATATTTTATATTGCATAAATATTTTATTAAATCCAATATATATATATTGTGTTAGAATTATTTTTGTGTTTTGTTGTTGAAAAGAGGTGCAGTCGTGATAAAGTAAAGATAATTATTTACCTTTCAAGTAGATTTTATTTTGAATTACTTGAAGTAAAATTACACATAAAATTATTTATCACAGCAATATAGAATTTATAGAATGAATTCTCTATAATCGTGATTTTAATTTTAAAAAGGTAGGGTTAACTATACATATTTACAACAATAATAATTAAAGTGGTATGTTCTGAATCTATGGTCAAAAATATATAACAGTCAATGAATGAAAATAAAATATATGTTAAAAAAAAAGTATTTAAGATTATATAATAAATATATATGTCATAATTTGTATAATTAATGACAAGAGATATAATTTATTTTCGTCAAAATAAGTATGTAAATATGTTACGCTTGTGTTAAAATGTAAATATGTAAATTCATCCATGTATAAAAGCTGGACAAAAAAGAAAGGTGGCAGACATCGCGGGTGCGCTGTTCGCTAGGCATAACGGCTGCGCCTCTTCATTTAGCTACGACATATATATATCCTGGTCAGGTGTTGATATTATAAAGCTTGTAAGATCATCCTCTTATATAAAGAAGTTCTTCTCCCTGACTTGTGTTTTCTTTTGTAATGAATAGGGTGATGATCGTTATGTTAAAATGATAAGTAACAAACGAAGATAGGGTGTATAAAGTTGTTCTTTGTCGTTTTATGTGTTTTTACTTCAGATTCAGTGTCAAAGAATGTCAACGGTGTCTAGGTCCTGTCCTACGACAGTCGGCGATCTGAGGTCATCGAGCCAAACTTCGTGTACGTTGCTGCCCTGTGTGATCCGGAACATGTCTGTTCTTCCTGTATCAAGTAAGTTGTTCTTTTTTTTTACTTTTCTCCCTTCCACAAAAACTTTATTAACCTTCTGTAAAGTACCGTTAAAAAAAAAACCCCTAGCTCTCTCTCTTATGTTATATATAAGGAAATATATTATAACATAGAAAATCAGGAAAGATGTAGGCTGAGGATGCAAAGAATTCGACAGGGAGATAATCTACCTTTGCCAACAGGGACATGTTTCGAGGAAGATCAAATTCCCCTGCACCTTTGTGGCCAACTTGATCAAGTTTACCCAAAATGTAGGGCAAAGTATTTCGAATTGGAACAAACGACATACAGTAAAACTTTTCATAAATGCTATTCCAAAGGAAAAGTCGAACTTGAACCGATTCAAACCTCTGAACTACTTGAAAGTTTAATGACTGGAAAGCATCAACTTCCGAGTTTTAGATATCCTTGAAGGTGACTCCATAACATATTTCAGCTCAGACTCAATAGATGATGCGACACCTGAAGAAAATACAAGTATCTATATTTAAAATATTTTCATAGAATAATAAATAATCGTCTTCAATATGAACAGGTTCTTCACAGAAAAAATGTACAATCGGGATTCGATCCCTGTTCATGGCTCTCGGAAACCGATGGTTCATACCGCCGCCGACTCTTCATTTTTGAGTTTAGACAATGGAAAATTGACATATTTTATTGACATCTTGTAAATACATGTAATATCTTCCAAAGTTATTACACTGCAATATTTGATGTATTACTGTTATAGAATCCTGTCGACTTAACCGTTCTGTGACAATATCGTTGCGGGATTTCTTGTTGTTCGATTTGAGTGGTGAGGATTGGTTGAAACGCAGTCGTTGAGTGGCAAGTGAAGCATACAGTTAGGAATAATCAGGACACGTGATGGGGTTTGGAAATAAAAGGCAACTGGGTTGGAGGGAAGAAAGCTTGAGAAGAGTGGAGCGGGTTTTGATTGTTCCTTATCTGATCACATGGCGGTGATTGAACTTAGCTGTGGGATGAGCAGAGGGAGAGAGGTCTCGAGAGTAGATGTCACCTCTTTGGGAGCCAAAGCACAACTAACTATTCTTGCTTTTCGATTTAACACCACGAGTTGTCTTCCTTCCCATTGGTCGAGGGATAGAACGTGCCCGTTTTCCTATTGGTTGACCTACTTAGCGGATCTTTCTAATTGGCTCTGCGGCTGCTTTGATGGAAGATACCGCCGATCTTGTCAGGAAGTATCGAGTGTTATTTCGACTCTATTTACTTCCGCGTTATCAAATACGTCCGGCCTTCTGTCAGGAAGTATGGGGTGTCTCTCTACTTTTATAACTTCTGGTCACCAGATTCCCCCTGCTTTGCCAGAAGTATTGAGTGTTTCTCGACTAATATAACTTCTGCGGTCACTAGATACGTCCGGCCTTCTGTCAGGAAGTATTGACTGTACAAGTTATTTATAATTGTGCCCGCTTTAAACCTATTTCCTATGTTTTGTTGCTACTTCTTTCCTCCAGTTACCTTGTTCTTTATTAAATCTTTGAAAATCATACAGTGTACATGCATAGTGGGTCGGGGGTGCATACAATTATATACAAATTATGACATACATGTAAAGTGTACAGTCTGTACTATTTTGAAAGATAATTATATACATTACATAACACTATGTACAATGAATATTGCACCTCTGTCACCGCTGTAGAGTTTGGTGGAGAATCGCTAGCGGGTCTCCAGCGACACCACGTATTTCGACATCTACAAAGAAAACGTAGATCGCGTACTCCGCCGCTGAAGAGATGGTGATGGCGTGGTCCTCGAGATCAACTGGAAATATTAACCTGAAAACAACTTTATTGATGTTAACAAGATTTACCTCATTCTAAACTTATACAGTAAACGTCTTTTTAGCCACTATGACAATTATTGAAAAGAAAAAGAAAATGAAGGCGGCCTCACCAGCCTTGTTCGCGCAAGTCGCGGAAATGTAAAATAGACCAAATTGGCATAAAATATATCTTTTTATTTTGCCTATCTGCAAAATCTTGATCTTAACAGGTTTTATTTACATATATACATTCAACTTTAACTTCTTTAATTTTATCTTCTCTAGCTTTAACTTTGACTTCTTTAAATTCCTTAACTTTATCTTTAATTTCTTTGAGTTCTTTAAATTTATCTTTATCTTCTTTGAGTTCTTTAACTTTATCTTTGAGTTCTTTAACTTTATCTTTAACTTCTTTGAGTTTTTAAAATTTATCTTTAACTTCTTTGACTTCTTTAACTTCTTCGAGTTCTTTAACTTTATCTTCTTTGAGTTCTTACTTTGATCCACCTTCCGCCACACACCCCATTCCGATCTAATACCTTCTCCTCGCCTCGTGCCTATGCCCTGTCCTCTCTTCTCACACACACCGACCTCTTTCTCGCCGCGACTTTTATAGTTGTATAAAGGGTCACGTGGACGGACTCTGTGGGTTTACTCTGTGGCGCATCCCGTGATGCACGCCATCTAGAGCCGTTTTCCTGAATCAAAATTTAAAATTATACATTTCCAACATACTCCCACCTTTTTGTATGGGAATACAAAAAAAGCAATAAATCCCATTTTATACAATAGTGTTTTGCACCACCGTTCCTTTTTTCTCCTCAAAAACTTGTTCTTCATTTGGAGTCGGCTTTTGTTTTGGCCACTTGTCCTCAGATTCTCTCAACTACTGGGGTCCCTCCCACCATTTAGACAAAATGAATTGCGGTGCGTAGCAACCTCTCGAGGGCAGGTCAGCAGGGCTGTGTGCACCCTGCACAAATCTCCAATCAACTATATTGGCAATAGACTCCAAAGGTGCAACTCTAGTTTTAGCGGCCAACATGGAGACGTGAACGACTCCATCCTGTACACCTCTCAAAAAGGCAACTGTTGCATAAGCCCCTTTGTTCGAATCTCCAAAGACATGGAGTTCTATGACCTCTGTAGGATCTCGTATCTCTATTGTTTCCAATTCCCATAAGGATGTCACTCTCTGTTGGGTTGCAAGTAAGGCGATAACCATTTGAGCACTTGTCTCTGCTTTCACTTTGTAACTGTCTGGACAGGTTTCTTCTTTAGCTGCGTTCACTTTGGAAATGTCTGGATAGGGTTCTTCATCTACTTTCACTTTGGAACTGTCTGGACAGGGTTCTTTATCTACTTTCACTTTGGAACTATTGTGAGATCTGTTATCTGACCTCCAATTTAAATTTCCCTGACTATGTGAGGTTCCTCTGCACATCATCTCAAAATGAGGTCCCTGGCAGCGCTTGCATCTTACAAAAGATCAAATGATTGGACTTTCACCAATTTAGAGAATCCACAAAGGATAGAATGATTGGACTTTCACCAATTTAGAGAATCCACAAAGGATAGAATGATTGGACTTTCACCAATTTAGAGAATCCACAAAGGATAGAATAATTGGACTTTCACCAATTTAGAGAATCCACAAAGGATAGAATGATTGGACTTTCACCAATTTAGAGAATATATTAAATATATTTATATTAAAGAAACTTTTTGCAATTAATTTGATCGGTGTATACCTTCTTTAATTGCAATTATTCCTCAATCTAAATTTAGAGAATCCACAAAGGATAGAATGATTGGACTTTCACCAATTTAGAGAATCCACAAAGGATAGAATGATGGGACTTTCACCAATTTAGAGAATCCACAAAGGATAGAATGATTGGACTTTCACCAATTTAGAGAATCCACAAAGGATGGAATGATTGGACTTTCGCCAATTTAGAGAATCCACAAAGGATAGAATGATTGGACTTTCACCAATTTAGAGAATCCACAAAGGATAGAATGATTGGACTTTCACCAATTTAGAGAATCCACAAAGGATAGAATGATTGGACTTTCACCATTTTCGAGAATCCACAAAGGACGGAATGATTGGACTTTCACCTTCTGGGCGACAATACCCACTTGTAGGCCATAATTCTCACATTGCTCCATCTCATCATTGATTTGAGCTTCTGTGGACCTCGGATCATCCAATAAGATTTCTTTTTTTTCTATTATCAATCAACGTCAGTCTATCATTAAGAATGCTCAATCCTTCAAATTTGGCCCTTATCAAAACTATATCCACTTCTTCCAGATCTAGACCTGACTTTATTTCGCTTGAGGCACGAGTGATAATACTCCTAAGGGAGCTCTTTCTCTTTTAAGCTTTTCCATCTCCACAAACCGCACGAACACCACGAGGTGAGATCACGTCCGGCTCACCTGTAATGTTGAAAAGAAAGAAGAAAAAAAAGTAGTGGTTCACCAGCCGTGTTCGCGCAATTCAGGAAATGTAAAATAGACCAAATTGGCATAAAAAATATCTTTTTATTTTGCCTATCTGAAAAATCTTGATCTTAACAGGTTTTATTTACATATATACACTCAACTTTAACTTCTTTAATTTTATCTTCTCTAGCTTTAACTTTGACTTCTTTGAGTTCTTTAACTTTATCTTTAACCTCTTTGAGTTCTTTAACTTTACCTTTAACTTCTTTGAGTTCTTTAACTTCTTTGAGTTCTTTAACTTTATCTTTAACTTCTTTGAGTTCTTGAGTTCTTTAACTTTATCTTTAACTTCTTTGAGTTCTTTAAATTTATCTTTAACTTCTTTGAGTTCTTTAACTTTATCTTTAACTTCTTTGAATTTTTTAAATTTATCTTTAACTTCTTTGACTTCTTTGAGTTCTTTAACTTTATCTTTAACTTCTTTGAGTTCTTTAACTTTATCTTTAACTTCTTTGAGTTTTTTTAAATTTATCTTTAACTTCTTTGACTTCTTTGAGTTCTTTAAATTTATCTTTAACTTCTTTGAGTTCTTTAAATTTATCTTTAACTTCTTTGACTTCTTTAACTTCTTTGACTTCTTGAGTTCTTTAACTTTATCTTCTTTGAGTTCTTACTTTGATCCACCTTCCGCCACACACCCCATTCCGATCTAATACCTTCTCCTCGCCTCGTGCCTATGCCCTGTCCTCTCTTCTCACACACACCGACCTCTTTCTCGCCGCGACTTTTATAGTTGTATAAAGGGTCACGTGGACGGACTCTGTGGATTTACTCTGTGGCGCATCCCGTGATGCACGCCATCTAGAGCCGTTTTCCTGAATCAAAATTTAAAATGATACATTTCCAACAACAATGTTTCAACAAAAAATAAGAAAAGATCAAATATACGAAATAAACTCTAAGAGAATATACAAAAACAATAACAAGACTCAGAAGGAAACACTAAAAAAGAATGACAATACATCCAGATGGCACAAGAACCTACAGGACATGTAACGATTGTCCTGGTATGGAACTAACACCTACCCACATATTATCATGCCCAGCAATGGCCACAGAAAATTGACATGGACTTAGAGCAGCAGCTTTACACACCCAAGTTAGAGAACATTGCGACTGCTGTGAGAGAGATGTACGGAGACATCTGATGCTCTTTATTGGACATGAAGACAACAATACAGTATACACACCCAAGATAGATGTCATTGCTGTGATAGAGATGTATGGAGACATCTGAGGCTCTTCTTTGGACACGACAGCAATAATACAGTATACACACCCACGATAGAGAACATTGCTGTGATAGAGATGCATAGAGACATCTATGGCTCTTCTTTGGACACGACAACGACGATGTTAAATGGAAATTTTGCTGGGAGGACAAAAATCTCTCTCTCTCTCTATAAAAAGTTTGGCCATCTATCCCGCCAAAATTGTAATGATTTCATTAAATTCCTTGTGGATAACATTGAATTAAGTTCGCACTGCACTGACAACGGAAACCATGGTCTACACGTGACGCTTCTCATTTGGTCAAAGCTGTGTGTCGTGGAACTGTCAAAAAAACCGAGGCCGGTATTTTGCGAAGACGGTCAATAGATGGTGTCTAGGTTTGACGTCTATTTTGACGGGAGAGGTGACCATTATTTCATATAGATAAGAAGTAAATTCTTGCTTCCCGATTGTTCAGAAGGTTTTTTTTTTCAAATTTTATTTTGACTTAGAGCGCTACGTCTCCCTAGGAACACTTGCACATTAAAAGTAAACTAAACACAGAAAGAAATATATTTGAAATATGTACAAGAAGTAGTATGCACGTTAAGAGAATGAAAAGAGAAAAATATCAATACAATTGAAATATGTACAAAGGCTTGGTATGAAAATTTAGTTTAATGAAATCAAATGTAAAGTCTTGTGTGTATTTGAGGAAAACAATTGGTACCTTTGAGGAAGTAACTCAAGAAAGAGAAAAATAAATAAATGATAGCCACACAGAGAATGAATAATTTTGCAACAGAATTTACCTCTATCAGAACACTCAAGAAAAATATGTGGTTTTGATGCTTATAAATATGTTATGGTGTTGGATTTAAAATTACAAAAATTTATAATATAAGACATTATTTTATCACGATCTTTTCCAATCAAATACACTCATGGACAAAACTAAAGGAAGTATTATCTTTTAGCACGTATATCGAGATTCAGACAATAACTCTGAAAGATACACTCATGGACAAAACTTAAGGAAGTTTTATCTTTTAGCATATATATCGGGATTCAGACAATAACTCTGAAAGATACACTCATGGACAAAACTTAAGGAAGTTGTACCTTTTAGCATGTATATCTGGATTCAGACAATAACTCTCAAAGATATTACAGTGACCTTTATTGAAGACACACGAAAGATAACCAAGTGTGAACAAAATTTCCTCGTCACCTACAAAAAAAAAAAAAAAGACAACCAGCGATACATCAAAGAATTTCTACTTAAATCCAAAAGACAAAAAAGGATAACCCCATCTGCCATTACAACAACATCAGATACAAAGGGGAAAGATTAATTTTGGAATCCTTGGTTTCTGGTTGTAAAGACAGCATAAACAGAAGAATAGATGTCCCGGAACAGTTCCGCTGCCTTTTTAAAAGAGTTTGAAGAACGAATTCTGCTATCTACCCTTCCCCCCCCCCCCCCCCTTAGTTTTAAACTTAATTTAGTTTAAAAAAAATTTTGCATATCTGATTATCTTTTAATTCTCTAATTTACCTTTTAGCATATCTTTGAGCGAATATTTGTATATATTTTTTCGATTACTTCTATATATTAATAAGAATCTGATTTCGTTTTGTAAGAACGCCCGTTGAAGAACTAATTGTTCGAAAGCTAGCGTCCGTTATTTGTAATAAAAGATACTAATTGCGAGAGGTTTTTTGTCTTTTGGATTTAATTTTATGCGCAAGTTCTTTGATCTTAGAATTTCTACTTACTTAAGTTTTGTCCACGAGTGAAAAGGAATTTTCTATTGTAATTACTATGATAAAAAAAATGTTGAGAGGTTGTAGCTAATAGTTTTTCATCGCAATGACAGTTGAAAAATAAAAAAATCGTGCTGAGGTTGTTTCCTTTCTTATATAGATGACACTCCAAAACCTAATGTGTTGATTATAAGCCGGGATGTTGCAGGGTGCGGCAGGGACGTGGGGAAGACCAAGAATCTGCGGACGGCGAAGACGGAAGCACGGCCGTGCTAGGGAGCGGAGCCCCGCTGTACGTCGCCGTGACGGTCCCGCTGCACGAAGCCGGGCCAGGTCCGCTACAGTGCGGTCCACGGCTGAGACCCGAGTCGGTGCTGGCCCTTGAAGCCACGCTGTGGGCACTGCGCGGGCTGCAGGTGGGCGCTGTGGTGGTGGACACGTGCGGCTCCCCGCTGCTGGCCGCCCGGAGACTCCTGCGGCACCCACAGGCCGTCGTAGCTGCCATCTCCCTGGGTGGCCCTGCAGAGACCCGTGCGGTCGCCGAACTGATGGCTCCTCTCAACGTCACCACAGTGTCAGCCCATCGAGCCGACCGTGTCCTACACGTGTCACCCTCCCAGGAACGTATCTCCCACGCTGTCCTATCAACACTACGTAGTGCCGGTTGGACACACGTCGCGTTAGTCCATAGCTCCGGCGAGAAGGATTCTGCTAACGTCTTCCAACAACTTGCTGAGAAGGAAGGCATCTGTGTAGCTACACAGGTAGAGATCAACGAATTCAACAACACCCGGGAAGCCCTCGACGAAGTTCTACGAACAAGGAAACGTGGAGTCACAGCCGTCGTACTGTGGTGCAACGAGGCCGATACCACGCAGTTCTTCCACGATGTTCACCACGCGGCCAACGAGGGTCTAGTCAGACCTGGAGACTTCGCCTGGCTCTCAGCAGGAGACTGGGGCTACCACCTCGACACCATCCGCGGCTCGGAGACCGAAGCCTTGGGAGCGTTAGTCTTCCGTCCACAGATGGACGAAGATCCTGAACTCGTGGACTACATGAAAACCTTGAATCCAGCACATGGCGGAACATCCTGGCTGACAGAACTATGGAATCAAGAAGTCCACTGTACCTCTCAGGATCCCAAGTGTACAGGATCACTGCCAGCTTGGGGACCACTGATATGGGGAGCTGCTAGAGCCGCGGGTGCTGTGGCTACAGGGGTTGTCAGACTGCGCAGGGAGGTGTGTCCCCAGGAACAAGGACTGTGCCCCAGACTGCTGCGACAACCCCACCTCAGGGAACTACTGGCTGGGGCAGTACGTAGGAGCGAGGTCTTCACCCCCAGCGGCCATGGCGAGGTCCCCGTCGACGTCTTCAACCTACAGATGGTCCCCGGGAATGGATTCGCCTACCAGAAGGTAAGTGATACTTCAGTCCTCCAATCATCAATAAGAGAGGACACTACACGATCATAAACTTCACATTGAATGACTTGCTAAATTCTTTCTACAAACTGGGAGAATTTCCACAACCTGAGACTGTAAATACTGCGGTGGGAGTTCTCTGGAATAGATACCTCAAGAAGCCTCTAACCATAAATTATTTTTGGTCGTAGTGGTACAGCCTACTCCACGCTGACAAGCGCCAACAGCGCTAAACGCGTTCGTGGATGACTTTTCTTTATTATCAAGAAATTGGGTTGGCCATATATAAGGGAACAGGCTAAATCAATGTTTAGTTGATTACTGTTCCACCAGATAGTGCTCTGCCTTCTAAAAAGCGCATGTGCTCCTGGTCAGGATATGCCTTTTTTATTTTTAGATTCCTCTTTGTAAACTTCTCTTTCAGATTCCTTTCATTTCTAAAATGATCTTGGTAAGGTTAGATATAATAATTATGATGCATCAGCGCGCCATCTGTTATGAAAATTTGAAACTTTTATAGACGCATATGATTCAGTAAGGACAGTAGAAATTGTTTAATTTGTAAAAGAATCATACGCGTCTATAATAGTTTTGAATTTACCTATAATAATTAATAAATAAAAATATATTTTTAAGAAAGCTTTTATTTAAATGCACTAAAGAGAAAAAAATAAAATATTTTAGCTTCTGTCTTTGAGCAATTCGATGTATCTGAGTGAAAATAAAAGCGGCGGGGGACGATCATCATGAATTTCGAACCTAATGTGATTTAATATGTAGCAACTGATAGCGAATTTTTATAAGTGTTAGCTATATTTTTATCTCTTCTCTAAATATGATCCACTTAGTATAACCTCCTTTAGTTTTGTCCATGAGTGTATATCGGGATTCAGACAACAACTCTGAAAGATATTACAGTGACATTATTGAAGACACACGAGATAAGCAAGTGGGAACAAAATTGCCTCTGTATCCTTAAAAAATAATAATAATTACAGACCACCGGCGACCTAAAAGATTTTCCACTTCCTTAAGTTTTTTTTCATAAGTGTACATGCTAGAAGGTACAATTGTCCTCATGAGTGTATTAATAGAGAATTTTGTAGTTGTTGATTACACTGTTTAGTTTTGTTGTGATGGTGGTTGTAAGGTGTTGTGTTGTGACCAGGTGGGGTATTATGACCATCAGCTACACCAAGTTGCCAACGCCGCCACCTATGGACCAGATGGCAGCCGTAAGCCACTCGCCAGTCGTCGTTCTTCCTGTTCAGACTGTGGTAGCTGTGGCCATGTTGAAACTGCCAGATTCCCATCGTCTGATGGTATCATACTGGTTGGTGTCTTCCCTGTACATCACCGCGGGGCACTACCGTTCCAATGTGGGGCTCTACGCGACGTGTCAAGTGTCGAGGCATTCCTGTGGGCTCTGGATGCCGTCAACTCCGACAACAGTCTCGGTGTCAAGCTAGGAGGACTCGCCATTGACTCCTGTTCCAACCGTGACAAAGCCTATCGTGATGCTACCAACATACTAAGTGGCAAGGATACCGTAACTGGATTATTGGTACATCAAACTTCAACGGAACTTAATCCACTTGCAGAACTTGCTGCTCCATTAGGACTTCCAGTCATTTTACCACTCTCGGTGGACATAAGTCCGCAGGTTTCTACCAGCCTGGTGCCCCTAGCACCATCCCATCAAGAACTATCTTCCTTGGTGTCATCCGTACTTCTACGTCTTCAATGGACCCACGTCTCTCTACTGACATCGGCAGCACGTCAGGACCTTGCCCAGCATTTCAGTACCGTGGCTGATCAAGCTGGTATACATTTGGCTCTCATGGAGACAATACCTACTGGAGCATACGACATGTCTGCTTTGGTCGCCAGAGTGGAGGACAAACAAAGACGTGGAGCTAGGTTAGTTAGCTTCAATCTCACACACACAAATTTCAACCCTATACATGTTATACAGTTTCAAATGCTTTTCTTTTAAGCCAAAATTCTCAGCTATCGAAGAAACACCAATAATAGACACCATTGCAAGAGAAATGACCACCCAGTATTTATAACAATAGATACAATAGGTTGTTGCTGAACGTCATTCTTCCAATTATGACAAAAGAATTAGTAAAAAAAGTCAAATTGTATTATGATACGTCAGCGCGCCATCTGTTATGAAAATTCGAAACTATAATAGACGCATATGATTCTTTTGAAAATTAAATAATTTCTACTCTACTTACTGCAATGGAAAGATTAAATTCACCACTGATGAGTCAGGCCCTCCCTTTGATTTTTCCATTGCAGTAAGGGCAGCAGAAATTGTTTAATTTTCAAAAGAATCATACCCGTCTATAATAGTTTCGAAAAGTCAAATTTTACTCAGGTTGATTAATCAAGAGAAAGACATATGTTAATCGTACAACTATGACGAGTGCCAACGGCCTGAAACGCGTACGTGTTTAGCTTCTCTTGATTAATCAAGAAAGGGTATTTTAGGCCAATTATGGAATAAATAAAAATCAACGATTAATTGATATTTATTCCGACACTTGGCGCAAACCATCAGCAACCTTTAGATCAGTAGATGCAGATCTCCTCAGCGGAATGAGTGACAGCGAGTCACTAAAACGTCTGGAGTTAAATTATTGATTGATGTGGCAGCTGTGTTTTTCTCCGAATTATCTTATAACCAACAAACGGTCTTCAGAACTATTTAGTTCAACTTACTAAAATAACGGTAATTTTTAAGACATGTGGTGCACTTACAGTAAAAACAGTCGCCTATTTCTACTCACCATGATTATCATGGCCTGTACCACGTGTACTAGGGATAATAATAATAATGTGTGGACATGTGGTGCACTTACAGTAAAAACAGTTGCCTATTTCTACCCACCATGATTATCATGGCCTGTACCACATGTACTAAGGATAATAATAATAATAATGTGTGGACATGTGGTGCACTTACAGTAAAACCAGTCGCCTATTTCTACCCACCATGATTATCATGGCCTGTACCTCGTGTACTAGGCATAATAATAATAAAACGGTAATTTTCAGCAAGATTTGACAGTTAGGCTTTATAAGATATCGTTTGTTAGTCAAATAGATATTGATAAGAAATAGCCGAGTTGTACTTTCTTATATTGTGTTGATGGCCCGTTCCTTGTTCCAAAATAACTCTACTAGGTACCACTCAAAAAGAGAAACCTACCTTATGTTATATACATGATAATTATGAACAGGTTCTTCACAGAATAAAAAGTGTACAATGCGGGATTCTATGGATGGTTCATGGCTTTCGGGAATCGAGGGTTTTAACCACTTGTACACCCACTTCTTGTGTTGATGGAGATTGGTTCTGAGATTTGACCATAGTGGTGTGTCCAGAGTGGTTGTATCGTTCCTGACCTCTAAAGACCTGGACCTGTACTTGGAAGCGATGGGAAGTCCAAGAGGGACTGTGCTCTTACACGCGGCCCTTGGAGACGATCTATCGCCCTTGCTTCGACATCCTGAGGCTGCTCTTGGAGCTTTGGTTCTTCGTCCTGGATCCCCAAACCTTCCCGGGCTTGAGCGGCATTTACGTCTCGGAAACGCCACCTGGATCAACCCCTGGCTACATGAAGCATGTCCTAACGGCCCTCCCTGTCAACTACGGACAGGTCCTTTGCCCCTAGCAACAGCTCAGGGTGTATTTGCAGTTGCCAGGACTCTAGAAGAGCTACGTAGAGCGTTATGTCCTCCTACTGGCCCTGTTGTATGTCCCCAGCTAAGAGAGAAACTGCCTGGCGTCTTGCTGCCTCCATTACGGGCCGTCACACAGTACGAAGTGGTCGTTGCCAACTATGTTCGAGTGGGACCGGGACAAACTGCCTTCCTCCCTGTCGGATCCTTCCACGCGGGACAGCTAGCACTCAACGTATCCGTGCTGAGAGGTTACGATCCCAATACTGGCCGGGATATCGCCTTGGAGTCCGTCAGGACTTTCTGTCTGGACTGTAGTCCTGTACGGGGTCCGCCCGATGCTCTACAGGTAAACCTCCCTTTAATGACCTCCTTGATGACCCTTCTATGAGGCAATCACCATCCCGAAAGTATTCACTTTCCTTTGATAACTAGCAACTAATTACACTGAAAGTTTTCAAACACAAACACAATTTAAAAGGACAAGTTTGCTTTTTCAAAATCTTAAGTAGGATATAGCAATCAGCATAATTGCAAAAGGTTCCTTTATAAAGATAAAAATGGCAAGTTTTCAAGCTCTATCTCATCATCAGGCCACTTGTTTGGTAAATACATCTTTATATACAGTTATCAGCGTCATATTCAATTCTTTCTTAATCAATTCTGTCACCGTTTGCTTTTGTGAATAAATACCCAAATATGGCTATTTCTCATAACCATCGGTGGCTCAGTGGTAGAATGCTCGCCTGCCACGCGGGCAGCACGGGTTCGATTCCCGGAGATGCATTTTTTTTTACAAATTTTAAAACTGATTTATATATTATACAAGAATGACATCCACGGCGCCAATTTATAATTGTAACGAATAGTATTTGAATAAAAGCATTTAATCGGGTAAAACCCGGGCGTTGCCCGGGTCATTCGACTAGTACAATATATATAGAGATGTCAAAATTCGAAACTATTTTAAAGGCGTAAGATTCTTTTTGAAATTAAACCATTTCTACTGCCCTTACTGCAATGGAAAAATTAAGGGCAGTAGAAATTGTTTAATTTCAAAAAGAATCTTACGCCTTTAAAATAGTTTCGAATTTTGATAACAGATGGCGCGCTAGTGCATCATATATAGAGATGTAGAAGGAATCTACATAAATTTACATGTAAATAGTGTCCACTCTCTCAAGAACAAAATTATTTGATGTCGTTTTGAAGGAGACAGAGGTAATATTGTACAAACTTGATTATCTCGTGTGTCTTCAATAAAGGTCACTGTAATATATTTCAGAGTTATTGTCTGAATCTCGATATACGTGCTGAAAGGTACATAATTTTACATGTAAATTCCTACGAAACAATTGGCCTGATGAGCTAAAGCTTGAAAACTTGCCATTTTTATCTTAATAAAGAAACCTTTTGCAATTATCCTGATTGAAATATTGTTTTTAAACCTTTGAAATTATTTTACGAATCTAAAATCTTAAGTGGTCACTTATATGAAAGGTCTGGTTGAATGCAACAAAGTGCTATGTACGTAGTTACTGTTCTCTCATGCAGTATTCTTGTGTCCAGGTCAACCCCAAGTCCGGCTTTGTCCTCGCTACATTCCTGTCAGTACACGAGGCATCTGATTCTGGATTCTTCCGCTGCGGTAACTTCAGCAGTCCTGCGGCTCTACAGAGTCTTGCAGCCGTGATCCTGGCGCTCAGTCGAGGTCCTAGGAATGGAGTCCAG
>CP092864.1:138150572-138187388 GCA_030710605.1 Cordylochernes scorpioides | reverse complement strand
TCTATTTTCAAAAATATATAATTTATTTACCAATATATGCCTTTTCAAATAAGAAAATATATATAGAAGATATTATGTCTATTCTTAGGTGTGTGTGTGTTAAAGATAAGAAATTACAAACATTCAACTTAAGAAAAAAAAGGCAGCAAATACCGATATTTAAATTACAATTTAAAATATTTCAACTTCTTTTGTATTAATATAGTTTAGGCGAAATTTTTGTTATAATATACAAACTTTATATTTACTATATCTTATATAAAGAGAGGTAAAATAATATATTTGATAATAAAACAAAAGAATCGAAATAAATTTCAACACTTTCTATTCAATTTAACAAAAATAAAGCAGAAGATTGTATCAAATTATTCATATTTTAACTCTAAATGGATATATGATACTCAAATTATTTTTGAAAGTGTTATTTAATACATTAAGAGATTTGTAACTTAATAGTAAACATTTATATAGCATTTGTATCTTCTGCTATTTATTTCTGCTATTTTGCATATCAAATATTGCAATTATATTGCGATAAAAAGCGATTTTATTATTATTTTAAACTATCTAAATATTTCTTTAATACAATATACAAAATTCCGTTTTAAAAATTATTAAATTTATTTTAATTTCACAAAAATAAAATACATTTTTGTCTTTGAAAATTCAATTTTTATAAATTGATTTAACATTCCTTTCATAGATTTTATTTTGTTATCAAAAGAATAAGATATTTTAAAAATATTTTATTGCCACTGTTTTAATAATGTTCTAAATAAAAACCAAATAAATATTTTATTGCAGTTTAATATACCTTAGATTAAAGAGAGGTCTATGGCCCCTACAAACAAACCCCTATATATTTTTTAAAATATAAAATATTGAACACAAAAAATAAAATATTGATTCAGTAACATCTGGCCTTTAAATATTTTATATATTCCGCCACAATTTGGAACAAGAATATTAAATTTTTAAGAAAATATTTTTATTTTTCAAAAAAATCAATAAATAAATTCAATAGGTAATTTATTTGTATAGTTAAACCTGTCTATAGCGCCACCTCTAAATAGGGCCTCCCTTTCTATAGCGCCCGATTTTAAATACGTAGTACGATGCGATTTACATTAAAAGTGACCTGTCTATAGCACCCCTTCTCTATAGCACCCTATTTTGGTGAGTCCCAAGAGGAGGCGCTATGACAGGTTTAACTGTATATACCTTTAAAAAAAAACAAATTTACAAAGAATATGTAAATCTGAAATTTGTTATAAATATTAATTTTTAGTTATCCCAATAATGTAATATATAAATATATAGAGACAAGGTAATAAGACCAAATCCAAATAAATGAATAAAGTGTGACGTTTCGGTAACAGCGTTGTTACCATCTTTAGATAAAAGTTTCAAAAAGAAATCATTCAGTACTTTTGTATGAAGACGGTAACAACGCTGTTACCGAAACGTCACATACTATTTATTTGGATTTGGTCTTATTACCTTGTGTTTATATCCTATAATCATTCAGCACTTTTGTCTGAAGATGGTAACAATGCTGTTACTGAAACGTCACACACTATTTATTTTATTTAGATTTGGCCTTATTACCTTGTGTTTCTTATCTATAATAATTCAGTACTTTTGTCTGATGATGGTAACAACGCTGTTACTGAAACGTCACACACTATTTATTTATTTGGATTTGGACTTATTACCTTGTGTTTTGTTCGGAACTATTATAGACGCGTATGATTCTTTTAAAATTAAACAATTTTTACTTGACCTTACTGCAATGGAAAAATCCCATTAATTTTTCCAATTCAGTAAGGGCAAGTAGAAATTGTTTAATTGTCGAATCATACGCGTCTATAATAGTTTCGAATTTTCATAATAGATGGCGCGCTAATGTATCATAATTGTATAATGTATTATTATGTATTAGCCGTAATAATATTATTCGCCAAGTAATAATAAAACAACGTTTAAAGACACTAAACAACACTAACAAGATTTAGAACAGGCCATCAAACAATTGAAGATAGAAAATAACAACAAAATCTACCCCACTTGCCCAAATTATAGCTTGACACCTGCAGCTCCAGAACACATTTTGGCTTGCATTAGGTGTACTAAACAGGACCTTTGGGAGAGGCCGCTGCTTATCGTAAAATAGCCTGAGGAGCATGAACTCATGGAATTCGTGTAATTTTTACACAAGGGGATAAGAAACAACAACAGTCTATATACTGTAGCATGAACTCATGGAATTCGTGTAATTTTTACACAAGGGGATAAGAAACAACAACAGTCTATATAGTGTAGCACGAACTCATGGAATTCGTGTAATCTTTACACAAGGGGATAAGAAACAACAACGTTTTAAGAATAAACACGAACTTTTGGGACAATCTTATACCTTCAAGTATGTAGGTTATGGTGTTCGGTAGATTAAGGCAGCTACAACTCCTACTGGAATAAACATCAAGTTTACAATACGTCAATGTAGAGAATAGAGAAATTTTCACACAGTACGGTCCATTCGTACTCAAGGACCAACTCCATTGTTAGCGTAAGTACCTGATCATGAAGTACCATGATAATTATTATCCTTCACATGGTTATCTACTCGAGTGTTAATAGTAAAATGGCCAATTGTTTATTGTTTTGTAGAGATTCCTTACAATGCATTCTTCATCTCTCCCATCTTTGTTGATTCAATATATTTCCCCGATGATACTAAACCTCAATACGTGAATCCTTCCTGCAGTGAATCTGTATAAGATCAGTGGTCTTAATAAAGCTGTATGTATGTGTGTGATAATGGTATTTTAATGTGATAACTCAGAAAATTAACTCTGTTTAGCATAGTTTTAATTGTAAATAATTCTCTAATATCTTGCCTATTTTCATTCTAAAATATTCCTTAAAAATTTCTTCAATATGTAAATTGTTTTCCTCGAATACACACAATACTTTACAATTCATTTCATTTAACTAAATTTGTATACCCTTTTTACATATTTTATTGTGTTGATATTTTTCTCTTTCATCTAACTAAATTCCATACTAAATCTTGTACATATCTCAAATATCTTTTTTTAATGTTTAGTTTACCTTTGAAGTGCAAGTGTCCCAAAGGGGACATAGCGCTCTAAGTCGTAATAAATTAACCTAATTATATATTATTATATAGTTGTTCATTATAATGACCTCAGTTTTGAGCTCTCTTTGTATAAAGTATGGAGTTTATTTCATGTACATGGCTTCCCTTCAGATGATGGTACATTGGTTCCTATATGGCTGCATTTTAAATGATGGTCTTCAAAATATGGCTTCACTTCAGGTGATGGTATATTTGTTCCTATATGACTTCACTTTAAATGATGGTCTCTTCAGAAATGGCTTCCTTTCAGATGATGGTCTATTATTTCTTTATGGCTTCACTTCATATGATGGTCTATTTATTTCTATGTGACTTCACTTCAGATGATGGTACATTGGTTCCTATATAGCTTTACTTAAATGATGGTCTCTTCAAATATGGCTTCACTTCAAGTGATGGTCTATTTATTTCTATTGCATTCACTTCAGATGATGGTACAACGCTTCCTATATAGCTTCACTTTAAAGGATGGTCTCTTTAAATATGGCTTCACTTCAGATGATGTCCTATTTATTTCTATTGGATTCACTTCAGATGATGGTACATTAGTTCCTATATGGCTTTACTTCAAATGATGGTACATTTGTTCATATACAATATCACTCCATTTGCTTGTATAATTGTTTCTGTATGACCTCACTACATAAAATGGTCTATTTTTTCTAAATGCTTCATTCCAGATGTTTATGAAAATGTTTGTATATGACTTCACTACATATATCGGTCTATTTATTTCTATATGGCTTCATTTCAGATTATGGTGATTTAAGGCTTCAGGTATTGGTCTATCATTTTCTATATAAGATTTCAATTATTATTCTTATCTTCATATATGGCTTCATTTCAGATTATGGTGATTTAAGGCTTCAGGTATTGGTCTATATTTTCTATATAAGATTTCAATTATTATTCTTATCTTCATATATGGCTTCATTTCAGATTATGGTGATTTAAGGCTTCAGGTATTGGTCTATATTTTCTATATAAGATTTTAATTATTATTCTTATCTTCATATATGGCTTCATTCAGATTATGGTGATTTAAGGCTTCAGGTATTGGTCTATATTTTCTATATAAGATTTCAATTATTATTCTTATCTTCATATGGCTAAAGGAAATGGTCTCCATTTGTAGGTTATCAATATATTTACTTTTTTAATGCAATATTTATTGCACAAGCAGCATATAGAACGACTACAATAATGAAAAATTAGCAATTTTTGGAAATTATTTTTATAATTTTTTGGTAGTGTATGCGTGTGTAGTATGTATTAAATCTATGAACAGAGTAGAAATATTTTTGTCTCCAACGTGGCCGAACCTCTGTAGTCATACATCTCTAGAATAAAAATAAATTTCACAGAGTAATCTGTTCTAAGATTATTATTTATTCTGCCCACGAACTGTGAGTCTACCCTATAGAATAGAATGTGTTCGGTCACATTGAAAATGTCTATTTAACTTTTATTTAAGCTTTTTTTTAGTAACAATATTTCTCTGTGTGTGGATTCACAAAGATATTATAATAATAATTATTATTATTTAATTTTTCTCATTACAGAGTTTTATTATCTCAAAATATCCGTCCTATATTATAGAGAAAATTTATTATTTTTATATTAATAGTATAGATTTATATTGTAGCGTGGTAAGTCTGAAACACTAATAGACAAAACTTAGGAAGTTTTACCTTTTAGCATGTATATCAGGATTCAGGCAATAACTCTGAAAGATATAAAAGGTACAAATTCCTTTAGTTTTTTCTATGAGTGAAACGCTAGTCGAATAAAACGGCTTCGCCCGGGATTCGTCCGAGTAAAGGGTTAGCTAACCAAATTGTTCCACCTAATTATAAACCTAAATATTTGTGTAAAAGTGCAGGAGGATTGTTTTGGGATGCAAATTAGGTACCATTCTCTTTAAATAAATGCATCAAATGCATTTATAATGTAACGAATGAAGGCATTAAGACGCGAATGTTTCTTTGCACAAATAAATCAAACTTCTTTATTTATATAATTATTATTATTTGTTTTTATATTCATTTCAATTTTCGATAATGGTATCTAAACCCAATATGGGGTATAAAAACAGATATAATCCAAGAAAATATCAAAACTACAATATAATCACCAAATACCATTGCTACTAATATATATTCAAATATATACTAACCCTAGAAACATTAATTCCCTCCAATCACGACACACCATAAATCGACAAAAAAAAAATGAGTTTCTCAACTCAATAGCATAAAATAATGAGGAAATTGGGGTCATCCAATCAAATACATTAACTCCACCTTTTCCAGTCCCAAGCCCGGATAAAAAAGGAGGAGGGGGAGCAGTAAAAACTCGCTAAAAAACTGGGCTCAGCTGGCACAGCTGATAGTACCCTGTAAGGGCCCCTGATCCAGGGATACAGGATGAGTCTGTACTCCATGTTAGGAGCAGCTGCACATGGCGTCTGTTCCTCATGTCAGAGGCAGCCATTTCTGTTGGAGCTAAGTCGGCCTACCACTAAGTAATGCCACCAGTCTTGATGACAAAGGCAGATTGCATTCTACTTCACCCAGTCATGATGGTTGTAATCACATCATTGACTGTATTGGCTCATTCATCGATGAGCTCTACTCATCCCCAGCAGACACCATTAAAAGTCTCAAGATCTACAGGCTCAATATCCTAATATTATTGAGTGGGGATAAGAAAGAAGAAGACGACAACTGGAGCTTAGTGTAAATATAATTTATTAATATCTTCAGATATTCCAACAAAGACGGTCGTGTCCTTTTTCTTCAAGAGAACTCATAAAACCCACGACTTAAATATACAAATACGATTTTAATTTTCAGACAACATAACTTTCTTATTATAAAGTGTAATATTATGATGCATTAGCGCGCCATCTGTTATGAAAATTCGAAACTATTATAGACGCGTATGATTATTTTACAAATTGAACAATTAAAAAAAATAGTTTAATATATTAATTTCACACACATACGCCATCTATAGACCGTCTCTTTTCAAACTAGAAGCCTCAGGTCGGTGACAAAGCCACAACACCAGCTTTGGTAAACTGAGAAGTGTCCACCTGGAGACCTGGGTTTCGGGCTAATGGCCCTCGTCAGTCCAGGGCGGATCTAATGGAATTTTGACAATCTGGTCTCTTGATTTCAGGGATCCTCAATAGATGCCATCTAGTTTTGACGTTTATTTTGATGGGAGAGGTGACATTTGCTTTTAATGGATCAATTTCCTCGCGGGAAAATGAACACGAATATATATGTCGCAATATCGTTGCGGAATTTCTTGTTGTTGGATGAGAATGGTGTAGATTGTTGGAAGCGCAGTCGTTTGAGTGGAAAGTGAAGCATACAGTGGGGAATAACCAGGACACGTGGTGGGGTTTTGAAAATAAAGGCAACTGGTCGGAGGAAAGAAAGGCTTTGGAGAAGATGGAGCGGATTCTCTATTAACTATCTAATCACATGGCGGTGATTAACTTAGCTGATAAGGATGAACGGGGGAGGTATCTAGAGCAGGTGTTACCTCGGTGGGATCGAAAGAACAACTAGGTGCTATCTCGGTGGGAGCGAAGCGACAACTTTAGATGCTATCTCGATGGGAGCGAAGCGACAACTACCAATTCTTGGTTCTCGATTTAACACGAGAACCCTTCTTACTTCCCATTGGTGGAAAGGTGTGACGTGGCGGTTCCCTTCGGTCTACGTTACTTCTTTTGTCTCAAGACATGTCCCAGCTTGACCAGGAAGTAATAGTTTGTTGAACCCAACTTTTTATTAGTTCCGCGATAATAAAACTGGGTATAATTTTGCTAATGATCGTGCTAACTTCTAAGCCTCTTTTCTAGGCCTTTCTTCTAGGTCTTTCTGTCCTCCAGTTACCTTGTTTTATTGAAACAAATCATACATTTTCATACATATATTGGATTAGGTTGGCATCTAATTGTACAAATTATGACATATATATATTTAATTATGTATAATATATAATGATGAATTAATTCTCAGATTAATATAGTCATAGATTAGTCAATACATCTGTAATGTATAGGAAAGGATCCGATATGCAAATAGGTTCCACATTACTCGGACATGACAAAGAATAATGCACGAAAGTTGTCCGAAAGTTAAAGAAAAACTTATTGAAGTAGGAAATTCTTTTCTTTATTCTTATCTCCACTCAATCATATCAGGGTATCAAGTGACAATTATCATGATTGGGTGATGTAGAAATCGTCTGTCTTTGTCATCAAGACTGGGAGCACTACTCAGTGGCAGGCCGACTTAGCTCTAAAAGAAATGGCCGCCTCTGACATGAGGAACATATGACATGTACAGCCACTCATAACATGAAGTAAAGACTCATCCTGCATCCCTGGAGTCCTTACAGGGTACTATTAGCCGGGCCAGCTGAGCCCAGCTTTTTTAGCGAGCTTGTTACTGCTCCCCCTCCTCCTTTTTCAACATGGCTTTAGACCGGTAAATGCGGAGTAAATCTAAAGACGAATACCTAAGACGCCATCCTTCAGTTGCTAGTTTCCTCTTACGTCACCAATATCATCCCTTTCTCCCCATATATGAGGTATTAGTAATGATTATCATATTTTATATTACATACCTTCATATTTACAAGCCTAATATCCTATTACTCCATGCTTTACCCATGTATGTCAAATATAGCTTTTTACTCACCCTCCTTAAACTAGATATATGATAGCTATTATATTTTATATTGATATATCGTCTTTTTCCTAGCTCCCTTAGTTGTCTTCCATCGTTATATATAGCCGTGTTTCTATCGGATTTTTATATATACAGTAGAACCTCCCTGTAAAGGACACCTAGTTTCAAAGCCCAAGTTTCCTTTAGGGAGAGATGTCCTCTTACCGGAGAGTTACTAAATAGTAAAATTTGTCATTTTAAAAATGTAAACTGTCCTTTATAGAGAGGATTCCAATGTAAAAAAAGTCCAATATTTTAATAAGGGGAAGTTTGCATATCTTCTAAAATTCAAATTTTGTTAACAAACATTTGTTTACAGTAACAAATGTTATGGGGAGTCGGTGGAAGGATGGTCTAAACCGTTGGTTTTCGACCGCTACGATTCGGGAACGAATCCCACATTGGGAATTTTTATTTTCTAATTAAAAATAATGCTCCAATGACTTCTTATTCTTGCAAAAGTTTAACCCAACCAGCGAGTGCAAGTAACCAAACGGGAATCTGGTACATTTGTAAGTGCAAAGTCGAACTGCTTTTCACATGTGTAGACATGTGGTGCACTCACAAAAAAGCAGTCGCCAACTACTACCCACCATGATTATCATGGTCTGCACCTCGTGTACTAGGGATAATGAATAAATAAATAAAAATTACAAGGTAGGAATCGCAGAAGATATGCAAATTGCCTCATTCAAATATTAGAAAATGTATTACAAATTTTCATACAATATAAGCCTTATTAATTATTGTATTCAAAATGGATCGGTTAATTTTCAACATTTTAAATTTTTTTATTAGAATATATAAATGGCTTTTAGTAAATATGTTTTTCTTGTTAAGTATTATTCATATTAATTGTTCGAAATATTTAACTATATCTTTAATTAAAAGTCATATATTGGATAAAAATATCATTTATTTTACCAATATTTCAGTCGGCTGAACGCTAACCTTTTTCAAGGTATTATAACATATTATTGTGTGTCAACAACAAACTCAGTGCCACATAACGTCAATATAATTAAGTTTAAAAATATATTTTTGCTAATATTCAATGAAGAGGAACATATTTATAAATTTATATATATAAATATATCTTTAGTGTTTAGGCTGGAAGTTTAATAAATTTGATTGGAGAAGTCACATAAGTATTTCTGAAAAGTCTCTGTTTTCATCAATTCTATGTATCTAGGAAAAAAACACTTCCTTAATTTTAAAGAAGGTTAAGAAAAAACATATAATAGAGAATGTGATAATTATTAGAAAAAAGTATGTAATAAATCTATAGACACTAATAATCTCAAAGAATATTTTCAATTAAATATTGACCAATCTTGTGAATTTTTTAATCACTCATATATATCGGTAAATTAATTAAATCAAACTACAAAGAAAGAAAAGGGGGAAAAAAGAAAAAGAAATTTAATTACAAAGTTGAGAGAATCAGACGAAAATTGAGAACAGAAGAAAAGTTTGCTCTTCTCAAACAGACGAACAGTATTAGACCTAGCTAGGGTTACAATAAAAAAAGTAGCAGACGAAGAGTATTTCTTATATTTCTTCTGCATCGATATTTTTTTTATTATTCTAACCCTTTCACAAATAACAAGACGATGTTGTTTGGCAAAGGAACAAAAAGAACAAGTTTTAACCACGAGCCAAAAAAAAATTTCAAGGCAATTCGTAAGAAAAGATTTAGAAAAGAAATGTTTCTTTTGTTATCACCTTGATTTTAAGATTATTCACCGCTAACATAGTTTTTATTGCCCCCATTTAACTTTCCACTCTGTGGTTTATTGGCGACAATTTTTGGGAAAGAACAAAAGTGTCGAAAGGTACAAAAAATATATATTCCAAACGACTTTTCCACACAAAGCAATGGGGAAGTTTGGAATAAAATTGTGAACAAAAGAATAGATAAAAATCAGTTTAAGGAAAGGGTTAAAGAATAAAATTTTAAATTCTGTAAAATATTACATTTGCCTAAAAATGGTAAAATATTAGTTTTTTATTGAAAGTATATTTTTGTATTAAAAATAAATTGTAAAAAATATGTTGATAAAAATAAATTACGAGCATATTGGATCATAGATTTAAAATAAAATATTTTTTTCCCTAGAACAGGAGTCTAATAAAAATAATAAATAAAGAGAAAGAAATTGCCTATTGAATATGCAATTTTAAAAGAAAATATTTGTGGTGTGGAAAAAATTCTAAACAATAGAATTATTGAATTTTATGAGAGCCGGGGAAAAATATGGAAGTTTAGAAAGTATTTGAAAATAATTATTTACTATTGTTTTTTATTTATTTTTACTCATTTATTTTCTCATTTACTTTTATTTACTCATTTCTCATATTCATTTTTCACTAATAGTATAATTATCATAATTCATATTTGAATAATAAATTTAAATATATATATTTAACAAATTTTAAATTGAAAATGTATAATTTTAAATTATATATATATAGTTCAATATGAACTTTCATGTTTTAAAATATTTGTGACCAGAATAAATTAGATCAACATCACAGAAGTGCTAGGACAGTATAATATAAAAAGGCAATTATAAAATATATATGGACCTAATTAAGTTTATTAAAATATTTTACATGTCAAATTAATTATTATAATTTAGTATTGCAGCCTTAAATAGAGAATTGTATCTAGTAATTGATCATATTTTGTCTATCATATAATTTCTACCTTACAATTTGTGTTGATAAATAAAATGTAAATTTATAAAATTTTCACATATATAAAGTAAATTTTAAAGTTAGAAAAATATTTTAATATATATTAATGATATATTATATTTTGTCATAAAATATTTTTTAAAAAATAAATTCAATTTTAAAAACGCATTTTACACACAAAACATTTTACCTGATCATTTAAAAATGTTAATGTATATCATTGATTAAAAAAAATAATTCTTCTCTTCATATTTACGTGCATTTGAATAACGAATTTAATCGTTAATAAAAGTATATTTTTACAATTTTTAGGTTTATCTTCTAATCTATATATATATATATATATGTCGTAACTAAAGTGATTTGCGATAAAATAAATGGCAATTCGTTATCCTAACAAATTTATATTTATATAATTCTGAGAAATTTCTGATTATGATAATATATTTGGGGAGTGAGATCTTTAAAAAGACATTAAAACTATATTAAAGCAGAAGAAAGTAGAATGAAATGTAAATCTCGTTGCCATTACGTAAAATTGAATTCCCGCCATAATGATAAAATAGCAGACGAAGTAATGTTCTAATTGGCGGGAACAGTGGGGAATTACCCTACTCTGTGTAGAACTTTTAACAGCATTTCCCATCGTTCTTTTATAGCCCAATAGGCAGTTTCGGGAAGAATCGATGGCAAGGTATGTGCGAAACTTGGTTATTTATTGTGCAATTCCCACTGTTCCATTACTGAAAATGTTGGGAACGTGATTCTAACTCTTTGTCTGGCCTTCTTTTTCTCTCTTCCGAACCTAATTCCACTAAAGAATTTATGATAAATTTCCTATAATTAAAATATCTTAATATCCTAATATTAGTAAGTAGATTAATTACAAATCTTTCACGTTTTAGTTGAAAAATAATGGAAATCCAACTATTTTTTTTTCTAAAACCTTCATCTTCAATATGATTAGTATTTTAAATTGTAAATAAAATAGTATCACAACACTGCTAATTATTTGTATTTTTAACTCTCTACAATAGAATATTTAAATTTATATCTTACATTTCGCATTTTGAAATTTCAAATGATAGGATGAGTTATTAAAATTGTTGTAAATTAATCTTTTTGAATTTTCAAGGGCATCTTTGAAATCAATATAAAGACATTTTTAATTTCATTGAGAATATTTTTGATTTTAATAAGAACCTTTGGATTTTGTGCATATATAAAGTGATATAGGCTTAGCAAAATACGGTTATTCTTTTTGAGGATTTCTGGTTGTTTTGTTTGTACTCACGTATGTTGTAGTTACGAGGACATCCCTTTAGATAAAAACAAATATATATTTATTCAAGGAACGACTTGTTCCATTTACAATTGTTAAAACAAGCTAGCGGTAAACATCAGCAAGGTTTAAGGTAGAAGTTGGAAGTAGCGTAATCGTAGTGACGTCAGCATCTATGATGATTAAAGTCAAAGTTTGCGTAACAATTCCCTCCTTACTTTGGCTTTATTCCCACGATGCTGAGGCTCTCCAGGTGTTTCTTCATCTGATCTCGGGATAGGTCCTTTGTGAAGATATCCGCCTCCAGGTCCTGAGATGGCTTGTACAGAAGGCAGATGTCTCTGGATTCATAACAGTCTCTCAAGAAGTGGTACTTTCTGTTGATATGTCTACAGCGACTGCTTTTTTAGGGCTGGAGATCCAGTTGATCAATGACTGACTGTCTGTATAGATCGCAGTTGGTTTTTCCATGAAATTCCATTCTTCCAGCTCTCGTAACAGGTTTATTATCCACTTGATTTGACAGCAGCTTTCACAAGCAGCTATCATTTCCGCTTCCATTGTGGAGAGGGCGACGAGTGGTTGTTTACTACTTTTCCAGTCTATAGTTGCTTCGCCGAGCTTCAATACATATCCGCCGTAGGATTTTCCGTCATGAGTGGTCGACCAGCTGGCATCGGCGTAGGACTTCAGGATTCCAGTCTTCCCTCTTTCAAATTTCACTCCTAGGTCAATTGTTCCTCGTAGGTATCTCATAACTCTTTTGATTGCTGTCCAGTGCTTCTGTTTTGGTTGTTTGGAGTACTGTGAAAGTTTGCTAGTGATGTAAGCAATGTCGGGTCTGGTGTTAACAGCTAGAAACATTAGCATTCCAAGGGCTTCCTGGTAAGTGTGCTGTTCACAATTGTCATCTTCAATATGATTATCCAAATTGATTTCTTTGGAACCTGGTGTTGGAACTTCCTTACAATTTTCCATTCCATATTTCTGCAATATTTGTTGTACATAGTGGCTTTGCTGTAGCGAAATTCCCTCCTTGTCTTGTATGATCTTGATACCCAAAAACATACCTTTACATGTTACATCCTTTATTTCCAGGTGATGTCTCAATTTATTGATGAATCTGTTTGAGGTATCTTCAGAATCTGAGACAGTGATAAAGTCATCAACATATATCCCTACATTGAAGTATTTGTCTTCATTCTTCCATTTAAATAGGCAAGGATCAGATTTAAGTTTTTCCAGTCCACAGTCATGAAGTACTTGACTGAATTTCTCATACCACGATCTTCCGGATTGAGGTAGACCGTAAATACTTTTGTTGAGTTTGCAAACTTTGTTTCTGTCTTGGACAAATCCAGCAGGTTGTTCCATTAATATTGTATTTTCAATGTTTCCATTTAGATAGGCTGCTTTTACATCAAATAGTTTAATGACTGAATCTTTTGTTGCTGCCATTGACAAAATAGTCCTGAGGGTGGCAATTTTAATTACAGGGCTGAAACTTTCGTTGTAATCTCTTCCTGGAATTTGGTTGTATCCCATTGCAACAAGTCTAGCTTTGTAAGTTTTGTTTTCTTGGTCTTTAGATATTTTGAACACCCATTTACTTTTGATAACTTTAGCGTTTACAGGTCTAGGTACCAGTTTCCATACTTGATGCGAGTACATGTTCTGTATTTCCTCAAGCATTGCGTTCTCCCAATGTTTCTTGTCTTCGCATGCGATGGCTTCATCATAGTCTTTCGGAATGGTTTCATTCGTAGTAGCCAGAACGTAGTCATCGAATCTTTTAGGTATTGTTCGAGTTCTTTGTGGTCTGTCTGATACACTTGACTCTGTCTGTCTGTTGTTCATGATATCTGGTGCTGGCTCTTCAATATCAACATCTGATAGAACATGATTGTCCAGTTGTTCATCCTCCTGAATGAAGAAATATGTGTCAGTGTCCGTATTATTATCACTTTGTTTTTCTTCCGAGATGACATTATTGTTCTCTCTGAAGTGAATGTCTGCGGTTTCAAGAATGACTCTCGCTGTGATATCAAATACTCGATAAGCTCTTCTGCATCTTGAATAGCCTACAAATATTCCTTTCTTAGATTTAGCTTCTAGTTTGTGTCTTTGATGATTCTCGAGTTTATAGAAGACTTCACAACCAAATCTCATGATGTGAGAGACGGATGGCTTTTTACCTTTCCATTTTTCCATAGGGGTAGTGTCTGGGTCATTGGTTGTGGGAGTTAGATTGTACAGATATGCAGCTGTATTCACAGCTTCTGCCCAGAAGTGTAGGGGTAATTGGGAGTCTGCCAGAAGTGTTCGGCCTTTGTCTAATAGTGTTCTGTTAGCTCTTTCAACTCTCCCATTGCTTCTTGGGGTGTACGGTGTAGTTAGTTCATGTTTAATTCCTCTGGATTCTATGAAGGTTTCAAGGTTTTTATTGATAAATTCTGTTCCGTTATCTGTTCTAAGTCGTTTTAGTTTTGAGTTTAGCTCGTTTTCTCTCTTTACAATAAACTTCTTCAAAACTTCTGCTGCTGAGAGTTTATCTTTGAGAAATTCTACAAATATTCTCCTAGAAAATCCATCTACGATGGTCAAGAAATATTTACTTCCGCCCAAGGAGTTTATTCTCATTGGACCACAGAGATCGACATAAATGGCTTCAAAGGGGTAGCTTTCCTGATTGCCATCTGTGTGAACATAGGGTACTTTGGTCATTTTTCCCAATGAGCAAGCATCACATTGATCAAGGGTACCATTTATAGAGTTCAAGCCTTTTAGAAGATTGTTCTTCAAAATCAGGTCTAGTTTGTTGTCACTAGGATGCCCTAACCTTCTGTGCCATGCAGTCCTAGAATTGTCCTTTGAAATCAAGCAATGTTCACTTGGAACATGAGTTGCTTCAGATAAACGTGATAGGTTCAATGTGTACATGTTACCATCAAAGTTGCCTGTTCCTATTAGCTTGTCATCAGAAGAGTATATGTATGCTCCTTCAGAGTTCAAAAGAACAGAGTTCCCTCTTCTTACTACGCTTGCAATGGACATTAGATTTCCTTTCAGGTGTGGTACATGGAGGACATTATGCAGGGTTACAGCGTTGTTAAGTTTGTCCTTACCTTGTACAGTAGCTTGGATTAATCCTGATGAGGCAGATTCGATGTGTCTCCCTTCTTCCGCCACTTGTATGCTTCTTCTATCCTCTGTCTTGTGCTCGATCCAATCACCATGGGAAGTCATGTGGCTTGTGCACGCAGAATCAATTATCCACACGTCCTGAGTTGTCGGGCGTTCCTCCCTTGTGCTTGCATGTAGTGCGTATTCTGAAGTGGAGTCTCTTCGTTGGGATGGTTCCTCCGTTCGTTCTTGGATTGCTGACCTGGCTGTGTCTTTGTTTTGTTTTGGTCCTTTATGGTAGTTCCTTGTACTGGCCATGTTATTTTTGTTTGTTGTATTCTTTTGATTTCCTTTGTTGTCAGGGTTGAACCAACAGTCTTTCTTGAAATGTCCTTTTCTTTTGCAAATGAAGCATGATTTTTCTTTGAATTGGTTGCCTGATGATCTGAAAGCATTTTCAGGATTTTTGCTTCTGTCCTGTCTTTTCTTCTCGAAATCCAGTAGAGTTTGTCTCAAGTCTGGTAAGGAGATTTCTCTGTTTATTGACAGTGCTGCTGTGATCGTGTCAAAGTTAGGTGTGAGTCCTTCAACAATGTATCGTACAAGTTCTCTTTCTGTTACAGTCTTTCCTAGCTGGGTGATCTCTTGTGCCAGTTTCTGTGCTCGTACAATATACATGTTGACATTTTCATTTGGGTTCAATTTTAGTCTGGCTAGATCCAACATTAGGTCTATCCTTTTATTTTCTAGAGATCCTTCAAACCTTTTCTTTATGTCGTACCAAATTCTTTTGGCTCTTTTATCGCCTCGAAAGATGATTGTTAAGTCATCCGAAAGTGACAATATTATTAGGCTGTATGCTTCCCGATTCTTTTTCTTCCAAATATCATATTCTAGTTTATTATCTGTAAAGTCTGGCTCGTCATTAACAATTACGTCCTCGAAGAGATCTTTTGAATCTAGAATTGCTTCCATTTTCATGGACCACGTGGTATAGTTGTTTTCTGTTAACTGTTCGATTTTTGCTAAGTTATGTGTATCCATTTTTATTCAACTTTTTCTTTCTAAATTGGCGGTTAGTCCAATTATTTAATTTCTTTTTGATTTAAATGGATCAATTGGCGGTTAGTCCAATTCGCGCGCCCAAACAACGCACTGCTACCAAATTGATATAGGCTTAGCAAAATACGGTTATTCTTTTTGAGGATTTCTGGTTGTTTTGTTTGTACTCACGTATGTTGTAGTTACGAGGACATCCCTTTAGATAAAAACAAATATATATTTATTCAAGGAACGACTTGTTCCATTTACAATTGTTAAAACAAGCTAGCGGTAAACATCAGCAAGGTTTAAGGTAGAAGTTGGAAGTAGCGTAATCGTAGTGACGTCAGCATCTATGATGATTAAAGTCAAAGTTTGCGTAACATAAAGGTTTTGCACTTAAGACAGCATTTTAAAACTAATAACAACATTTTATTGTATAAGTTCTAAGTTTAAATGTTTGAGAGCGATTATTTTGTTATTTTATATAATAACAACATTTTGCAATTTAACAATAAAATTTGAAAGTCTGTAATAAAGACGTTTTAAAACCACTTTAAATTAAAAATTAACATTCTATAATTTGAAAATAACATTACAAAATGAATGATCTTTTGATGTTAAATAATTTTATTTTCGTAAAATAAATCGAAATATTCTTATTAAAACCTTTCAATTTAATAACACATTTCATGATAAATTTTATTCAAAACTTGCTAAGAGTGTAATATTTTGATGCTATATTATATAGTATAGGTATATAATGTAGGTTAAGAGTAAACGAATTTTATGAAATAAAATATAAATGAAAAAAATACTAAATAGGAAAGTTCGAAATTTGCCATTTAAATTAAAATTTTAATTAATTAATTTTGAAAATAGAGCAATCCATAGATAAATCTTTAATCAAAAAGGCATATATTGGATCAAAAAATCATTTATTTTACCAATATTTCAGCTGGCTGAACGCCAACCTTTATCAAGGTGTTATAACATTTTAAAGTGTGTTAAAAGTGTTTTAAAGTGACACACTTTAAAATGTTATAACACCTTGATAAAGGTTGGCGTTCAGCCAGCTGAAATATTGGTAAAAAAATGATTTTTGGATCCAATATATGCCTTTTTAATTAAATAATTAATTAATATAATTCAATTTCATAGTTATACTTTCAACTATAGAATGTGTTGTTATTTTACAGTGTGTTGTTTAGTTTAAAAACATTAAAACGTCGAAATTAAATTGTAAAATGTGTAGATGTTAAAATTTTGAAATTGTTACTAAATTTCTAAATATATTAGGAGTACAAATAAGTTTTGAGGGATTTTTTTTATAAATTCGAAGCTTTATTCAGAGAAATCAGTACAATATATTTCATTCAAAGTATTGTCCATCTTTAGCTACGACTTTTCCCCATCTTTCAGGCAGCATACGGATTCCGTGTCGAAAAAATTCCTCGTCTTTTCAGGCGATCCAAACATTGACCCAATTTTTCGCCTCTTCGTAAGAAGTGAAGTGCTGCTCGGCCAGGCCATGTGTCATCGAACGGAACATGTGGTAGTCTGAAGGAGCAATGTCTGGTGAATACAGCGGGTGGGGTAGGACATCCCATTGAAACGCCTCCAAAGTCTCCTTGACAACTTTTGCAACATGTGGCCGAGCGTTGTCGTGCTGATAGATCACCTTGTCATGTCTTTTGGCATATAGTGGGCGTTTAATCTTCAATGCTCGGCTTAATCGCATCAATTGTTGTTGGTAACTTTCTCCAGTGATGGTTTCGTTAGGCTGAAGTAGCTCATAGTAGATCACTCCGAGCTGATCCCACCAGATGCACAGCATTAGCTTCTTGCCATGAATATTCGGTTTGGCCGTTGAAGTTGATGCATGACCGGGCTTAACCCACGATTTTCTGCGCTTTGGGTTGTCGTAGTGAATCCACTTTTCGTCCCCCATCACGATTCGATGCAAAAAAAAACCTTCCGATTTTGTCTTTTGAGCAGTAGTTCGCACGTACAAATTTGGCGCTCGATGTTTCCTGGCTTGAGTTCATATGGAACCCAATTTCCTTGTTTTTGCACCATACCCATGACCTTGAGACGGTTCGAAATCGCTTGTTGAGTCACTCGCAAGGTTTCAGCGAGCTCCTCTTGAGTTTGGCTTGAATCTTCGTCCAATAAAGCCTCCAACTCAGCGTCTTCGAACTTTATTGGCCTCCCTCCGCGTTCTTTGTCTCTGGTGTCAAAATCGGCACTTTTGAAACGCCGAAACCAGTACTCACATGATTTTATTGATAGAGCATGTTTACCATATGCCTCACACAGCAATCGATGTCCATCAGTTGCACTTTTCTTCAAATTAAAACAAAAAAGCAGCGCTTCCCGCAAATTGTGTTTTGTTGGCAAAAAGGTTGACATGGTTAGAGCACCAAAAAAAAGTTCCTTACACTTGAGTGAAAAGACTTCTTCTGATTTTTTTGGGGAAATGATGAAGCCTTAACATGAAACCTTACAAGTTCCGATGCTATTTATATAATATTTGTTGTGGCTTCTTTTGCAAATCCCTCAAAACTTATTTGTACTCCCAATATATACTATAGAACTTTATAATTATGAAAGTATATATGCTATAAAATATCTCTTTTAAACTATAAAAAGTATTTTAAAAGTGTAAACAACTTTATATATTATATATTAATACTAAAGAAATAAAAATATCAATAAAATCAAAAAGATATATTTTCAAAAATAGAGATTTGATTATTTTACACATATATTTTTATATAATATACTCCAAAGACATATTTCTGTGTTAATGCAAAAATATTTTAAAAAGTGAATATTTTATAAAAAAATAAATATTTTCAAACATACATTAACTATATCATATTTCGCCATAACTCTATATTTTACTGTAAAATATTTCAGTCTATCCCAACTATTTATAAAATATAGGCCATTAGTAAATTTATATACGAACCAAACATTACTTTTCTTCTAATAAATATAAAATACCTTTCTATATAAACTATAAGGATATTTATTTTCCAAGAATAAAAAGAGATTTCGAAATATTTTCTTAAGGATATAGATATAATCTTCTGTTAAGCTTTTAAAAGCCTTTTATAAAAATTCTTTTTGGAAACTACCTTTCACATAAAAGCCGTTTATATACGTCATCCAAATATAATATAATAATTTAGTTTCACTCAACAAGAATATATATATTTTAAAATTAGAATTTTTATGAATTATTAATATAAAATAGAATTCGAAATTTCCCCTATTGGCAATATTTTGATATGAATACTTTTCTATAAATATATCCGAAGACTAACTATAATATTTGAAATATCATCTAAAACATATATTTAAATATATGAATAAAAATGTTATTTTGTGCGAATAGAAATATATAAATAAGTGACCTTTTAATAAAAATACTGTGAATTCTAAAATATAACTCGATTATATTTTAAAATTATAAATATAAAAATATTATTATCGAAATATATGCATATTAATTAGAAATTATATTTAATAATTTTATAACAGACATATATATTGAAAAGTCATATTTATTTATTTAAATAAATCTTTATATATTAGGTTTGAGAAAGTTGTCATAATGCATCGTTTGCTCTAATTATGATGTATGATTTGGGCGTCGCACATAAATCTTCTGTTATTAAATAGCACATTTACTCTCGACAGTTGCATATTGGTCTATCTAATCTACATAAAGAACTTGGAACAAATTATTTAAAATGACTTTTTAAAAGTTAGAAAAAAATGCTTTAGAGAGAAATTAAATCCCACTTTTCCTACTTTTTATAAATTTAAAAATGCATAAATATAAATAGAGTGAAAATATATTCTATTTTATTATTATTTTCTCACAAATATATTGATATATTATCTCTAATATTAGTCGAAAACTATAATTAAAAAGATATTAAAAGCATTTAAAAAATTTTGAATGCAATATTTATGAATAGTTTTTTATTAGAGGTGATTAACATAGATGCGACTATAATTAATTAAAAAATCTAAATTTACCATTTTAAAAATAATAAATTATATGCATAAATGAAAACTTCTATAAAATTTAATTCTACTTTATTGTTCAGTAATAGCTTACTATACTGACATTATACTCTCAATTCGAAATGAAATTTTTCTACAACTTTCTTTAAATATTATAAAACCTTTATATATATATAAATATATATATGTAGTAATACATTTTCTTTATTCTATATATATATATATGCTATGATAAATCGTTACCTAGCTATAAACTGATGTTCAAAATAACCAGACGTTGCGTGGGAGAAAGAAGAGTTTACCATTGTCATTATCATCACCGTATTTGGTCCCAATTGTCATCATCAGGATCCCAATTGTCAACGTTCGTGACGGGATATGACGGCACGTTCCGGAATTGGTCCCAATTTGGTTTGTCTGTACCCACATCGCCACTAGTTGGTCTGTACCAGAGATGTGTGCTCTTTCGTTACATTACTTTCTATTTTTTTTATTATCGGAAATTCCAATTAAAACTGAATTTAGTAATAAAAATGTTAACAAACCTTTTACTTTAACTACAAAGGAACAAAACTAATTATAACTTTGAGGGTCGATGGAAGGGGTAGTCTAAACCGTTGGTTTTCTACCGCTATGACCCGGATCGAATGCCCGCATTGGACACTTTTATCTAATTAAAAAAAGAATGCTCCAATGGCCCCCAATTCTTGCAGAAGTCCCTCCCCCCACCAGCGAGTGCAAATACCCAAACGGGGTTCTGGCAAATATGCAAGTGTAAAAGTCGAACTGCTTTTCACATGTGTAGACATGTGGTACACTTACAGTAAAAGTAGTCGCTAAACTACCCACCATGATTATCATGGCTTGTACCACATGTACTAGGGATGATAATAATACCTTAACCACAAAGGAACAAAATTATGATCTCAGGATGTTGGTCGGATATCTTACAGGATACGTCGTTTGAAGAAATCGCATTTCAAACATAGTAAAAAAGAAAAAGGCCACTGATCCTGAAACTAAAAGTTATTGATGGCTTGCGCCATCTATCTGAATAAAAATAAACAAATCATTGACTTATATTTATTACAAAATTGCCCAAATACTCTTTCTTGATTAATAAAAAAGACAGTGACCTTTATTGAAGACACACGAGATAACCATCATAGAAAACCATTCATAGTAGAAAATTGATATATTTTTAAAAGAATCAACGCCTCAAAAATAGTTCAAATTTCATAGAATATTCATAGAATCAATTAAATTAACTATGCATATATACTACAGGAGCATTCTAACATTTCTAAACAAAGTTCTAAAGACAGTCTCGTGCTAAACTTAATATTCTCCGCTTGGTGACATTAAATGATAGATGAAAATTACTGCTACGAACTCGGTCACGCTGAAAATTCTGTGATTTTAGCCGGAAGTATTTAAACTCGGCCATTTTGCCGGGATCCAAAATTATCCGTTCAGTGGAGGGTAGCGTTATCACGTGACCTCCCTTCAATGGGTCAACCCGTTCCTACTGGTTCTTTCATTGATACTTCGACTTTTGGACACATTTTTTAAATTTTATTTTAAAAATGGCTATCTGTGAATTTTAGAATAATTTCTAATCCTTTTTATACAATTTTCTTTATATTTATATAGGCTTTTCTTTAATATATCGACAGTGTTGCCAGTTTATTGTGTTTTAGATAGCTCTCTGTGAATTTAAGAATGTTGTTTAATCGTTTTCAGCCAATATTCTTTAAATCATATAAACTTTCCTTTAATATATCAACAATGTTGACCATTTGTTGTTTTTGAGATGCTATCTGTGAATTTCATAAAATACTGCCTACTCATTTTATCTAATTGAAAAACCTTTTAGCTTTTTCATTGATACGACGACAGTGTGACCAGGTTGTTGTTTATTTGAGAGCTATCAATGAATATCATAAAACTATGTATATACATAACATTTTATCTAATTTTCTTTGAAATATTCTATTAGCCTTTTTATGGTTACACCGACAACGATAACTATCTGTGAATTTGAGACTATATATTGTCTAATCATTATTATCCAATACTCTGTAAAATTATAAATATTTTAATCACAGAATAATTATTATATTAATGAGTTTGGTACTTCTTAACACTCTTTCACTCTAAATATCAATTCTAATATGAATTCCTAATTGACATTTGTGTTTACAGCCATTATATTTTACAGAAAATAGAACAAATTAATAAAAAATACTCCCTAACTATTTATAACTATGTATTAAATACATAGCAATGTTTTCTACTAATAGACCTTCCTTTTTATGCCCTAAATCTTCAACTACAAATTGTTTTATTTATTTGATATAGCCTTTATTTATCTTTATATTGTAGATCTCTCTATATGGAGGATTTATGCTTCAACATCTAGATAAATACGGTATCTGGGCGTGCGTTTGTTTGTGTGAGATGTACAACTTCAACTCGTAAACTGTCAAGGCCGTCAGACGTTAGTAAATTCTTCAGAGAACTTCACAAAATTTACATTGGTTCTTTCCGAGACGCTAAATTTCAACTGAGCCACGAGGTCACTTACTACCAAATCCGCATTAGACATGCCCCTCCATAGCTGCAAAATCCTCTTAAAGCCATCACAAAAATATTATCGTGATTTTCTAATACATACAAATATATTCTTAATGAAGATATCTTTACATTCATAGACAAAACATAAGGAAGTTGTACCTTTTAGCATGTATATCAGTATTTAGACAATAACTCTGAAAGATACACTCATGTACAAAACTTAAGGAAGTTGTACCTTTTAGCATGTATATCAGGATTCAGACAATGACTCTGAAAGATACACTCATGGACAAAACTTAAGGAAGTTGTACCTTTTAGCATGTATATCGGGATTTAGACAATAACTCTGAAAGATATTACAGTGACCTTTATTGAAGACACACGAGATAAACAAGTGTAAACAGAATTGTCTCCGTCTCCTTGAAAAAAAAAAACCGGCGGTTTTGTCAAAAAGCAACCACTTATCACTCCTAAATTCATACGAAACATATTCTTTACCCTACAGACCACTTAAAAACTTACAAAATATAGGTAGGTTTTGTATCCCAATCCTGGCAATTAAGGGGCCTTAACTTCCTATTCCCAGACCACAATCGCATTTCACTCCCTAATACATTCGAAATATACCCTTTACTCTCCGTTACCTTAAATCCTCTTAAAACTCTACAAACCTATCTCTTTGTCTTCTGAATCCTGACAATTAAGAAGCCTATCCACTTATTCACTAAACACAAACACATATAACACACTAATCTATTCGAAATATTCCAGATTCTTCAAATTCTTTAAAATCTCTACAAACTCCATTTTGAAGCAAAGTATTTATTTTATTTTATATACAGATTATTAATTGTGATATTTATATTTTACTACTCCGGAAACTTCCCTCACTGCTTATCTTGTATCTTATAAATGCTGATTTTATGCTTGCATCAAATAAATTGCCGTGTCATCCTAAAGTTTGTCTTACCTAATTTTCTATGTTACAATATCTTGCAATCCTTACAATTAAGGGGCCTTAACTTCCTAGTCATATAAACCCTGACAATTAAGAGTCCTACCTTCTTATTCACAGAACACAAACACATATAACAACCTAATCTATTCGAAATATACTCCTATACCCTCCAGATTTCTTAACTTCTCTTAAAGGCACTACAAACCTACTTTCATAGCTTCCAAATCCTGTTAATAAAAACTCCTATTCACCTATTTATAGAACCAAATAACATACAAGTATCACTTGTATTACTCCGTAATTAATTCTAAATATACTCCTATACCCTCCAGATTTCTTAACTTCTCTTAAAGGCACTACAAACCTACTTTCATAGCTTCCAAATCCTGTTAATAAAAAGTCCTATTCACCTATTTATAGAACCAAATAACATACAAGTATCACTTGTATTACTCCGTAATACATTCTAAATATACCTTTTACCCTCCAGATTTCTTAACTTCTCTTAAGGGCACTACAAACCTACCTCCATAGCTTCCAAATCCTGTTAATAAAGAGTCCTATTCACTTATTCACAGAACACAATAACATAAAGGTATCCCTCTATACTTGTATATATATATTCTATACTCACTCATACTTGTATCACTCGAAATATACCCTTTAACCTCTAGATTTCTTAACTTCTCTTAAAGGCACCACAAACCTACCTCCAAAGCTTCAGATCCTGTTAATAAAGAGTCCTATTCACTTATTCACAGAACACAATAACATAAAGGTATCCCTCTATATTTGTATATATATTCTATACTCATTCATACTTGTATCACTCCGCAATACATTCGAAATATACTTTTAACCTGCAGATTACTTACCTTATCTTAAAGGTACTACAAACCTACCTCCATAGCTTTCAAATCCTGTTAATAAAGAGTCCTATTCACCTATATTTACAGAACCAAATAACATACAAGTATCACTTGTATCACTCCGTAATTAATTCTAAATTTACCTTTTACCCTCCAGATTTCTTAACTTATCTTGAAGGTACTACAAACCTACCTCCTTAGCTTTCAAATTCTGTAAATAAAAAGTCTTATTCAGCTATTTACAGAACCAAATAACATACAAGTATCACTTGTATCACTTCGCAATACATTCTAAATATACCTTTTACCCTCCAGATTTCTTAACTTATCTTGAAGGTACTACAAACCTAATTCCATAGCTTCCAAATCCTGTTAATAAAAAGTCTTATTCCCCTATTTATAGAACCAAATAACATACAAGTATCACTTGTATCACTCCGCAATACATTCTAAATATACATTTTACCCTCCAGATTTCTTAACTTATCTTGAAGGTACTACAAACCTAATTCCATAGCTTCCAAATCCTGTTAATAAAAAGTCTTATTCCCCTATTTATAGAACCAAATAACATACAAGTATCACTTGTATCACTCCGCAATACATTCTAAATATACATTTTACCCTCCAGATACCTCAAATTCTTTAAAAGCTCTACAAACCTACCTCTATATCTCCCGACCCCCAAACGACTCAATCCCTTACAATCTACCCTGGAGTCATCAATAACTCACCCCCAATCACCGATCCCCGTACCACCATCATCAGACCGACCCACCTACCTGAATCCTGCGGCCTCTTTCATTCTTAGAAGTTTCTTATCACTTCCCGAGTTCTCCTGTCTTTCCCAACCTTCTCTACTGACCCACATGACAAGGTCATCCTGTCTTGATTGTGAGATTGCTCTTCTGGTTTCATGGCAGACGTCTTCATTCGTTTATGATTCATTAATAACTTGCTTTAAATGTCGATTGTTTCCGGAGAAAATTATTTTGAGAATTTTTTTTAATCCGAATTTTTTTCAGTTATCTATTAAAGTCAGGGCTTGTTTTTTTAGAAAGGTTAGTTCCTCAAGGTTTTACGAATTCTTCAATTGGTTTATATAGAGACTTCGGAGAAAGATTTTGAAGGGAAAATATATTTCTAATTTTCAGCGATAGAGGCCGCTGATTTAACGATAAATTAATATATATATGAAAATTCGAAACTATTATAGACACATATGATTCTTTCAAAATTTAAACAATATCTATTGCCCTTACTGTAATGGGAAAATTAATGGAAGTAGAAATTGTTTAATTTTTAAAAGAATCTTACGCGTCTATAATAGTTTCGAATTTTCATAACAGATGGCGCGCTAATGCATAATATATGCATAATAATTCGAAGAATTGTTTATGTTTATTCCGATAGATGGGGCAAGCCATCAGCAACTTTCAGTTGAACGATAAAGATATGCCTTTTTTTTCTTAATTTATGCACTTTATCCCAATACAATACCATAATTATACTATTTTTTCTACAAAATAATATTGTAGCAGATTATTTATTATTCTATGAAAATATTTTTTAATTTCGATATTTGTATTTTGATACACTGTAAAATATTTCTCATTGCCTCTCTGCTATTTTATTAATTTTAATTTGGCTTTACATTAAATAAATTTCTGTGTAATTCTGAAGTTTATCTTTCCTAATTTTCTATGTTACAATATTATCAAAAAAGGGAGCTTAAGAAATTCCAAATTATTACAATATTACAGTGAAAAGGAAACAAACAATATGGAATTTGAATCAATCTAACGTTACCTTTTAATATATATATATATATATGTATATATGTTGTAGATGAATGCCTTTGTTAATAATATTTATTCAAGCTATAAATCTAAATTAAATATTAATATACCTCATATACTTAATTGAATTATATAATGTATATATTTATGAAGCCACTTTACCCACAGAAACTCTATCTAATGAATGCTTTTCCAAAATATTTCACCATTTATTCAAATGCAAATATATTTGCAGACGAGTTTCTAAATTCTATCTTCTGATTGCTAATTTGAATTTGTCAGGTTGCGACTTTATTCTCATATTGTATTTCACATAATATACTGAAATAAATATATAAGAATATATTATTTATTTCAAAATCATATATGTATATACATATACATATATATATAATACTGATAATTAAATAGAAACAAAATTCACCATTAATGAGCCAAGCCCTCTTAATATATTTTCATTGCAGTAAGGATAGTAGAAGTTTGTTTTATGTTTAAAAGAAACCTGCGTGCTTTAATGCTTCCATTTCTTAGATATACGAGATGGCGTAGATGGCGCATTATTACTCAATAATTAATATATTGTAACGTGGAAAATCAGGAAAAACAAACTTCAGGATGACACGGCAATTTATTTAAGGCAAGAACTAAATCTACATTTATAAGATAAAAGATAAGCAATGAGGGAAGTTACCAGAGTATCAAAACATAAATAATATAAATATAAATATTATTAATCTGTATATGAAATATAGTAAATACTTTTCTACTATATATTTAGTACAAATTTAAAATTGAAATTTTGGATAAATTTTGAATTCGTTCTTTTGTAATATATAAAATTATTATAAGATTGAATAAATATATACTAAAATGAATACAAAATAACATGTAAATATTATTAATATATAATATATTTATGTTATATCTATTATATATATATATGTCGTATCTATTATATATATTGAATCAATATAATATGATTATATTTATTTTAATTTATACATCAAATTATGCTATAATATTCTCCTATATATAGAATACGCCGAAGAAATTCTAAACATATTCAAATTTTGAAATGGAGAGAAATTATTTTTATTTCATAAAAATAAATATTTGATTATATCTATGATATTTGATATATAAAAAAAAAACTTTTCACATATTTTCAAAATCTATATAATTTTAAAATATAAAAGAATAAGATATATAAAGAAAATTTTCCCAAATATATTCTAAAGGATATTTATTCAATATGTAAAATATATATCGGCGTCACGAGAGCTCGGATGTCAAAAAGGGGCATCTCTCTACTTTTCGACATTTTTTTAAAAAATGAGGTTTTTTTGGAGGTATTTTATCGCGTTTTAACCCGTTAATCTTGTTTTATTTTAAAAATATTTCAAGGTGATATATTTAATATAGAAAACATTTTCATAAAAATATTTTAAAACAAATTTCAATATTATTTCATAAATAATTTGAGTCAAAAAGCGATCAATTAGATAAGTTTATAAAAAAAGGACGTTCTTGGATCTGTAAATTAAAGAAAAAAACATTTTTTTTCTCAAAATATTTCGAGAGATTTCTCCCTCTTTATCAATTTATTGCACAGTAAACTTTATTTACAAATTAATGTAAATAACATAATAATTATTTTATATAAAGCAAGACTAAAAAAGAACTAATATATATATATATAAATTAAGAAAAAGGCATATCCTTATTGTGCAACTGAAATGTGCTGATGACTTGCGCCATCTATCGGAATAAATATCAACTTCGCGCAAGCCATCAGCAACTTTCAGTTGCAAGATAAGGAGATGCCTTTTCTTAATTTATGCACCTTATCCCAGTACAACATTACATTTGTACTATTTTTTTTCATATATAAAAATATAGCAAAATATTCGAAATTTATAAATTTAGCAAATAATTGAATTTTTAGCTTTCGAGTTAAATTTTTATCATAAATAAAGCCGTCACCTTCTCAACCCCTTCACTAAACTAGTAAACAAAGGTCGTTGACAAATCCTCAACACCACGTTTTTTCAAATTCAAAAAGAACCTGCACTATACTGACGAGGGCCAACACTCCGAAACGCGTACGTAGTTGGATTTTTCTTAAATAAACCTCTTTTCTTGATAAATCCAGAAAGGTCCAAACAAGAACGCGTTTCGGGCTGTTGGCCCTTCGTCAGTATAGTGCAGGTTCACCACTGATGAGCCAAGCCCCCCTAATCTATTTTTTTCATCACAATAAAGATAGTAGAAGTTTGTTTTGTGAATAAAAGAAACATTCGTTTTTTAATGATATCATTTCCCATATATATATATATGGCACATTATAGCTTTATGTAAATTACTTAGCTAGACTTAAAATATATCTTGGAAAAAATAGCACAAATATGATTTTGTACTGGTATAAAGTGCATGAATTAAGAAAACAAAATCTGGAATAAATGAAAAAATCAACGAATAATTTATATTTATTCCGATAGATGGCGCAAGTCATCAGCAACTTTTAATTGTACGATAAGGAGAAATGCTCTGTTTTTGTTTTAAAATATATCGACAGCAGAAAGATGCTCAAATCTTACCTCATTTCATAAATTCCTATAGTGCTTTCTAGAAGACCAGGGGGTCGGTGAAAGAATGGTCTAAACCGTTGGTTTTCGACCGCTACAACCCGGGTTCGATTCCCGCATTGGGTACTTTTTTATGATTAAAAAAATGCTCCAATGGCCCCCGATTCTTGCAAAAGTCCAACCCCACCAGCGAGTGCAAATAACCAAACGGGGCTCTGGCACATTTATAAGTACAAAGTCGAACTGCTTTTCATATGTATAGACATGTGGTGCACTTACAGTAAAAGCAGTCGCCTATTTTTACTCACCATGATTATGATGGCCCGTACCACGTGTACTAGAAAAAAAAGAACTAATAGAAAATATGATTAACCAAATTTCTAGCAAAACTCCCATTTTTTAAAACAAACCACTGTTTGGGAAAAGTTAATTTCGCTGCCTTTTTATCAATTTGACATTTTTTCCGCTTCGGCAAAATTTAATCAAGATAATATTTTTTTCGTCTCTTTCTCTCTTGGAGAGTTAAAAGAAGCATTTACTAACCTAACCTGATTTTTACACTAATTGGCTCTGTTTTAACCTCCCACCTGTTGGAGAAAACTGCAAGTCAATTAGGTAGGAGAACAAAAGAAATAATTGAATTGTAAATTCCCCCTTGTTGTGTGTGTGACTTGTAAATAAATAAAATTAGTTTTAAATTGGTAAGTGGGAAATTTGCTCTTTTTTATATTGGGAGAGTGTTTGTTAATTGATATTCGACCTTTTTTTTTTTGCTTATCCCTAGTACACGTGGTACAGGCCATGATAATCATGGTGGGTAGTTAGCGACTGCTTTTACTGCAAGTGCACCACATGTCTACACATGTGAAAAGCAGTTCGACTTTGCACTTACTAATGCCAGAGCCCCGTTTGGTTACTTGCACTCGCTGGTGGGGTTGGACTTTTGCAAGAATCGGGGGCCATTGGAGCATTTTTTTTCTTTAAACAGAAAAAAGTGTCCAATGCGGGAATCGAACCCGGGTCCTAGTGGTCGAAAACCAAACGGTTTAACCAGCCTTCCACTGACCCCCTGACCATTTGTGATAGGGTAAAACATATATATGTTATAAATAAAGATGAATGAGTTCTGTTGATTTTTGACCATGTTGATGATTATGGTAATGGTGATGCAGTCGTCGTTAAAATCTTGAAAGTATAATAATAAAAATGGTTTCGATCAGATATTACTTTAATTGAACTTATGGAATATATATGGAAAACATAATTTGGTAAAAGTACCGCCTGGCTTAAGGCGAGTAGAACAAGGAAAACAAAAGATTATTTACATAATGTACAAAGATTTGAGCCGGCCAGCGAGAAACAACAAGGTCAGGGGAAGCCTGACCTCTGGCAGTCGATTTAACAAAATATTTTAATCTATCTCTATATATATAAAAGTCAATTTCTGTCTGTCTGTCTGTCTGTTTCGCGATAAACTCAAAAACTACTGAACCAATTGGTACCAAATTTTGCATGTCGCTTTTTATAAACCTGAGGAAAATTTTCGGGTGCATTTTGATTAGTATTTTTGGCTATTTCTTTTTTAATTTGAAGAACTTTTTTTTACGCGGACTAATCCGGAATGGAATGAATACCTAAATATGGCCATTTTTTTAAAACATCGGTGGTTCAGTGGTAGAATGCTCGCCTGCCACGCGGGCGGCCCGGGTTCGATTCCCGGCCGATGCATTTTTTTTTTTACAATTTTTAAAACTCATTTATAAAAAATATAATATAAATATATACTATTATATCAACTATATTAATTAAATCAAATACCTAAACACTAATATAATACAATTTTTGCCATCACACACACTTTTTTCCTGTAGTTTATGTGTTACTTCTGTATTGCTATTCTATGGCACTTCTAATATTTATTATTGATATACTTTTAGTATGAAGGAAATTGCACCCAAGGGATTTCTCGGGCGAAGCCGGGTCATTCGCCTAGTGATATATAATTTTAAATAAAATATTTTTATATAACATATATATACTCATGGACAAAACTTAAGCAATTTATACCTTTTAGCATGTATATCAGGATTCAGACAATAACTCTGAAAGATACACTCATGGACAAAATTTAAGGAAGTTGTACATTTTAACATGTATATCGGGATTCAGACAATAACTCTTAAAGATACACTCATGGACAAAATTTAAGGAAGTTGTACATTTTAACATGTATATCGGGATTTTGACAATTGAACCTTTCACTATAGGTAGGTATTCCAAGACCTCTACACCTGTAGACATGGTAGTGACACGGATATGAAGGCAACACAGCTAAGGCAGTGGACAAAGTGGATGTCAGATGTGATTAGCATTCTCCTCGCCAATTAGGGTGACTCTGGAAAATGTCACCATAATAAAGTGTCGCGCAAACATGTCGCCAAATTGGAGACGACAAAATTTATCGCCGCGGTATGACAGGGTTTATTGGAAGGCTGACTTTTTGGAATGGATAGCTTTGGTAGTTGACACTGTATTGCGACAATGTCACCGATTTTCAACATTGTCCTGGACAGAATAGTACACATGTGTTTTCTAGATGAACTTATACCTATACATCGGTGTTTGATTAACGAAACATTCTTTTTTCATTATCCCATGTAATCATGATACAGGTCATAGTACCTTTCAGCATGTATATCAGGATTCAGACAATAACTCAGAAAGATACACCTATCCCCCGATTTACATGGTACTTGTTTTACACGGTTTTCCAAATAAGTTTTTTTTTTGTTTTTTATCGCACTATACTGAAATGCGATATTCTACTCTATACTACCTATGTTGAAAAGAATATTGGGAGGTTCTGATTCATGAGGGGGCTAACACCTATTCAGATTTGACAGTTTAATATACACCTATCCCTCGATTTACACGTTTTTCTCAGGAACGTATCTACCGTGTAAATCGGGGGATAGGTGTACACTCATGGAAAAAACTTGAGGAATTTGTACCTTTTAGCACGTATATCGGGATTCAGACAATAACTCTGAAAGATACACTCATGGACAAAACTTAAGGAAGTTATACCTTTTAACATGTATATCAGGATTCAGACATTACGCTGAAAGATACAGTCATTGACAAAACTTAAGGAAGTTATATCTATTAGCATGTATATCGGGATACAGACAATAACTCTAAAAGATATTACAGTGACCTTTATTGAAGACATACGCGATAACCAAGTGTGAAAAAAAATTGCCTCTGTGGTCTTAAAAAAAAAAAAAAGACGACCGTCGACATCAAAGACTGCCACTTTCTTAAGCTTTGTTCATAAGTGTATACTTTTTTCATAGAATATAATCAGAAGTAAAACACTAATTTAGGCAAAACTAGCTCCATTATTATCAATTTTCTTGTTTAAAAGGATTGATTTTCACCCACAACTGGGGATAGAAAGGTTCTAGAGAAGTGCTCTTTCAAAGAAGACATACTCATGGACAAAACTTAAGGAAGTGTAAAATCTCTGATATAGTCAGTCGTCTTTTTTTTTTTAAGGAGACAGAGGAAATTTTATACGCATGGTCAAAAATGAAGTGAAAAGACTTTGATGTCGTTGGTTATCTTTTTTTTTTTTTTGAAGGAGACAGAGGTTGTTCACACTTGGTTATCTCGTGTGTTTACAATAAAGGTCACTGTAATAAAGGTCACTGTAATATCTTTCAGAGTTATTGTCTGAATCCCGATATTAATGCTAAAAGGTACAACTTCCTTAGGTTTTGTACATGAGTGTATCTTTCAGAGTTATTGTCTGAATCCCGATATACATGCTGAAAGGTACAACTTCCTTAAGTTTTGTCCATGAGTGTATTTGATAAGCCTTGTTAAAATCCAAGACGATACCAATAAAATATTTGTAATTCAAAATAAGCTTATCATTATATATTAATAAATTTGATATGGATTACTTATATACACTCGTTTAATTCAAGAAATAAATTATTCATTTAATCTATAAATTTTAAAAGGATAATTTCATCAAATTTTTCTTCAACTCTATATACATTTTTAATTTCTCCCTAATAAAATACAAACTAAATAAATGTTTATTTTTAATTTATTATTAATAATTTACTTTCTGTATTCGAAAAAAAGAGGAAAACTATTAAATTTAACTAGGGTTTCTGTGTTACTTGTAGAAAATTTAAATTAAATGTAACAAAGAAAATATGTTTAACATTAAAAAAACTTATTTTCTGGAAAAAACTCTTTTGAATTAATAAAAGCGAATGCATTTTAAAACATTGTGTTTACTTAATATTAAAATGCATGTAACTTTGTGAATTAATTAATAAATTTGTGCTTGTAAGAAAATAAAATAGGATATTTTAAAAATATTTTACCTATATATAATATATTTCCTTAAATTTCTGTGGTATTTTGAAGAAAGGAAAAAAAAACTAGAAGGTACGAATCCATCTATTTAAATAAGAAAAAAACGTTCGAAATAAAATGGCGTTGAGAAAAGGCTATTTCTAAACATTTGAATAAAATAGCTCTTAAAAAATGCAGACGAACTGACATGTTTAAAAACGCCCGTGTTGGAAAAATTGAGGAGGTAAAAAAAGACCAAAAAATGCTTTAGCCTTTTTTTTCCAGAAATGGTTAAAATATCATTTTATATATATAGGTGTATATTGTATATATGTTTATTTTGTGGATTAAAATATATTTTTAAATATTTTATCGCAATTCATAAATGTATGTTTATTTTAAAAATCCTACAAATTTAACAATTTCAGAAAAAAATATATTTTCTCTTTTTTTATAAAAATTGTTATTTTTAAATAAAGTGCCTATTAATATGCTAAACGAAAGATTTGGTTTCGCCCTGGATTTATCCAATGAATATTTACTCATACAATATTGTATTAACTAAAAGTATATTTATATTATTTGTAACAATAATTTTTAGAATATGTTTCTTTTCATATATATCATCAAATAATATCTCTACAGACATTACTGCAATGATATAAGTTATTGAATGAGAGGGCTTGGCTCATCAGTAGTGACCCTCTCGGCGGTTTCGCCAAATTAATCTAATTAATCAAATATAATTTGATTATATAAGCTTTGATAAGAAAACCTGTTTTGCTGAAGAGCTTTACTCGATGCAATACCTTGAAATTATATGTATGTACCTCTACAGACCTATAAACCTATGTCCATAGGTTCACTAAACACCCCTAAGCTGCCCTCCATAGAAAATACAGGATATACTCGTATACCAAACCAATCCAATACAATATAGTAGAGCGGTCTAAAGATTAATTTGGCAAACTGAAGAGGAATACTTGGTGAAGGTTTTAAGAAAAATTGACATATGCTCTGAATCCCGATATATATGCTAAAATATACAACTTCCTTAAGTTTTGTCCATGAGTGTATCTTTCACAGTTATTGTGTGAATCCCGATATACATGCTAAAAGGTACAACTTCCTCAAGTTTGTCCATGAGTGTATCTTTCAGAGTTATTGTCTGAATCCAGATATACATGATAAAAGGTACAACTTCCTTAAGTTTTGTCCATGAGTGTATATTTCAGAGTTATTGTCTGAATCTCGATATACATGCTAAAAGGTACAACTTTCATAAGTTTTGTCCATGAATGTATATTTCAGAGTTATTGTCTGAATCCCGATATACATACTAAAAGGTACAACTTCCTTAAGTTTTGTCCATGAATGTATATTTCAGAGTTATTGTATGAATCCCGATATACATGCTGAAAGGTACAACTTCCTTAAGTTTTGTCCATGAGTGTATCTTTCAGAGTTATTGTCCTGAATCCCGATATACATGCTGAAAGGTACAACTTCCTCAAGTTTTGTCCATGAGTGTATCTTTCAGAGTTATTGTCTGAATCCCGATATACATGCTGAAAGGTACAACTTCCTTAAGTTTTGTCCATGAGTGTATCTTTCAGAGTTATTGTCTGAATCCCGATATACATGCTGAAAGGTACAACTTCCTTAAGTTTTGTCCATGAGTGTATCTTTCAGAGTTATTGTCCTGAATCCAGATATACATGCTGAAAGGTACAACTTCCTTAAGTTTTGTCCATGAGTGTATCTTTCAGAGTTATTGTCTGAATCCCGATATACATGCTGAAAGGTACAACTTCCTTAAGTTTTGTCCATGAGTGTATCTTTCAGAGTTATTGTCTGAATCCCGATATACATGCTAAAAGGTACAACTTCCTTAAGTTTTGTCCATGAGTGTATCTTTCAGAGTTATTGTCTGAATCCCGATATACATGCTAAAAGGTACAACTTCCTTAAGTTTTGTCCATGAGTGTATCTTTCAGAGTTATTGTCTGAATCCCGATATACATGCTAAAAGGTACAACTTCCTTAAGTTTTGTCCATGAGTGTATCTTTCAGAGTTATTGTCTGAATCCCGATATACATGCTAAAAGGTACAACTTCCTTAAGTTTTGTCCATGAGTGTATATTTCAGAGTTATTGTCTGAATCCCGATATACATGCTAAAAGGTACAACTTCCTTAAGTTTTGTCCATGAGTGTATCTTTCAGAGTTATTGTCTGAATCCCGATATACATGCTAAAAGGTACAACTTCCTTAATTTTTGTCCATGAGTGTATATTTCAGAGTTATTGTCTGAATCCCGATATACATGCTAAAAGGTACAACTTCCTTAAGTTTTGTCCATGAGTGTAGATATATTTCCATACATAGAGCAATATTCTCAAAAACCTTTCTATAATTGAGAGAGAAAGATTCTGATACAATAAATATTCAACTATACACCTGTCACATCTCTATTCCAATTCTCTATACAGACATCTCTTCAATTTTAATTTGCATAAGTAATCACAAACCCCATCATTTAGAATTCTCTTTTATGGAAATAGGTCGAAACAGATCTGCATGGAATATTTGCATACTTCCTCATTTCTACAAATATATTTATCACAAATTTATTACCACGGCTTCGAGGATTTCGAAAAATTACAAAAAAAGGCATAAGACACACCACAACATAGTTCTTAGTTAATTCTTCAAATATTTTCACTTATCTAAATTCTTAAGTCCTATATTTACCTAAATATATCTTTGATAAAAAAAAAATAGTACAAATGTGATATTTTACTGGGATAAGATGCATAAATTATGAAAGAGGCATCTCCTTATCGTGCAACTGAAAGTTACTGATTGCTTGCGCCATCTATCGAAATAAATATCAACTATTCGTTGATTTTTAATTATTCCAGAATTGGCCAAATACCCATTCTTGATAATCAACAAAAAAAAAAAGATAACCACGTACACGTTTCGGGGTGTTGGCCCTCATCAACATGATGCAAACTGTATCTCAATGGCAAAAAAAAAACTGATCATTCAGACATTCAAGAAACTCTTTGCTTCATTTTTTTAACTTTTGATAATTTACTGATGACTCTAAATATGTCTCATGTCTACACATGAAGAAAGCAATTCAAAATTTACACTTATAAGGGGTCAGAGTACCATTTGGTTACCTACACTTATTTGTGGGTTTGGATATTGAAGCAGAAGTAATGAACAATGCTTGATTAGTTCTCAAGTTGTATATTGCCTATCAACCGAATGCCATGTACACCAATCCTTAACCAAGTTCCAACACTTTCACTTTTAAACAATTCCTAAATATTCATTTTATGTATGAAAACTGAAATACTCATTGACAAAATTTTAAGAAGTGGAAAGTTTTTGATATCACCAGTCGTCAGTTTTTTTTTCTTTCTTTTGAAGGAGACAGAGGCAATTTTGTTTACACTTGGTTATTCGTTTGTCTTTAATAAAATTCACTGTACATTATAAAGGACTGCGGCGTATGATTATAAAACAACACTTAAGTCTC
>CP092864.1:138123099-138150472 GCA_030710605.1 Cordylochernes scorpioides | reverse complement strand
GCTCAGGATTAAATAGTCAATTTCGGTTTATTGACAGTGAAAGACTATCCGAATGAAGATTGAAATTTGCTATTGTTTCAGCCAGTTTTATTATCAAATATTATATATATGTGTGGAAAAATAATAGAAAATAAATAAATAAAAAGGTCAGGTATTGACATTAAAAATAAAAATGGCATATCCTGACCAGGAGCACATGTGCTTTACAGAAGGCAGAGCGCCATTTTTATTTTTAATATCAACACCTGACCTTTTTTTTTCTAATAGTTTTTCACGTGGTAAGCGTATTTACGCCAGTTTGGCCTTTAATACCCATTTCTTGGTTTCTCAAGAAGCCTCTGGTACCAAAAATCTTTTTGGTCGAACTGGTACAGCCTACTCCACGCTGACGAGCTTCAACAGCGCGAAACGCGTTCGTTGATGGCTTTTCTTGATTTATCAAGAAATTGGGTTGGACAAATATCAGGGAAAAAGTTAAATCAATGCTTAGTTGATTTCTGTTCCACCAGATGGCGCTCTGCCTTCTGTAAAGAACATGTTCTCCTGGTCAGGATATGCCTTTTTTATTTTTAATATATATAATATATTATCTGATTTAAAAAAAAATGCTCCAATGGCCCCCGATATTTGCCAAAGTCCAACTCCACCAGCGAGTGCAAGTAACCAACGGGGCTCTGGCACATTTGTAAGTGCAAAGTCAAACTGCTTTTCACATGTGTAGACATGTGGTGCACTTACAGTAAAAGTAGTCGTCAACTTCTACCCACCATAATTATCATGGCCTGTACCACGTGTACTGGGATTAGCAAAAAAAAATCTGATATTTTTTTGCTTATTCCTAGTACAAATCACTATATTTGCATATTTTGGAGTATTTAGATATTACTTTAAATATCAATTTATACAATTTGATATGAAAAAGGTTAAAGTTAACTACAAATCAAAATATTTTACATATTACCAATTTGATTATCTATTAGAAAAAGTTTTGAAATATGTTAATATTAGTTTTTTGGATGAATAGAGTGATATTTTGTATAAAGGGTTTAACAGAAAGTTAAAGGTTTTTGATAATTAGGACTTTTTAATTAAACTATGATACACCTCCGGAATTTCATTTTTTTTTTGTGCTTATCCTTAGTACACGTGGTACAGGCCATGATAATCATGGTGGATATAGTTAGGCGACTGCTTTTACTGTAAGTGCACCCCATGTCTACACATGTGAAAAGCAGTTAGACTTTTTACTTAAAAATGTGCCAGAACCCCGTCTGGTTATTATTCAAATTCTTGAATAATCAAGAAAAGCTAACCAAGTATTTATGTACACAGAAGAGGCACCTCTCCCTTTAATATTGTATCAGAACCGTGGCGTCTATGTTGACGGGAGAGACAACATTCATAGATGTTTGTGGGGAAGAAAGAATCAACTTGGAAGGGGTATTGAAGCGGGTTGGATTAAGAGAAATGTCAATGTTAGAGTCCATCTTGACAGCTTGAGCCGTGGACTTCTGGGATTATCTAGGATTCCATGGACTGGACAGTCTAACTCACTCTGGATCAACTTCTACACTGTCCCTTGGTCTGGTAATTTCACTGGTTCTGTCTTCATACTTAACTATTGAGATCGAAACCTCTTTGTTACAATGTCCATATAAGAATATATAAGGTTAAATATGAATAAATAAGAGTATATAATGATATATATATATATATAAAAAATGGCATATCCTGACCAGGAGCACATGTGCTTTACAGAAGGCAGAGCGCCATCTGGTGGAACAGAAATCAACTAAACATTGATTTAGCCTGTTCCCTGATATTTGGCCAACCCAATTTCTTGATAATTCAAGAAAAGCCATCCACGAACGCGTTTCGCGCTTTTTGGCGCTCGTCAGCGTGGAGTAGGCTGAACCATTGAGACCAAAAAAACGCGTTCGTGGATGGCTTTTCTTGAATTATCAAGAAATTGGGTTGGCCAAATATCAGGGAACAGGCTAAATCAATGTTTAGTTGATTTCTGTTCCACCAGATGGCGCTCTGCCTTCTGTAAAGCACATGTGCTCCTGGTCAGGATATGCCATTTTTTATATTGATTTCAACACCTGATCTTTTTATCTTTTATTTTTTTATTTTGTTTTTTAATGTGCTAAGCGTATTTACGCAAGTTTGGCCTTAAATACCCATTTCTTGGTTTTTCAGGAGGCCATTGGGATCAAAAAATATTTTTTGGTCTCAATGGTTCAGCCTACTCCACGCTGACGAGCGCCAAAAAGCGCGAAACGCGTTCGTGGATGGCTTTTCTTGAATTATCAAGAAATTGGGTTGGCCAAATATCAGGGAACAGGCTAAATCAATGTTTAGTTGATTTCTGTTCCACCAGATGGCGCTCTGCCTTCTGTAAAGCACATGTGCTCCTGGTCAGGATATGCCATTTTTTATATTGATTTCAACACCTGATCTTTTTATCTTTTATTTTTTTATTTTGTTTTTTAATATATATATATATATATTGTGTTAGAATTATTTTTGTGTTTTGTTGTTGAAAAGAGGTGCAGTCGTGATAAAGTAAAGATAATTATTTACCTTTCAAGTAGATTTTATTTTGAATTACTTGAAGTAAAATTACACATAAAATTATTTATCACAGCAATATAGAATGAATTCTCTATAATCGTGATTTTAATTTAAAAAAGGTAGGGTTAACTATACATATTTTACAACAATAATAATTAAAGTGGTATGTTCTGAATCTATGGTCAAAAATATATAACAGTCAATGAATGAAAATGAAATATATGTTTTAAAAAAAATGTATTTCAGATTATCTATATTAATAAAATGCAAATTTCATAAGTTTTGTTCACTAAAAACTTTCGTTACAATGCATCAATTTCAACCAAATTTTCAACATTTATGTAAAACGAGATGGAGCAGGTTTTGCTTAACATCAAAATATATTTCCTAACATTAACATGCGTAACTTCGCTGTTATCGATTAAATACAAAAAAAAATCAACAGAGTTAATTTTATTTATATATAAATACAAAATTAAATTTCAACAGAGTTAATTTTTTTACACACTAGCTAATAATCTCAATCTAAAAATATAATATAAAAAGTCAACAATGAAGAGTGAATGTAAGATAAAAAGCTAACAATGAAGAGTAAATGTAATATAAAAAGCCAACAATGAAGAATGAATGTAAGATAAAAAGCCAACAATGAAGAGTGAATGTAATATAAAAAGCCAACAATGAAGAATGAATGTAAGATAAAAAGCCAACAATGAAGAATGAATGTAAGATAAAAAGCCAACAATAAAGAGTAAATGTAATATAAAAAGCCAACAATGAAGAATAAATGTAAGATAAAAAGCCAACAATGAAGAGTAAATATAATATAAAAAGCCAACAATGAAGAATGAATGTAAGATAAAAAGCCAACAATGAAGAGTAAATATGATATAAAAAGCCAACAATGAAGAATGAATGTAAGATAAAAAGCCAACAATGAAGAGTAAATGTAATTCAAAAAGCCAACAATGAAGAATAAATGTAAGATAAAAAGCCAACAATGAAGAGTAAATATAATATTAAAAGCCAACAATGAAGAGTGAATGTAAGATAAAAAGCCAACAATGAAGAGTAAATGTAATATAAAAAGCCAACAATGAAGAATGAATGTAAGATAAAAAGCCAACAATGAAGAGTGAATGTAAGATAAAAAGCCAACAATGAATAGTAAATGTAATATAAAAAGCCAACAATGAAGAATGAATGTAAGATAAAAAGCCAACAATGAAGAGTAAATCTATATATATATAATTGAATGTCTGTCTGTCTGTTCTCTGTCTGTCTGTACTCTATAGATTCAAAAACCATACATCCAATCGCCGTGAAATTTTGGGATATTATTAGGTATATCACCGGGAAGGTTTTTGAAAAATAATTTCATGAATATCTTGAATATCCTTAGAGTTATTTGCAGATTTGTAGATTTAACTCGCAAGCAGCGCCCCCATTGTGACGATAATAACAAGTTTTCTTATCACTAAGTTTGTTATCTTAAATATTATTTATCAAAAGTAAGATTATCTCAGGATGACACGGCAATTTATTTGAGACAAGAATAATGATACAATTCCAAGGCGAAGATACTATTCCTTTAACTTCCAATTACCGAGGAAACCAATTAATATTGATTTTATTCAACTTATCGAGTATTTTTCAAGGGACCAGGAAAAAATGTTCACTAGATAAAACTATGATTTTCTAATATAGAAAATTAGGAAAGACAAAATTCAGGATGACACGGCACACAGGGACCGGGAAAAAATGTTCACTTTATCGAGAGATTCAAATTTACGAGTTTCAAATTATCAAAAAATATATATTTTTTTAAAATAAGTTTTTAGAGAATTGTTTTAACAAATGTTCGCTAGACAAACCTTTACTCGGGTAAAACCCGGGCGAAGCCGGGCACATCCGCTAGTATAATATATATATGTGATATGATCCTGTCGACTCTTCTGTGATATGATCCTGTCGACTTTCAATGTGGCAATATGATAATAATGTGGGGAGAGAGAAATAAGGAAACCACAAGTTTGGAAAAGGAATTCCAGGCAACCAGCGAGAGAGAGGTAGCGCGAGGGGCTGCCACCGCTGAACGACCGTTCGTGTCGCACACCACCCCCCAACTGTCCAAAAATAGTCCTGAGGGTTCCAAGAAAAGCCCCTTCCAGAATGTGGCCAGTGGTTCAAAATGGCCGTAACTTAGTTGCCTTCTATCGACGTCTCTCTCTCGTTGACTGTAGGTTTACTTTATTATTCCTGGAAGAGCATATATTATGACATATCTATATTAATAAAATGCAAATTTCATAAGTGGTGTTCGCTAAAAACTTTCGTTACAATGCATCAATTTCGACCAAATTTTCAACATTCATGTAAAACGAGATGGAGCAGGTTTTGCTTAACATCAAAATATTTTTCCTAACTTTAACATGCGTAACTTCGCTGTTAGCGATTAAATACAAAAAAAAAATCAACAGAGTTAATTTTATTTATATATAAATACAAAAAAAAATCAGCAATTCATTCAACTCAATCTAAAAAAATATTCAAAACAAGCAATTTTAAGATAACACCATATGTAAAACAGTCGGCCAAGAAAACAACAACGATATTACATCTTTCTCACATATTCACACACAATCTTGATTAATAATTAAAACTAATCTTGAACATTGTTTATTATACTTCATAATATATAATATTCGTTAGGCAAACTTTCACTCGGATAAAACCCGGGCGAAGCCGGGTACACATCCGCTAGTATATATATATATATCCTGGTCAGGTGTTGATATTAAAAATAATGAAAGCATATCCTGACCAGGAGCACATGTGCATTACCAAACATGTCATTCTGTACCCGTAGAAGGACATCTTGTCCAAAAGCTTGTACCATCATCCTCTTATATAAAGCTCTTCTTCCTGACTTGTGTTTCTTCCCCTTCTATAGTGAATAGGGAGATTATCGTTATGTTAAAATGATAAATAACAAACGAAGATAGGGTGTATAAAGTTGTTCTTTGTCGCTTTATGTGTTTGTACTTCAGATTCAGTGTCAAAGAATGTTAACGGTGTCTAGGTCCTGTCCTACGACAGTCGGCGATCTGAGGTCATCGAGCCAAACTTCGTGTACGTTGCTGCCCTGTGTGATCCAGAACATGTCTGTTCTTCCTGTATCAAGTAAGTTGTTCTTTTTTATCCTTTTCCCCTTCCAGAATAATTTTATTGACCTTTTTTTGGAAAAATAAAATAATTTTATTGACATCTTGTCAATACATATAAAGTGCACAGTCTACACTATTTTAAAAAGATGATTATATATATACATGATACTATGTACAATGAACATGGCGCCTCTGCCAGCGCTGCAGAGTTTGGTAGTGAATCACCAGCGGTTCTCCAGCGACACCACGTATTTCGCGATCTACAAAGAATACGTATATCACGTACTTCGCCGCTGAAGAGATGGTGATTGCGTGGTCCTCGAGACCAACTGAAAATATTAACTTGAAAACAACTTTATTGATGTTTCTAACAAACCTCATTTGATTCTAAATTAATACAGTAAACGTCATTTTAGCAACTATGACAATGGTTCAACAAAAATAAGAAAATATCAAATATACGAAATAAAACTCTGAGAGAAGAATTATAAAAACAATAACGAGACTCAGAATAAAACCCCTATAAAGGAATGACAATACATCCAGATGGCACAAGAAACTATAGGACATGCAATAACTGTCCTGGTGTGGAACTATCACCTACCCACATATTCTCATGTCCAGCATTGGCCGCAGCCTTGCAGAAAATTGAGATGGACCCAGAACAGCAGCTTTACACACCTGAGATAGAGAACATTGCGACTGCTGTGATAGAGATGTACGGAGACATCTGAGGCTCTTCATTGGACACGACAACAACAATTATATTACGATGCACTAGCGCGCCATCTGTTATCAAATTACAAAACTATTTTAGACGCGTAATATTCTTTTTAAAATAGAACAATTTCTACTGCCCTTACTGCAATGGAAAAATTAAAGGGAGGGCCTGGCTCATCAATGGTGAACCCTCCCAGCCGTTTCGCCAGTTTAATCTACCATACCGCTGTTATATTGCATTTTTGGAACTTCCTTTTATAGTGATACTGATGCTTGACTCTTCGAATGGCTATTTTGAATGAACTATGGACATAAGCTTTTAGGACAGCAGAATTACATATAATTATAAATATATAATATGCTTCGAGCAATCGCTCTTCCGCAAATATCGATTTGTGTCATTTATTTAAACAATTATATTACGATGCACTAGCGCGCCATCTGTTATCAAATTACAAAACTATTTTAGACATTCGAAGAGTCACAAGCATCAGTATCACTATAAAAGGACGTTCCAAAAAAGCAATATAACAGCGGTATGGTAGATTAAACTGGCGAAACCGCTGGGAGGATTCACCACTGATGAGCCAGGCCCTCCCTTTAATTTTTCCATTGCAGTAAGGGCAGTAGAAATTGTTTTATTTTTAAAAGAATATTATGCGTCTAAAATAGTATTGTAATTTGTTAACAACAATTATAAATGGAAATTTTGCTGTGAGCTCAATTATCTATAAAAAAATATGGTCATCTCTCCCACCAAAATTGTAATGATTTCATTAAATTCCTTGTGGATAACACTGAATTAAGTTCGCACTGCACCGACAACGGAAACCATGGTCCTACACGTGACGCTTCTCATTTTTTCAAAGCTGTGTGTCGTGGAACTGTCAAAAAAACAAAGGCCGGTATTTTGCGAAGACGGTCAATAGATGATGGTGTCTAGGTTTGAAGTCTATTTTGACGGGAGAGGTGACCATTATTTCATATAGATAAGAAGTAAATTCTTGCTTCCCGATTGTTCAGAAGGTTTTTTTAAATTTTATTTTGACTTAGAGTGCTATGCCCCCCCTAGGAACACTTGCACATTAAAAGTAAACTAAACACAGAAAGAAATATTTTTGAAATATGTACAAGAATTAGTATGCACGTTTAGAGAATGAAAAGAGAAAAATATCAACACAATTGAAATATGTACAAAGGCTTGGTATGCAAATTTAGTTTAATGAAATCAAATCTAAAGTATTGTGCGTATTCGAGGAAAACAATTGGTACCTTTGAGGAAGAACCTGAAGAAAGGCAAAGACAAAGATGTAGTTTTGATGATTGCATCTGTGTTAAAGTGCTGGATTTAATATTACAATAATTTATAATATAAGACATTATTTCATTACGATTTTTTAAAATCTATATACACTCATATATACACTTGGATAAAACTTAAGGAAGTTGTACTTTTCAGCATGTATATTGGGATTCAGACAACAAAGATATTTGATACACAGTGACCTTTATTGAAGAAACACGAGATAACCAGATGTGAACAAAATTGACTCTGTCTCAAAAACGGATGACCAGCGACATAAAAGAATTTCTACTTCCTTAAGTTCTGTCCATGAGTGTAAAGAAATTTTCCATTGTAATTACTATGATGAAAATGTTGGGAGTTTGTTATTAATCGTTTTTCATCGCAATGGCAGTTGAAAAAAAAACCTTGCTGAGGTTGTTTCCTTTCTTATATAGATGACACTCCAAAACCCAATGTGTTGATTATAAGCCGGGATGTTGCAGGGTGCGGCAGGGACGTGGGGAAGACCAAGAATCTGCGGACGGCGAAGACGGAAGCACGGCCGTGCTAGGGAGCGGAGCCCCGCTGTACGTCGCCGTGACGGTCCCGCTGCACGAAGCCGGGCCAGGACCGCTACAGTGCGGTCCACGGCTGAGACCCGAGTCGGTGCTGGCCCTTGAAGCCACGCTGTGGGCACTTCGCGGGCTGCAGGTGGGCGCTGTGGTGGTGGACACGTGCGGCTCCCCGCTGCTGGCCGCCCGGAGACTCCTACGGCACCCACAGGCCGTCGTAGCTGCCATCTCCCTGGGTGGCCCTGCAGAGACCCGTGCGGTCGCCGAACTGATGGCTCCTCTCAACGTCACCACAGTTTCAGCCCACCGAGCCGACCGTGTACTACACGTGTCACCCTCCCAGGAACGTATCTCCCACGCTGTCCTATCAACATTACGTAGTGCCGGTTGGACACACGTCGCGTTAGTCCATAGCTCCGGAGAGAAGGATTCCGCTAACATCTTCCAACAACTTGCTGAGAAGGAAGGCATCTGCGTAGCCACACAGGTAGAGATCAACGAATTCAACAACACCCGGGAAGCCCTCGACGAAGTTCTACGAACAAGGAAACGTGGAGTCACAGCCGTCGTACTGTGGTGCAACGAGGCCGATACCACGCAGTTCTTCCACGACGTTCACCACGCGGCCAACGAGGGTCTAGTCAGACCTGGAGACTTCGCCTGGCTCTCAGCAGGAGACTGGGGCTACCACCTCGACACCATCCGCGGCTCGGAGACCGAAGCCTTGGGAGCGTTAGTCTTCCGTCCACAGATGGACGAAGATCCTGAACTCGTGGACTACATGAAAACCTTGAATCCAGCACATGGCGGAACATCCTGGCTGACAGAACTATGGAATCAAGAAGTTCACTGTACCTCTCAGGATCCCAAGTGTACAGGATCACTGCCAGCTTGGGGACCACTGATATGGGGAGCTGCTAGAGCCGCGGGTGCTGTGGCTACAGGGGTTGTCAGACTGCGCAGGGAGGTGTGTCCCCAGGAACAAGGACTGTGCCCCAGACTGCTGCGACAACCCCACCTCAGGGAACTGCTGGCTGGGGCAGTACGTAGGAGCGAGGTCTTCACCCCCAGCGGCCATGGCGAGGTCCCCGTCGACGTCTTCAACCTACAGATGGTCCCCGGGAATGGATTCGCCTACCAGAAGGTAAGTGGTACTTCAGTCCTTCAATCATCAATAAGAGAGGACACTACACGATCATAAACTTCACATAGAATGACTTGCTAAATTCTTTCTACAAACTGGGAGAATTTCCACAAACCTTCCACTGCGGTGGGAGTTCTCTGGAATAGATACCTCAAGAAGCCTCTAACCCAAAATTCTTTTTGGTCGTAGTGGTACTGCCTACTCCACGCTGACAAGCGCCAACAGCGCTAAACGCGTTCGTGGATGACTTTTCTTTATTATCAAGAAATTGGGTTGGCCATATATAAGGGAACAGGCTAAATCAATGTTTAGTTGATTACTGTTCCACCAGATAGTGCTCTGCCTTCTAAAAAGCGCATGTGCTCCTGGTCAGGATATGCCTTTTTTATTTTTAGATTCCTCTTTGTAAACTTCTCTTTCAGATTCCTTTCATTTCTAAAATGATCTTGGTAAGGTTAGATATAATAATTATGATGCATCAGCGCGCCATCTGTTATGAAAATTTGAAACTATTATAGACGCGTATGATTCAGTAAGGGCAGTAAAAATTGTTTAATTTGTAAAAGAATCATACGCGTCTATAATAGTTTTGAATTTACCTATAATAATTAATAAATAAAAATATATTTTTAAGAAAGCTTTTATTTAAATGCACTAAAGAAGAAAAAATAAAATATTTTATCTTCTGTCATTGAGCAATTAGATATATCTGAGTGAAAATAAAAGCGGCGGGGGACGATCATCATGAATTTCGAACCTAATGTGATTTAATATGTAGCAGCTGATAGCGAATTTTTATAAGTGTTTGCTATATTTTTTTTATCTCTTCTCTAAATATGTTCCACTTAGTATAACATCCTTTAGTTTTGTCCATGAGTGTATATCGGGATTCAGACAACAACTCTGAAAGATATTACAGTGACAGAAGACACACGAGATAAGCAAGTGGGAACAAAATTGCCACTGTATCCTTAAAAAATAATATTAATAACAGACCACCGGCGACCTAAAAGATTTTCCACTTCCTTAAGTTTTTTTTCATAAGTGTACATGCTAGAAGGTACAATTGTCCTCATGAGTGTATTAATAGAGAATTTTGTAGTTGTTGATTACACTGTTTAGTTTTGTTGTGATGGTGGTTGTAAGGTGTTGTGTTGTGACCAGGTGGGGTATTATGACCATCAGCTACACCAAGTTGCCAACGCCGCCACCTATGGACCAGATGGCAGCCGTAAGCCACTCGCCAGTCGTCGTTCTTCCTGTTCAGACTGTGGTAGCTGTGGCCATGTTGAAACTGCCAGATTCCCATCGCCTGATGGTATCATACTGGTTGGTGTCTTCCCTGTACATCACCGCGGGGCACTACCGTTCCAATGTGGGGCTCTACGCGACGTGTCAAGTGTCGAGGCATTCCTGTGGGCTCTGGATGCCGTCAACTCCGACAACAGTCTCGGTGTCAAGCTAGGAGGACTCGCCATTGACTCCTGTTCCAACCGTGACAAAGCCTATCGTGATGCTACCAACATACTAAGTGGCAAGGATACCGTAACTGGATTATTGGTACATCAAACTTCAACGGAACTTAATCCACTTGCAGAACTTGCTGCTCCATTAGGACTTCCAGTCATTTTACCACTCTCGGTGGACATAAGTCCGCAGGTTTCTACCAGCCTGGTGCCCCTAGCACCATCCCATCAAGAACTATCTTCCTTGGTGTCATCCGTACTTCTACGTCTTCAATGGACCCACGTCTCTCTACTGACATCGGCAGCACGTCAGGACCTTGCCCAGCATTTCAGTACCGTGGCTGATCAAGCTGGTATACATTTGGCTCTCATGGAGACAATACCTACTGGAGCATACGACATGTCTGCTTTGGTCGCCAGAGTGGAGGACAAACAAAGACGTGGAGCTAGGTTAGTTAGCTTCAATCTCACACACACAAATTTCAACCCTATACATGTTATACAGTTTCAAATGCTTTTCTTTTAAGCCAAAATTCTCAGCTATCGAAGAAACACCAATAATAGACACCATTGCAAGAGAAATGACCACCCAGTATTTATAACAATAGATACAATAGGTTGTTGCTGAACGTCATTCTTCCAATTATGGCAAAAGAATTAGTAAAAAAAGTCAAATTGTATTATGATACGTCAGCGCGCCATCTGTTATGAAAATTCGAAACTATAATAGACGCATATGATTCTTTTGAAAATTAAATAATTTCTACTCTACTTACTGCAATGGAAAGATTAAATTCACCACTGATGAGTCAGGCCCTCCCTTTGATTTTTCCATTGCAGTAAGGGCAGCAGAAATTGTTTAATTTTCAAAAGAATCATACCCGTCTATAATAGTTTCGAAAAGTCAAATTTTACTCAGGTTGATTAATCAAGAGAAAGACATATGTTAATCGTACAACTATGACGAGTGCCAACGGCCTGAAACGCGTATGTGTTTAGCTTCTCTTGATTAATCAAGAAAGGGTATTTTAGGCCAATTATGGAATAAATAAAAATCAACGATTAATTGATATTTATTCCGACACTTGGCACTAACCATCAGCAACCTTTAGATCAGTAGATGCAGATCTCCTCAGCGGAATGAGTGACAGCGAGTCACTAAAACGTCTGGAGTTAAATTATTGATTGATGTGGCAGCTGTGTTTTTCTCCGAATTATCTTATAACCAACAAACGGTCTTCAGAACTATTTAGTTCAACTTACTAAAATAACGGTAATTTTTAAGACATGTGGTGCACTTACAGTAAAAACAGTCGCCTATTTCTACTCACCATGATTATCATGGCCTGTACCACGTGTACTAGGGATAATAATAATAATGTGTGGACATGTGGTGCACTTACAGTAAAAACAGTTGCCTATTTCTACCCACCATGATTATCATGGCCTGTACCACGTGTACTAGGGATAATAATAATAATGTGTGGACATGTGGTGCACTTACAGTAAAAACAGTTGCCTATTTCTACCCACCATGATTATCATGGCCTGTACCACGTATAATAGGGATAATAATAATAATGTGTGGACATGTGGTGCACTTACAGTAAAAACAGTTGCCTATTTCTACCCACCATGATTATCATGGCCTGTACCACGTGTACTAGGGATAATAATAATAATGTGTGGACATGTGGTGCACTTACAGTAAAAACAGTTGCCTATCTCTACCCACCATGATTATCATGGCCTGTACCACGTATAATAGGGATAATAATAATAATGTGTGGACATGTGGTGCACTTACAGTAAAAACAGTTGCCTATTTCTACCCACCATGATTATCATGGCCTGTACCACGTGTACTAGGGATAATAATAATAATGTGTGGACATGTGGTGCACTTACAGTAAAAGCAGTCGCCTATTTCTATCCACCATGATTATCATGGCCTGTACCACGTGTACTAGGGATAATAATAATAATGTGTGGACATGTGGTGCACTTACAGTAAAAACAGTTGCCTATTTCTACCCACCATGGTTATCATGGCCTTTACCACGTGTAATAGGGATAATAATAATAATGTGTGGACATGTGGTGCACTTACAGTAAAAACAGTTGCCTATTTCTACCCACCATGATTATCATGGCCTGTACCACGTGTATTAGGGATAATAATAATAATGTGTGGACATGTGGTGCACTTACAGTAAAAACAGTTGCCTATTTCTACCCACCATGATTATCATGGCCTGTAACAAGTGTATTAGAGATAATAATAATAATAATAAAACGGTAATTTTCAGCAAGATTTAACAGTTAGGCTTTATAAGATATTATAACGTATGTTAACCAAATAGACGTAATAAGAAAAAGCCGAGTTGTACTTTCTTATATTGTGTTGATGGCCTGTTCCTTGTTCCAAAATAACTTTACTAGGTACCACTCAAAAAGAGAAACCTACCTTATGTTATATACATTAGAAATATTAACAGGTTCTTCACAGAAAAAAAAGTGTACAATGCGGGATTCTATGGACGGTTCATGACTTTCGGGAATCGAGGGTTTTAACCACTTGTACACCCACTTCTTGTGTTGATGGAGATTGCTTTTCTGTGAGATTTGACCATAGTGGTGTGTTCAGAGTGGTTGTATCGTTCCTGACCTCTAAAGACCTGGACCTGTACTTGGAAGCGATGGGAAGTCCAAGAGGGACTGTGCTCTTACACGCGGCCCTTGGAGACGATCTGTCGCCCCTGCTTCGACATCCTGAGGCTGCTCTTGGAGCTTTGGTTCTTCGTCCTGGATCCCCAAACCTTCCCGGGCTTGAGCGGCATTTACGTCTCGGAAACGCCACCTGGATCAACCCCTGGCTACATGAAGCATGTCCTAACGGCCCTCCCTGTCAACTACGTACAGGTCCTTTGCCCCTAGCAACAGCTCAGGGTGTATTTGCAGTTGCCAGGACTCTAGAAGAGCTACGTAGAGCGTTATGTCCTCCTACTGGCCCTGTTGTATGTCCCCAGCTAAGAGAGAAACTGCCTGGCGTCTTGCTGCCTCCATTACGGGCCGTCACACAGTATGAAGTAGTTGTTGCAAACTATGTTCGAGTGGGACCGGGACAAACTGCCTTCCTCCCTGTCGGATCCTTCCACGCGGGACAGCTAGCACTCAACGTATCCGTGCTGAGAGGTTACGATCCCAATACTGGCCGGGATATCGCCTTGGAGTCCGTCAGGACTTTCTGTTTGGACTGTAGTCCTGTACGGGGTCCGCCCGATGCTCTACAGGTAAACCTCCCTTTAATGCCCTCCTTGATGAGCCCTTCTATGAGGCAATCACCATCCCGAAAGTATTCACTTTCCTTTGATAACTAGTAACCAATTACACTGAAAGTTTTCCAACAAAAACACAATTTAAAATGACAATTTCGCATTTTGAAAATCTTAAGTAGGATATAGCAATCAGCATAAATGCAAAAGGTTCCTTTATTAAGTTAAAAATGGCAAGTTTTCAAGCTTTATCTCATCATCAGGCCACTTGTTTCGTAAATACATCTTTATATACAGTTATCAGCGTCATATTCAATTCTTTCTTAATCAATTCTGTCACCGTTTGCTTTTGTGAATGGAATAAATACCCAAATATGGCTATTTCTCGTAACCATCGGTGGTTCAGTGGTAGAATGCTCGCCTGCAACGTCCGGGTCATTCGGCTAGTATAATATATTGTTACACCAGGTTGCGGCTTGGCAGACTCTTCAGCCTGGATTCTCTCCTGTGCTGGGTCTTGCATCTTACCAGAGCGTGTTTCAACCATCCTACAAATTTATAAAAGGGAATAACGAGATAAGTCTTCTTTAAGTAGCCACCAGAATCCTTTATTTATTTTCTCACATCAAAGAGAGCAGTGAAGTCACAGTGTACCTAAATACAAATGATGATAAATTAATAATCTGTTTTAAATAAATATCATAGAATATTTTATATAAAAATAAATAAATATATAATTTAAATTTCAAATATATTAAAACTAATATAAGAAATACGCCATTAATCATGATGTAACACTTCCCCCTCTCCAGAGGTCGTCACGTCCTCGTGATTGACCTCATCAATTCTTTCAAAATAGGGTTTGATTCTTGAGACATGGACAATCAATGGGTCTTGGCCAGGATTATCTTTTGGTTCAATTAAGTAATTTACGTTGGACAGCTTCTTTAATATTCTATATGGGCCAAAATATTTTCTCAGTAGTTTCTCACACTTTCCTATTTTCCTAATTGGTGTCCAAACTGCTACTAATTCTCCTGGTTCGTAGCTTCTTTCCATGTGTTTCTTGTCATAGTTCTTTTTCATTCTTTCTTGAGTCTTTATTGTGTTGTTAATAACTAATTTTCTTGTTCTGTTTATTTTGTCTAAGTGATGTTTTATGTATTCATCATAATCATCTTTGTCAATGTCCACCGAGATATTCCTGTCGTCCAAAAGAGACGTGGGTTCTCTTCCAAACATCAGGAAAAAGGGAGAATATCCTGTGGTTTCCTGAATTGTAGTATTGTAAGCGTGAGTGATGAATGGGAGTATTTCGTCCCAATTTTTCTGATCAGTGTTCACATACATACTGAGCATATTGATCAATGTTCTATTTAACCGCTCTGTCAATCCATTAGTCTGGGGATGATAGCTCGTTGTGAAGCAATGTTTAATCTTGCACGTTTTCATCACCTCTTTCATTAAATTACTGGTAAATTGAGAGCCTCTGTCACTAATAAGATATTGTGGGGCTCCGTGCCGAAGAAAAATATCCTCTACTAGAAATTTAGAAACTTCTTTCACTGTTGCTTCCGAGACTGCTCTTGTTTCTGCATATCTAGTGTAGTAGTCCGACAGCACGATTATCCATTTTTTCCTGTTTTTCGTAGATGGTAGTGGACCAACAAAGTCAATTCCAATTCTTTCGAAAGGAAAGTTGGCTGGGGGGATGGGCTGTAGTAGTCCAGAAGGTAATTGGTTTGAGCCTTTCCTACTTTGGCAAAGGTGACACGTCCTAACGAATTCTGAGACATCCTTTAGCATGGATGGCCAAAAGTATTTACTCTTTATTCGGTACATGGTTCTGGCGACGCCCAGATGGCCATTCGACATATGATTGTGATATTCTTTCATAATTTCTCTCTTTTTATTCTCTGGAACCACAAGCAACCACGCCCTGCCTTCAGGGTTCGGGTTTTTCTTAAAGAGGCATCCATCTTCTTCTTTAAAGTTTTGCGCAATTGATCGCCTGCTTCCATTAAGGTTTTTCTTAACACTTTCGATAAATTTATCCTCTTCGTCTGTTATTTGATTTAAAAATAGCCTTTCAAAATCCTCATCCCAATCAGTTTCTGGTAAGGGCCCCCTAGATAAGCCATCGGCGTCCAGATGCTTCTTTCCCGATTTATGTATTATATCGAAGTCATATTCTTGAATTTTCAATGCCCATCTTGCCAATCGACCTGTTGGATCCTTCAAGTTTTTGAGCCAGCATAAGGCGTGATGGTCTGTTACTATTTTAAAGTGTCTTCCATAAAGGTAGGGTCGTAATTTTGACATTGACCAGACAACGGCCAGACATTCTTTTTCAGTGGTTGAATAATTTTGCTCCGCTTTACTTAGGGTACGACTCAAATATGAGATCACCTTCTCTTCACCACCGATGTCTTGGACAAGTGTTGCACCTATGCCGATGTTGGACGCATCAGTATGAACATAAGTAGGTGCATTTGGATTGAAGTGACCTAAAATTGGTGGACTTAATAGTGCTGTTTTTAGGGTTTGAAACGCTTCCTCTTGTCTTTCTGTCCAGGTAAATGATACACTTTTTTTTATAAGGTTGGTCAAAGGGTCAGCAATTTTTGAAAAGTCTTTGATAAATTTTCTATAATATGAACACATTCCCAAAAAGGATTGTACTTCTTTGACCTTTTTGGGTCGAGGAAAATTTCTGACAGCTTTGATGTTATGTTCCGCGGGTTTTATACCATGTTTGCTCGTTATATAGCCGAGAATCTCCAATTCTTCAAAAGCAAATCGGCATTTTTTGTCGTTTAACCTTAAATTAGATTCACGAAAACATCTAAAAACAGCTTCAAGTCTTTTGAGGTGCGTTGGAAAATCCGGGCTATATATGATAACATCATCCAGATAACACAAACAAATTTGCCATCTCAGATTTCCAAGCATATTCTCCATATTTCTCTCAAAGGTAGCAGGCGCGTTACAAAGTCCAAAAGGCATCACGTTGAATTCATATAATCCATGCGCTGTAGTGAAAGCTGTTTTCTCTTTGTCTCTTTCTTCGACTTCAACTTGCCAATATCCAGATCTGAGGTCTATTGCTGAGAAGTGTGTAGATCCTTGGAGAGTATCCATAACTTCGTCTATTCTAGGGATCGGATAGACATCTTTTACTGTCACATTATTCAGTTTTCTGTAGTCCACACAAAATCTGTATTTACCATCTCGCTTCTTGACCAATATTACTGGAAAAGACCAGGGGCTAGAAGATGGCCTAATTATGCCTTCTGTAAGCATCTCGTCAATTTGCTCTTTTATAATATCTCGTTCTTTAGCACTTACCCGGTAAGGCTTGTGTTTAATTGGCTTCGCGTCTTCTGTGTCTATCCGATGTTTTGCCAAATTGGTTCTCCCTAATCTCGATGAAAAAAGATCTCCATACCTTTCTAAAACTTGTTTTAACTCCTTCTGTTCCTTTGGTGAAAGATTTTCGTTTATTTGGAATCTAGGTTCTTCGTTCTTTTCTACCTCTCTTTCTCGACTCACATTTATTTTCGCTGGACTACTTCCAAAAGCCAATGTTTGGTTTTTCATTATTTTTAACGGTCGAGGATACGGATTAGTTATCCAGATGTGTGTTTCCCTATTTATAACATTGATCAAGCTTCTTGCTAGACGAAGTCCATTTGTTTGAAACATTTTGCTGCTCTCCTCGATAATATATTCTCCATCCTCTGTTTCTACCAATGCCTTGATCAATTTCATGGAACATTCCGGTACAATGGAATCCTTGGCACTCTTTATTTTCAACATTTCAAAATTGATTTCGTCATGATTATTCGTCAAATCATATTTTATAGTTTCTTGCTTACAATCTATTTTTGCGTTCATTTTCTTAAGGAAATCTCTCCCAAGAATTAATGTCCGTAAATGCGTTTTCAATATCACAAAGTTGTGTGATAATGTTTCGTCATCAATTTTTATATTTAAAAATATACTTCCTACCATGTCCAATTTTTTTCCATCGGGTCCTGCACAAATTTTTGCGAGTTTACTTATACCATGGCCTGTATCGAGGGCCGTTCTGAGGTCGACCACTGAGAGGTCAGCACCTGTATCAACCAAAGCTTCAAAAGTCCCTATCTTGTCCACATTAATTTTTAATTTGTATTTAGGGTCCAACTTCTTGATTCCGTTTATGGTCGACTTGCTTTGATTGACAGATTCAGGCGCGACGCTTAGTTTAAATCTTCCAACACGGAATATCTATTCCGGGTAGGAATATTTGTCTGTGTGCTATGACATACATCAGCATAAAGCCGAGGTCCTGATTTCTCTGATATTTCATTCATTTGGCATTTTTCTTCGACCTTCTCTTGGGTATCTGCTGGATCCTCTTCTAGGATTCTTATAAACTTGACCCTACAATAACGGGCCACGTGCCCTGGCTTGTTACATTTAAAGCAGATTGGTCTTCCATCTTCCGTCCTATTTTTGCTCAATTCTTGGCTTTTATTGTAAGTGTTTCTCTGAAGGTTTGGTTTCGGCACAAAGTTAGGATTATAAGGACGTCTAGGGGTAGAGGGCTGGGGAAAGTTGTTTCGATACTGTCTGGGGGTAGGATGGGAGTCGTTCTTGTAATTATTGGAAACAGGGGCTTGGGGCCTGGAAGTGGTCTGGTAGTTTCGTGCGGCAGTCGGCGGCACGTACCTCGATTGTTGTTGGGGTCTAGAATAGCGTGGACCGTTATATAGGTTTCTGGATTTCTCCACACGTTCCCGATACTTCTTTTCAAAAGAATCCATTTTCTTGCACACGACAAGAAGGTCATCGGTCGTTTTAGGAGGGTTCAGGTAGAGCGCGAATGAGTACTCTTTTTTCAGTCCTCCAATAACATGTTCAATTTTTGTTTCTTCTTCCATTGCGGGGTCAACCTTGTTGCACAACACTAGAATGTCTTCCGCGAACCTGATTGCTGGTTCATTCCAGTGTTGCATTCTGTTGAGCTTCATTCTAAGTTCTTCTTTATTCGCGTCCAAAGAAAAATCCTGAATGAGGCGGATTTTAATATTTTCCCAGCTCGTGAAACTAGCTTTGTGTAAATTCAACCAGGTTTTAGCGCTTCCCGTCATGTTCATGGCGGCATAACGAGAGATAATGTAGTCTGCCCAATGGTACAAGAAGCCAATTTCTTCAAGAGATTCAATCCATGGGCGAGGGTCTTCCGTTCCATCATACTTGGGGATGTCGATGTTGGGATTCAGGACAACTGGGTCGGAACTAGCATCTCTACCAATTGTTACACCAGGTTGCGGCTTGGCAGACTCTTCAGCCTGGATTCTCTCCTGTGCTGGGTCTTGCATCTTACCAGAGCGTGTTTCAACCATCCTACAAATTTATAAAAGGGAATAACGAGATAAGTCTTCTTTAAGTAGCCACCAGAATCCTTTATTTATTTTCTCACATCAAAGAGAGCAGTGAAGTCACAGTGTACCTAAATACAAATGATGATAAATTAATAATCTGTTTTAAATAAATATCATAGAATATTTTATATAAAAATAAATAAATATATAATTTAAATTTCAAATATATTAAAACTAATATAAGAAATACGCCATTAATCATGATGTAACAATATATAGAGATATCAAAATTCGAAACTATTTTAAAGGCGTAAGATTCTTTTTGAATTTAAACAATTTCTACTGCCCTTAATTTTTCCATTGCAGTAAGGGCAGTAGAAATTGTTTAATTTCAAAAAGAATCTTACGCCTTTAAAATAGTTTCGAATTTTGATAACAGATGGCGCGCTAATGCATCATATATAGAGATGTAGAAGGAATCTACATAAATTTACATGTAAATAGTGTCCACTCTCTCAAGAACAAAATTATTTGATGTCGTTTTGAAGGAGACAGAGGTAATATTGTACAAACTTGATTATCTCGTGTGTCTTCAATAAAGGTCACTGTAATATATTTCAGAGTTATTGTCTAAATCCCGATATACGTGCTGAAAGGTACATAATTTTACATGTAAATTCCTACGAAACAATTGGCCTGATGAGCTAAAGCTTGAAAACTTGCCATTTTTATCTTAATAAAGAAACCTTTTGCAAATATCCTGATTGATATATTGTTTTTAAACCTTTGAAATTATTTTACGAATCTAAAATCTTAAGTAGTCACTTATATGAAAGGTCTGGTTGAATGCAACAAAGTGCTATGTACGTAGTTACTGTTCTCTCATGCAGTATTCGTGTGTCCAGGTCAACCCAAAGTCCGGCTTTGTCCTCGCTACATTCCTGTCAGTACACGAGGCATCTGATTCTGGATTCTTCCGCTGCGGTAATTTCAGCAGTCCTGCGGCTCTACAGAGTCTTGCAGCCGTGATCCTGGCGCTCAGTCGAGGTCCTAGGAATGGAGTCCAGCTTGGAGCTAGGATTATGGACTTCTGTGGACGTAAACAGTTAGCTTTGGAACGCCTCTTTACACTATACCAAAACTCTGACCCTAAGTCCATCATAGCATCTTTGAGTTTCGATATGTCAGCTGCTCGTGAGCTGGGACCCGTCCTGCAATCCTTACAAGTCCCTCAAATCACTGTAGCTTCACCATCGGAACCATTCGCTCTTGCTCCACCAGCAACTGACCAACTTCAGCCTCTCGCGCTCTTCCTGAAGGCATTCTCTTGGGATTACGTTTATGTCATCCACAGTAATGATGATTATGGCTCCAAAACGACAAAAGAATTCCTCAAAGTGGCAAATGCTAACGGTATCTGCCTTGCTGACTACTTCACACTCCCCAACGAAGCGACATCTGAAGTCATCATCGAATCCTTCCTCGGTCATCTTGTGGATAGTCAGGCTAGAGTCATTGTCGTCATAGCAGACGATGCCCTGAAGGCACGGAGAATTCTACAGGCTGCCAAGGTTGCTAAGGTCCTAAGCAAATACGTATGGGTCCTCAATGAAGTCTGGGACAACGACAAGTATATCCTTAATACCATTAAAGATGCGCCTCTTGATATCTTCAGCGTTAAAACTCAAGGTCTTGTCAACAAAGAATTCAAAGAATCCTTCTCAAAACTTAATCTCGATAATCCCGGATCGATTCCGAAGGAATGGTTGGAAGAATTCTGGCAGCATAACTTCCATTGCCAACTTCCAAGTAGCAGAGTCGTTCAGAAACAATATTCCGATATCTGTAGCCGAACAGAAAAACTAGACGTTGAGAGTATGGTACAGAATAGGCTGGTGTTCCAGACCATCAAGTCTGTTGAAGCCGTAGGAGAAGGTCTGAACAGATTCCTGAAGAGACATTGCTCGTTAACTGTAAAGAACATTGAAGAATGTGGAGCTAACGCCAGAACAGAACTCGCTAAAGAGATTAAATCAGCACTGGAGTGTCAGGACTGTAAGAATTCAGCTGGCGGACAGCAGATATTCCAATGGAAGATGGCAAAGGATTTCCATTCTTCCTACGTCCTTAGTGAGGTAGGTTGACATTTATAAAACTTTATAAAAGTTGCTGATGGCTTGCGCCATCTATCGGAATAAATATCAACTATTCGTTGTTTTTAATTATTCCAGAATTGGCCAAATACCCATTCTTGATGAATCAATGAATAGTTAATATTTATTCCGATAGATGGCGCAAGCCATCAGCAACTTTGAGTTTGCGCGATAAAGAGATGCCTTTTTCTTTTTTAATTTATGCACCTTATCCCAGTACAATATCACATTTGTACTATTTTTCACAGTATTTGCATATGTTGTGTACGTGCAGATCGGTCTATGGAACAGCGGCCAATGGACGTATCTGAAGAATGCCACCAGTTTGAACTACGTTCTGGGCAAGTTACCAGCGTCCACGTGTACCACTGAGGAATGCGGCAAATGCACCAATTTGATAGCCACCCAGGAAGCTCTGATGGTCGCAGGCCGTGATGGAGTCTTATCACGTCTGAAGACAGCCTGGGGTGTTACCATCACTTCTCTTTCTGTCTTAGGCATTTTCTTCGTGTTGGTCTGCACGCTCTACTTCCTGATGTCCTTCCCCGTCTCTGTGGGCACTACCATCCTTGGTTATATGATTCTCATGGGTGTTATGGCTCTGTATGGTGTCAACTTTGCATTCCTACTTGCCCCACCGAGTGAAGCCCTATTTGCATTAGGTCTTGCTTATTCTGTCGTCTTCTCAGGCATGGTTATCAAGGTCTTCAATACGTGGAGACGTCAGCGTAAGAACTGTGAAGGAATGAGTCCCATGGGATTACTTCTGCAGGCTGTTCTGTTGGCATCAGTGCAGGGAGGTATTATTGCGCTATGGCTGACTTTGGGTGGAGGTACCCGTAGTGATGTTCAGGAGTTTGCTGTCGCTTTGACGTATCCAGGCTTCCTGGCGTGTATCGCCGCACTACTGGCTGGTGTGACATGGTGGGATCGAGAGTCCAGATGGATGCTTGCATGTTGTGGACTCACAGCTGCTGTGTGGTCCTCCTGGGGTCTGGCTGTGTGGGGATTGGGACATGTAGCTCGCCCAGCTGTAGCGGCCAACTTGGTGTGTGCTACCGGCGTTATGCTCTGTCTCTATCTACGGAAGGTCTACCTATACTCCAAGCTGTCACGTGACCGCGAGATGAAAATGCGACTACAGCCTTCATCACCTAACCCTGCTTCCCTCTACGGCACGCTCCACGACAACCTCTCTCCTGTCCTCTTCGGTAAGTCCACTCTATAACAAACTTACTGTAGATGCTCAGAACCCTTTAGGTACCGTGAAATAACTTCACATATACTGCCCGGAGACTGAGAAATATTTGAAAAAATCTCAATTTGAAGTATTAATGAAATACGCTCATGAACAAAACTTAAGAAAGTGGAATGTCATCGGTTGTATGTTGTTGTTGTTTGAAGGAAACAAAGACAATTTCGTTTACACTTGGTTATCTCGTATGTCTTCAAAAAAGGTCACTGTAATATCGTTCAGAGTTATTAACGGTACAACTTCCATGAGTTTTTTCTACGAAGTGTATTTTTAATGTGTATAGGAAGTGACTTCAGGGGCATGGAACACCAATGACTTTGCAGAATTACGTCGGCAGCATTAGAGAAAATTTATATTCGAAAAAGAAAAGAGGTACGCGTCAGAAGCACTAGCATTTCCTCTCTTGCCGAGCGGAAAATTGATGTTGGTAGAACTGAAAGGATTCATCTTCCCATTCACAATCCACCAGGAGAGCCGAACTGGATCATAAGGAATTTTTAGAATAACCATTGATAGGTACTGTCTCTTCTTATCTTAGTTTTGTCCATGAGTATATATAGATAACACGTTATTTCCTTATGTTTACAAGGGTGGTTCCAAAAGTTCGTAAACACTTGCAAAAAATTGAAATACCAATATATATTATTCCCCATAATATTATTCGCCGTTATGTATAATGTCTTTGTATTTATGTATAAAGTATTGTATTATTATGTATTCGCCGTAATAATATTATTAACCAAGTAACAAGAAAAACACGAACTTTTGGGATAACCTTATAATAGGATTTTGAATAGCTTTTTACCTAGCAAATGGAGACAGTGCTTCACCGAAGTATTTGTGGATAGAATTGAAGATGGTTAAGATGTGTTTTGATCTTCCATTTCTACAAAATCATCAACATATACTTCGCCGAAGTATTTTTGAATAAAATTGAAGATGGTTGAGATGTGTTTTGATCTTCCATTTCTACAAAATCATCAACATATACTTCGCCGAAGTATTTTTGAATAGAATTGAAAATAGTTGAGATGTGTTTTGATCTTTCATTTCTACAAAATCATCAACATATACTTCGCCGAAATATTTGTGAATATAATTGAAGATGTTTTATGTGTTTTGATCTTTAATTTCTACAATTCCATCAACATTTACTTCGCCGAAGTATTTGTGAATAGAATTGAAGATGGTTAAGATGTGTTTTGATCTTTCATTTCTACAATTCCATCAACATATACTTCGCCGAAGTATTTTTGAATAGAATTGAAGATGGTTAAGATGTGTTTTGATCTTCCATTTCTACAAAATTATCAACATATACTTCGCCGAAGTATTTGTGAATAAAATTGAAGATGGTTGAGATGTGTTTTGATCTTCCATTTCTACAAAATCATCAACATATACTTCGCCGAAGTATTTGTGAATAGAATTGAAAATAGTTGAGATGTGTTTTGATCTTCCATTTCTACAAAATCATCGACATATACTTCACCGAAATATTCATGAATAAAATTGAAGATGGCTAAGATGTGTTTTGATCTTCCATTTCTACAAAATCATCAACATATACTTCGCCGAAGTATTTGTGAATAGAATTGAAAATGGTTGATATCTTTTGATCTCTAATTTCTACAATTCAATAAGCATACAGTAATGATTCAGTTTCTAAATGATCCATTAGGATAGAGTAGAGTGTTTATAATTATCCTATTGTATAATTACAAAATGTCATGGAGTCTTAAAGTCCACAAGTCCCCATGATGGAGAGCTGCTGTCGTTGGTTGGCTATCCAAGGGGACACCGCATGGAGGTGACAGCCAGATTTTGCCATCCTGGGAGAGTGTAAAATTCTCCAATGTTCCATCACAGAGCTTGCACGCACCGATGGAATGATGGAAGAATGGAAAGCCAACCAACCATCTATCACCCAAGTTCATTTATCTTTCGCCGGGAAGTCTCCCATTTAAACCTTCTTTCACCACTCAGTCTATGGCACACTGGATAAAGATAGTTACCTAGATTTACACTTCAATCAGAGTTTGGCGTTATTTTTCAATCAAAATCATTTCTAATCATACTACAATAACGTGTCATTGACTATAACTTCTGATGAACCTAACCTATCCATTCTTCTTCAGATTAAATTAACTATTGTCAAACATATGCTACAGGTTTCTGGGGGTGAGTTTATTTATCTTTATTAAACGTATTCTAGAGATTTTGGGCATCTCTGCCCTTTTACAGTACACAGAAACAAATAAATGCTTTTATATGTATAAATTGTCCCAATTGTACGTATATAAAGACAATGTATTTATCAAACAAATGCCTGGAGATGAGTATTTCTCACCTTTATTCAACGTATTCTCGAGCTTTCGGGCACCTCTGCTATTCTACAGGAGTACAAAGAAACATATAAACGTCGTTCTATATACTCCTGTAGAAGGACAGAGATGCCTGAAAGCTCAAGATTACATTTAATAAAGATCAAATAAACATATTTCCAGAAACCTGTAGCATTTATTTGATTAATATCCAGGAGATTTAAATCATTTAGCCATTGAACCAATTCAACTGGTATGGATGAAAATATAGATAAAGAATTCTTCCTGGATTAAATTTAGACGATAAAAAACATGGCGAAGGAAGACGAGTTTCTTTTATTGGTGCATTAGAGCTCTATTGCACCAATAAAAGAAACTCGTCTTCCTTCGCCATGTTTTTTATCGTCTAAATCGATGAAAATCTTGTTCAAAATAATTCTTTATATCAAATATGCAAATAGGGATTCTATTCAATAGAGTGAATAAATATAATATTAATATAGGAAATCACGAATGTTCCTTTTATATATATATAAAAAACTTCTACTATCCTTACTGAGGTGAAAAAATATTGGTAATATTTGGCTCATCAGAAGTTAACTCTTCCAGTGTCCCATCAATTTAAACTATCAAACAGCTTTTTAGAGCTCTAATACTGTATTGACGATCATGCTTATATATGCTACACTGAAGGGTGGAATCTTAGAAATTGTATTCAAGTAAACTATGGACATAAGTTTTTAGGACAGTAGTGGGGGTTTCTTGTCCACTCCATGGAACGGAGGGGTGCCATTGCCCCCGTTAGTCAGCCACATTTCAGAGTTCCCTGTTCACGGTTACCGTAGCGGCTCTGGGCTCAAAACACAGTACTTCGCCCTACAGGGCAATCCCTTACTTATGCTGCTTCTCCCGCATGCCACATAGAGGAAGACTTCTGGGCGGGATTTAGAACATTAGAATTACACATAAATAGCGAGCAATGTCTTCCGTAAACAATAAAAACAAGACAGTTGGGCATAAATTAATATAAAATGATAGCGCGCAATCCATATATAAGAAATGAAAGCACGAATGATTTTTCTATTGTACCTATTACAATGATAAATATATTGAGATGGCTAATCATTGGTAAATCTTCTCAACATATTCATCAGTTTAATCTTTCAGACTGCTTTACTATTTTATATGACCGGTGGTGAATAGTTAGCTGTTATTGTTTGTATTTATCGAGTATACGTGGTACAGGTCACGTTAATCTCAGTGGTTAGTTAGGAATTGTCCTTTTACTGTAAGTACACCTCTTCACATGCAAAAAGTAGTTAGGCTTTAACATCTACAAGGTGCCAGAGGTCCGTTAGGTTACTTGAACTACTGGTAGGTTGGGTGTGAACGAATTAGAGAACTTTGAAGCAAAAGGTTCTCAATGTGGGATTCGTTCCCAGATTATGATATTCGAATATCGAAAATTTTCATAAGCGTATAAAGATATATATTAAATTTATTAAAAATAGGGATTATATAGTTATATATATTTCAATTCTATCAATAATAAATTTAATGTTTCAATACAAAAAGGCTAAATAAAATTTTTGATCAAATATACGAAATGATCTACGCATGCGCAGATATAACATCACGTGACGTATAAAAATGTCTTCTTCTGAGTTCAATTCCGATTGGATAAAATATCTGACCAATGGAATGTATTAAAGAGATCTATAAAGGAGATTAACACAATGCTACTTAACTCTCTCACTACCAGCTTGTCTACATTTCAGAGTTCTCCCATCCAATCAGCAAATGGCAATGAGGGACCAATCAGAATCCGAGTCATTTACAAGACAATTTGGCTTCTACCTCAAGGGAGCACTCTAGAATTAAGATCCAACACCCTAGAGTGCAGTTTCATCTGAAATTGTTTCTTTTTCATTGGGTTTTATTCCGTTTCCATTACAATGGGAGATGTTTTCAACTTGCCGATTCATTTTGGATGAAAAATCTTTCTTTTTTTACCTTCTAATTGACATTGTAATTAATTCGTCTGCTACAAGCTCACCGATATG
>CP092864.1:138100434-138122999 GCA_030710605.1 Cordylochernes scorpioides | reverse complement strand
CATTGAAAGCAACAATAAACATTGGAATCAATCTATCCATTAACATAAAGCAATATCGCACCATCTATATATGGAAAATGAAAGGATTTAAAACACGAATGTTTATTTTATACACAAAACAAACTTCTACCCATTGTCTTATGAGATATTAGCTAGTTTTTTTTTTAATTACCAAAAAAGCCAAAAAAAATCGTTATATTTCTAATCATTGTTTAAAAACTATTATATATACTGAATTCAAAAGCCATCTATCAATAACATTTGTAAAAATGTTATTTTTTTAGTAATGTGTTTTTTATTATTATAATATCTCTACAGACCTTACCACAATGATTAAAGTTATGGTAACCTTCTCTTTCAATACCTTTTATCATTTCATTAAGGTCTACAGAAAGAAATTTATCATATAAAATATTGTCTAAAAATAATTATATACATTCATGTACAAAACTTAAGGAAGCTGTACCTTTCAGCATGTATATCGGGATTCAGACAATAACTCTGAAAGATACACTCATGGACAAAACATAAGGAAGTTGTACCCTTTAGCATGTATATCGGGATTCAGACAATAACTCTGAAAGATACACTCATGGACAAAACATAAGGAAGTTGTACCTTTTAGCATGTATATCGGGATTCTGACAATAATTCTGAAATATACACTCATGGACAAAACATAAGGAAGTTGTACCTTTTAGCATGTATATCGGGATTCAGACAATAACTCTGAAAGATACACTCATGTACAAAACTTAAGAAAGTTGTACCTTTTAGCATGTATATCGGGATTCAGACAATAACTCTGAAAGATACACTCATGGACAAAACTTAAGGAAGTTGTACCTTTTAGCATGTATATTGGGATTCAGACAATTACTCTGAAAGATACACTCATGGACAAAACTTAAGGAAGTTGTACCTTTTAGCATGTATATCGGGATTCAGACAATAACTCTGAAAGATACACTCATGGACAAAACTTAAGGAAGTTGTACCTTTTAGCATGTATATCGGAATTCTGACAATAACTCTGAAAGATACACTCATGGACAAAACTTAAGGAAGTTGTACCTTTTATCATGTATATCGGGAGTCAGACAATAACTCTGAAAGATACACTCATGGACAAAACTTAAGGAAGTTGTACCTTTTAGCATGTATATCGGGATTCAGACAATAACTCTGAAAGATACACTCATGGACAAAACTTAAGGAAGTTGTACCTTTTAGCATGTATATCGGGATTCAGACAATAACTCTGAAAGATATTACAGTGACCTTTTTTTGAAGACACACGAGATGTGTCCTAAATACCATAACCAAGATTTCCCCATACAGTGCCTTTAATTTGAACATAATCGCCCAATACAATATTAGGTTTTGAAAAAGCGGGATGTTAGATAAACTGGCGAAACCGCTGGGAGTGTCCACCACTGATGAGCCAAGCTTATTCAATATATTATCAATCAAATAAGAACAGTCGGAATTCTTGTATTTAATTTGTGAAAGAAAATTTCGTGTGATTTATAGTTACAATTATTACATAAACGTCATAAATAGATAGAAGACACTTCGGCCACACAGAAAAGGTTTTTAAAAAAATATAATTCTTCTAGCTGAAAAATATCTCTTATTTTGATAAATATAAATTTTAAAATGCAACAGGTATCGGGATGTGAGTTTCATTTCATTTTTTATTGTATTCTCAAGCTTTTGGGTTCTATATATGAGTGATATAATGCAAATGTTTTCTGGAGATGTGAGTTCATTTTATTAACGTTCTCAAGCTTTTTCGAGAGAATGCAATAAAAAATGAAAGTAATCTCATATCTCCAGAAACCTGTTGCACTAATCAATTAACTTATAAAGGGCCCGTAAAGCTTAAGAATGTAATAAAAATTTAAAAGAATCTTACAGCCCCAGAAACCTGTTGCACTATTAACTCATATTGTTGCACCAAGTTGAAGCTTTGCAGGGTCGTCGACCTTGGTTTCTTCCTTCTTGGTGTTATACACGTTTCCCGAGCGGGTTTCCATATTAAAAGTAAATAAATAAAATTAAATAAACATAAATTACCTTTCAAAGTTATTGTGTTTATTTATTCTTGTCTTCCTCGTAGGTTGCGATCCGCAGTCTTCGTCTAGGTCCTCCCTCGCTCCAATAAGCAATAAAGATATATATACAATAAATATTACAAAAGGAGTGACACTATAAAAAGGAATGATGATAGTCTAAATATTCTGTTTTAAATAAATATTAAATATCATAGAATATTTTAAATAAATGTAAGGGGCATTAAAATTGATGTAACACTATACAGGGCCCGAAAGTTTGAGAATCCAATAAAAATGAAAAGAAACCCATCTCCAGATACCTGTTGTATTAATCAATTGACATATACAAGAGAGATTCACATATATAGTGAGAAATAGGAAGGCCAGAAAGACAAACGTTTATCTTCAAGATTAATAGATGTTACTAAGGAGAATACGGGGACGTTAAAAAAGCTTCCTGCTTCCATTTAGTCCATATTTATCTCATGGGAACATCTACAAGGAAATCCCTTAGTATTCTTAGGGTGTCGTGGCCGCCTCACTTGAACCCTAGACTTTATAGATTTTCTTTGTTTTTATATATAGTACTCCAATAAAAGTGTGGAAACCCGCATTACACGAACCTTATTCTTTAACAACTAGTCCATCGATATTTTGTGGTACTTGAGGAAGTGGAAGGTTTTTGATGTCGCCGGTCGTCTATTTTTTTTTTTTAAGGAGACGAGGGAAATAAAGGTCTTCAATAAAGGTCACTGTAATATCTTTCAGAGTTATTGTCTGAATCCTAATATACATGCTGAACGGTACAACATCCTTAAGTTTTGACCATGAGTGTATCTTTCAGAGTTATTGTCTGAATCCCGATATATATGCTAAAGGTACAACTTCCTTAAGTTTTGTCCATGAGTGTATCTTTCAGAGTTATTGTCTGAATCCCGATATGCATGCTAAAAGTACAGCTTCCTTTTGTCCCTGAGTGTATCTTTCAGAGTTATTGTCTGAATCCCGATATACATGCTGAAAGTACAACTTCCTTTTGTCCCTGAGTGTATCTTTCAGAGTTATTGTCTGAATCCCGATATACATGCTGAAAGTGCAACTTCCTTTTGTCCCTGAGTGTATCTTTCAGAGTTATTGTCTGAATCCCGATATACATGCTGAAAGTACAACTTCCTTTTGTCCCTGAGTGTATCTTTCAGAGTTATTGTCTGAATCCCGATATACATGCTGAAAGTACAACTTCCTTTTGTCCCTGAGTGTATCTTTCAGAGTTATTGTCTGAATCCCGATATACATGCTGAAAGTACAACTTCCTTTTGTCCCTGAGTGTATCTTTCAGAGTTATTGTCTGAATCCCGATATATATGCTAAAAGTACAACTTCCTTTTGTCCCTGAGTGTAATAATAATAAAGATTTTAGTGAATAGTATAAATACAATATTACACTATATGCTACATATGTTTCCATTACTGTACCCCCACCATACTGAGTGTAGGACAAAGTATGACACGATATGACAACGTATCTGTGACAGGTTCCCAAGCCACCCTGAACAACAACTCAACCAAGAAGATCTTCGGTTCCCGCTCAAAAGTCCGCGAGGATGACGCTCGCAGTGACAGCTCGGGGTCCGTACAAGTCCAGGGCACCGATCTCTACCCGCTGGACATGTACGACGGGGGTTCACAGTTCCAGCCGTATAGACATCGGGACACGGACACCCTGCCCTTCGCCAGGTCAGTGAGACATCCTTGTCACCACGTATTGTCTCTCTCTGTTGAGTCTCACATTCTCTATGTGGGCAAACCCTAGTGGGACGTACATATCGACCCCGCCTCGTTCCTCCTTTATACAAGTACTTGTATCCTTAGCATTATCATCATTTTTATATTTCAATATTATTGTCTATTAGTTCCTCAATGTATGAAGTATTAGCTTAAAATCTCTACAATAATTGAATTTGTGAAAAAATAGTACACAAAAGTCAAATTGTACTGAGATAAGAAGGATAAATTAAGAAAAATCAATCGCCTTATCGTACAAATGAAAGTTGCTGATGGCTTGCGCCATCTGTCGGAATAAATATCCAGCCTTAAATGTTCATTTCTCAGGAAGCCTCAAGGATCAGCTTTTTGGTCGTAGAGGTACAGTCCGCACCACGCTGAGAGGGCCAACATCCCGAAAGGCCTACGTGGCTAGCTTTTCTTGATTTATCAGGAAATTGAGTTGGCAAATATCACGGAACCTAAATAAACGTTTAGTTGAATATTGTTCCACCAGATGGCGCTCTACCATCTAAAATGCTCATTTGAGTGGTCAGGATATTTCTATTTTAATATATATATGGTTATACATATATATATATATATATTTAAAATAGAAGCATATTTTGGATCAGTAAATTTATTAAAATTCAATATTTCGACGAGGCTGTTCGCCTATCTTCTTCTTGGAAAAATTCAAAACCTTCTAAGCTTGTTATCCGCGTGATGCATGCACGAGAAGTGTTGTTTTCTATAGCATATGTTGGTGTGACCAGACCATTTTAATTTGAATTATTGTAACTTTTTTTTTTTTTTTTAGTAATAAAATGCTAAATATATATATATATATCTTTGACTATTTTTGTTTTAACTGTAGGTATGATTGTGGTATTTCTATTTTCCTATTGATGCTATTTTTATCATCGTAAGATGCCCAGCTCTCCAAAAATAATCTTGAGTGTTTATCCTGTACATTGTTGTATAAAATTATTGCATTATCAAAATCTGGCATATGTCCTTTCTTAACTGCATGGTCTACAAGTAACGAACAGCCTCGTCGAAATATTGAATTTTAATAAATTTACTGATCCAAAATATGCTTCTATTTTAAATATCATAAATGGATTGCTCTATATTTAACAATATATATATATATATATATATGAAATAAGGTTGAAGTCCTGGTAGCTCTTGTTGTACTGTGTTGACCGAGAGGAACAGTCAGGATGTAGAGTTTTCCAGTACCTCTCTGCACCTTGGAAGACCTTTAAAAGTTCTCACAAAATACAGGCAGTCGTGGTCGAGGCAGAGTGGAAAGCTGGGGATATCCACACAAAAAACGAAGACACAGTTGCACTAAGAAAGTTCCGTTAACAGATAAAAGCTGAGCTAGAAGCGCAAGATGGAGATAGACGAGTTCTTCCTAACTACATGTTGGATGAGATCGACATAACATACGACCGACGCGGCTTGCACTAAGGGTGAACTAAACTAAACTGAACTGAACTGACTGAACTGTCAAGAGACTGAAAGGTGATGATTTATAGGTTAAAGACGGGGCGACCTTATGTGACAGGGGCGTTTGAGAAAGGGCGCCTTTACCTGTCCAGGTGTGAGAGGGGTCTCTGCATTCCACCACATGTGACAGTGTGGGTGGCCTGTCGTGGGAACTGTGAATCTACCTGATTTATGACTTCCATCTTTAGACTCTGTTGTTTTGGCAATACTATATGTTCGATCTCTGCCCTAGCTCAACTTTTAAATCTATTACAGATTTTATTTATTTATTTATTTATTTCCTCTCAAATTTACAGTGTACCATTCGAGCATAAAGCTCACGAGTCACTTTGTCGTGGATGTTAGGCATCAAGAATTTCTAAAAAATGGCCTTCAGAACTGACTGGAAGGTCACAGTTCAGGTAGAGTGAAGTCCAGGTCTTTTATGTCTTGGATTGAGGTCTCCATCAAATTGGAACAATTCTTTTATAACTGGATTTTGGGAAGTAGAGAGTTTTAGATATAATTTCTGGGTCGAGGATATGTATATTTCTTCTATATTAGGCTGGTTTAAGTCCTGCTTTAAAATTGCATTTGATAGATTAAATGGGGCATTTACAGTACTTCTTAAACAAATTCTCATGAATGCATCTATTCTTTTCCTATCAGTCAAGGTTATGTATTTAAACCATACAGGCAATGCGTATGTTACTATAGGGAGAATACAGCTTCTGTATAAAGTAAATTTTTGGTTAACAGATAAACCACTTTTTGAACTGAACATGTTGGATAATGAGGCTTTGGCTATTTTAGATTTTCTTAATATATCCTTCACGTGGCTGGTGAATTTCAGTTTAGAATCGAAAGTGACTCCCAAATATTTGACCTGCTGGGTCCAATTTATGGGAGATGAGTAAATTATAAGATTTGTCCTGGGTGTGAACTTGAAGCTATTTTGTGGAGGAAAGATAATTGCTTGAGATTTCTTTGGATTCAGAATGAGTTTCCATTTATCACACCAATTGCAAATGATTTCAAGATAGTTTTGTAGGCGGGAAATTAAAATATCTGGGGAACGCGAGCTGGATAACAGGGCAGTATCATCAGCGAAAAGAGCTAGTCGGCATTGTGGGATATGTGGAATATCATTGATGTATAAATTGAAAAGTATAGGACTCAATATTGAGCCTTGAGGAACACCAGATTCTATTTGCCGAGGACTTGATATATATGTTCCAAATTTTACGGAGAACGTTCTATCCTGAAGATAATTCTCAAGGAACTTGATGAATTTCTGAGGAAAGTTATAAGAAGTTAATTTAATGATGAGGCCTCTGTGCCAAACCATATCGAAAGCTTTTTTTAAGTCTAAAAGCACTACTCCAACAGCTTCGTTAAGGGATTTGCGAGTTTGTATGAAATCAATAACTGTAATCAATTGGTGAGTTGTTGAATGATTTGCTCCAAACCCAAATTGCTGAGGAATTAGAACATTTCTTGTATCTATATAGGTCTGGAGTCTTTTAAGGATGATCCGCTCAAATATTTTTCCAAATATTGGCAAGAGACTAATTGGCCTAAAATCATCCAGGGATTTAGATAGTTGCTTTTTTGGTATGGGAATAACTATAGCATGCTTCCATATCTTTGGAAAGTAGCAAAGATTAATAGATGCATTGAAGATGCTAGTTAAAAATACAACCCATTTTATAGGTAGGTTTTTGATTAATTTGGTAGTTATTTCATCGTGACCAGGCGCCTTGTTTGCAGAAAGTTTTGTTATTTCTTGTTTTACTTCTTGTGGTGATGTAAGTTTCAAAATATTTTCGTTGTTATCAAGAGTCATTCGAGTTTCATTTAAGGTTGGATGATTTGTTAGGACTTCTTTTGAAACTATGGAAAAGTGTTTTGAGAAATTAAATGCCAAAGCCTTGCCAATTTCTTCATCTGAATGTAGAATATCACCATCTACATTAATATTTTTAATTTCCGATTTTTTTCGAGTTGACTTCACTAGTCTCCAGAAGGTATTTGGAGTATTTATCGCGCTGTTGATAAGATCATTTTGGCTTTGCTGATTGTACTTTTTTAATATAATATTCACTTTCTTTTGAAAATGTAGATAAATTTCTCTGTGTCTGGGGTCCCATGTTGACTGCCATTTCTTTCTAGCTTTATTCTTTTCTCTGATAATGTTTTTAATAAAAATAGGCACATGCGGTTTAACTATGGGAGAAACTATTGTATTTTTAGAATAAGTATTAAGAATGGTTTTGTTGAGGGTTCCAATTTCAAGATCAATATTTATAGTAGAATTTAAAGGGGATCTGGGAGGTGGATTATTGATTAAATCTTGCTGAAAATAAATCCAGTTTGTGTTCTTATTTACTTTCATAGAAAAATCATATTTAGGACATGCCAGCCTTAAAACCACAGGTAAGTGATCAGAAGATAATGCATCTACTGTGGTAATTTAAAAATTCCACGGCACATTTTTGAAAACCGCAAAGTCCAAGAAGTCAGGATGACCAATATGACTGTAGTGAGTAGCCAAGGAAGGAGCTATTATGTCCAACCCTGCAGATTCCGAAAACTCATGGAGAACCATTCCACTCGGATTACTTTTACTAGAGCCCCATAATGGATGTTTGGAGTTCCAGTCTCCTGCAGCGATGACAAGATTATTTTGAAATAATTTACTCAAATCCTCACATTTCAATAGTTGATCTGGTTTGCGATAAACAGAAGAAATTTGCAGGCTGGTTTTTCCATCAGGTTTAAATACTATAGTAGTATTTTCCAAATAATCAGTCTTAACAATAATCTTTCTATACTTGAAGAAATTTCTGAGGATAATAGCCGTTCCTCCTCCTCTCCCAATAAGACGGTCCATCCTAATAACGTCGTAATTTCTAAGAATAAGAGTTTTAGAATTTTTCAAATGAGTTTCTGAGATTAGTGCTATATCGATTTCATTATATTCCAAAAAATAGAGTAGTTCATCTTTTTTAGTTAAAATTCCATTGGCATTCCAGATTACTAATTTTAAAATCATATTTGTATTCATTTTAGAACTTCGCCAATAATGCTTAATAGCTTTTCGCAAAGAGTTTTAATATTTTGATTCGCAAAGTTTTGTTTCGATACACTTGCATAACTAGGCTTAAAGGTACTTTCCTGCACTGCGCTGTTGTCTTTGGTAACATTGCTATGAATATATGAAGAAACCTTGGGAATTTGTGGTCGTTGGTTAAGAGACTGGTTGGGAATTTTTGGGAACGCAGGGCAGCCACGATAATTGGCCGTGTGAGCTTGCCCGCAGTTTACACACTTGGGTGAATATTGCTTCGATTTTTTCGGGCAATCTTTGGTATGATGAGCTTCGGCGCATTTGACACATTTAGGTTTTAGAAAGCAATTCAATTGCCCATGGCCAAACCCTTGACAATTGAAACATTGGGTGACCTTTTTGGGAGATCTGAAGGATTCAACGACCACTTTCTGGTACAGCAGGTCAGTCAGATTATAAATATTCTTGTTGGAATCATATTTTGGAAGTTCAACAAGAACTATGTTCATTGCCTGCTTTGACGATTGGCGGTGAAGCCTTTTTACTGAAGCCTCTTTAAAGCCTAAGTGGGATAATTCAACTGCAATGTCTTCAATTTTAAAACTGGTTGAAACGCCTTTTATGACTACCTTTAAAGGTTTTTCTTCTTGTAATTTATAGGAGTAGCCGCCGTTATTTAAACGAACATATTCACGGATCTTTTTGAAGTCTCCTATATTCTTAGCTTTGATAATATGCTTAGGTCCTGATATGGTGGCTTGGAATGGTTCATCAGCTAAGTTGTTTAGTTCTTTACAAAGCAATTTCCAATCGTTCACATTTTCAACAATAACAGGAGGAATTCTGATTTTTCTACTTTTTGGGACATCACACCAAGGTCCTTCCTCATCGTGACCCTCCGCCAATTCGTCCAAATCATTTATATTATTACGGCTCTGGTTGTCTAATTGAATTCTAGGATTCTTTGGATTTTCTTCATCATCAGAGGATGAAATGCAATGTTCTTTTGATTGTCGTTGTCGTTTTCGTGCAGTAACTGCCTCATCTTCAAAAACATATGGGATTTGACAACGATCTAAAATTTGTTTTAAAAGCGTGGCATCAATTGTGCATAATTTTTCTCCATTCAGGCCTTTTTTTGTTTTTATATAAATTGGAGTCGGGACTTCTGATTGCTCTATTTCTTCCGCCCATAATAATTTCCTGTTATCATCAGACATTTTTAATATATTTACTTTTTAATATATGTGGCAATATCGTTGCGGGGTTTCTTGTTGTTTGATTTGAATGGTGAGGATTGATTGAAACGCAGTCGTTTGAGTGGAAGTTGCAGCATACAGTTAGGAATAATCAGGACACGTGATTGTTTTGAAAATAAAAGGCAACTGGATTGGAGGGAAGAAGGTTTGAGAAGGAGCGGGTTTGATTGTTCCTTATCTGATCACATGGCGGTGATTGACATAGCTATGAGCTGAGCTGAGAGAGAGATCTCTAGAACAGATGTTACCTTGGTGGGAGCAAGTCGAAGGCTGATCCGAACTCGGTGGGAGCCAAGTCGCTACTGCAGGTGTTGTTCCTATGAGAGCGAAAACCTAACTGACCATCCTTGCCTTTCGATTTAACACCAAGACTCCGTTTCTCTATGATTGGTCGAGAGATGATCACATGCTTTTTCCCTATTGGTTGACCTATTTAGATGCTATCTTTTGATTGGCCCGCGGCTTTCCTTGATGAAAGCTGTGGTCTGCTTGATAGGAAGTGTCGAGTGCTATTTTGACTTTATTTACTTCCGTGTTATCAAATACGTCCTATCTTGGGTCGGAAGTATGGGGTGTCTCTATACTAATATAACTTCTGTGGATATTGGATACGTCCTGTCTTTGCCGGAAATATTGGGTGTTAGCTTTAACATTTATAACTTCTGGTCACTAGAGACGTCCGGTCTCTGCCCCTGCAATATTGACACAGGGGTGCCCAGAATAGTCGTGCCAGCCTTAGGTCTACTTCCTATATCTTAATGCTACTTGCTTCCCTCCAGTTACCTTGTTCTTTATTAAGTCTTTGAAAATCATACATGGTACATACATAGTGGGTCGGGGTTGCATTTAATTATATACAAATTATGACAGATGCGCCCCCTACATGTGAAGAATTCAAGAAGGGGTTAGCCTGAGAGAATTCTGTAAAGTGAAAAATAATTTTGTGGGAAAATTAGTTGTGGGTATTGAGTCTATATACAAGCATTGCTGGTGACATAAAAGTAAGATAGAATGGTGTTGATGATATAGGTTGAGTATAATTAATAGAAATCAAAAAATTTTTTAATTGTAAGAATTCAATGAATGTTATGGTACATAGTGGGTAAAACAAAAAAAATGCGCCTAAACGAATTCTACTCGAGATAAGAAATGATATCGAGGGAGTTCTATTAAGGCTTTTGAAATCAAATAAAAATAATATAAAAATAGTTGAATGAAATCAAAATTGAATGTGTTTGGTTGAAAAAGAAAAATATTTTGTTGCATGGTGACAAAGACAACTGCTTAGTTACTTTTTTGCTCGAATTCTGAGAAAAAGGAATCGAGGAAATTTCATAAGGTGCTTTGAAATCAAAACAAAATAAAATAAGAGTAGTTGAATGAAAACAAAATTGAATGTGTTTGGTTGAATGGTGAGAAAAAAAAAAAGAAAAATGCCTAACCATATTCTAGCTCGAAATTGGGAATGAAATCGAAGGAATTCTATTAGGTCTTTTGAGAAATCAAAAATAAAAATAAAATAAAAGTTTTTTGAGCGAAATCAAAGTTGAGTGCTTGGTTGAATGGTGAAAAAAAAAAAGGAAAAATGCCTAACCATATTCTATTCGAGATTGGGAATGAAATCGAAGGAATTCTATTAGGTCTTTTGAGAAATCAAAAATAAAAATAAAATAAAAGTTTTTTGAGCGAAATCAAAGTTGAGTGCTTGGTTGAATGGTGAAAAAAAAAGGAAAAATGCCTAACCATATTCTATTCGAGATTGGGAATGAAATCGAAGGAATTCTATTAGGTCTTTTGAGAAATCAAAAATAAAAATAAAATAAAAGTTTTTTTGAGCGAAATCAAAGTTGAGTGTTTGAAAAAAGAAAAATGAAAAATAAAAAGGTTTCAACAACAAAGGGTGATTTAATGTTTTTAGTTTAATCGAAAACCAGTGGGTTTTCGTTGATAATTGAGTTGTGGCAATATAAGCTAAGTGGTAAATAGAATGATAATTGATAAATAAAAATGATAATATAAACTAATTGGAAAAAAAAAATGATAATTAATGATTAAAAGTGGTAATAAGTTGAATAAATTGATAAATTGATTAAATATTTACATTTTTAATTGCGAGAAAATAATGAAAATGATTGATATGAAAATTAAGGTGTATTGGTTGGAACCCTTTGGTATCTACATGCCCTGATCTACATGTATTGGTTGCTCCATTTTGCCCTATAAATGTTTTACTTGCTCAATTATGCCCTATAAATTTTTTGTCTCATCTGTAGCGACACTTAGGTGAAAAACGTGATTCTAGCCCTCAAGTGCGTTTATGCTGTGTGTACAGGAGACATGGAAATCTATATAACCTTTAGGTGTAATTTTTTGTCTTTGTGTGTGTGTTGTGAAAAAATGTTAGAAGTCTATTGTGTAAGAAATGTGTGAGCTAGTTCTATGTGTTGTCTCGTGGATGTGGAGTTGGTTGGTAAAAATCGATATGTAGACTCGAACTGGAATCAAAATCGGTGGCATAGCGAGGTTCCCAGTTGACCTCAATAGGGGATCTTCTCATTGTAATTAGAGATACGGAAGTGGGGTGTGTCGGGCAAACGAGAGGGAATGAAATTGGAGATCGGACGAGGGCGCTTCGCTTTGTTTACAGAGGCCGAATTTATCGCTGCGGACTACACCTCCGTCGTGGTGTCTCAAATTCTCGTTTCCTGCCGTCTATTTATTTTTGGTGCGGCTCGGGGCTTGTTTTTGGAGTACGGCTTCTCCGACATCGGTTGGTTATCTTTCAGTTACTGCTATCTTTTCGGAGTTTATTTAGATTTTCTGCAAAGATGTTTCCTAATGTTTGTCCAAAATTAAAAACTGCCTCTTGTAGTTCGAAGATTTTCTGAGCGGGCATGGTATATATAAACAAGTAATTGATGAATAAAATTGGAATACAGTTGTATGGCAGAAGTAACAAACAAAGGATGAAAATCAGATGAAAAATAGGGTATTGCCCCATGTTCTCTCGTATTTTTGTAAATGGGGATTTTGAAATATTTGTTTGATCCTTATTAATTGTAGAAATTGAATGATTGGTAGGTTCGCAGTTCTCTTGTTTGATATCTTTAGGGAGTGATGTGGTATGATTGAACTGTTTGTCCGGTTTATAGTTCTCCTGTTTGATCGTCAATGGTTTTATTAGAGATATGTCGGCGGTAATTGGTTTAGGTTGAGATGTGTGATCTTTTCTCTGACGTGGATGTGGTAATTTTGGCATTATTTGTGTTGTGTGTACGCTGTGCTTTATGTACGAATTTTGTTTTGTTTGGGTACCTGTGTCGGTATTTTTACGTGCAGGTTGTTTGTATTCATCGATTCTTCTAGCGAATCGGCAGGTGGGGCAGGTTTTTACCTGTTTTGCGATGTCTTGTGTCATGTCCTGCCAATAATATTGTGATGAGATGAGTCTCGTCATCTTGGAGATGTTTGGGTGGTGGTGTTGAGTGTGTACGGATTTAAGAAGTCTGGTTGTAAGTGAACTTGGGACTATAGTTTTAAGTACTCCTTTTCGGGAGACGGTGCGCAGTTTATTGTGATCTATAGTCACGCGAGATTTTCCCGGTGGAAAAGACTGTTGGCTCTGTATGAGTGGTGCATCTAGAAAGCCACAAAATGGGATACGAGTTCCAACGCCCGTTTCATATTGTTGTACTCCATTTATGCTACGGACCTCATATTCGTATCTTGACAATCTTAACCTCCATCGAAACAATCTGCCTGATGGAGCTTTGATCTCTTTCAACCACTGCAATGCGGGATGGTCAGAAAATATTGTAAACTTTCTGCCATTTAGACAGGTGCGGAAATTATCCACACTTTCCACAATGGCTAGGCATTGTAGTTCCAAGTCTGAATAATTTCGCTCGTGACTACGTAGAGATCGGCTGAAATGTTGAACGGTGTATGTCTTCCCATCAGGGTAGACTTGTTTAAGAACGCCTGTAATGCTGAATGTTGAGGTGTTACAGTACACCTGGCATGGTAGACCTTCCTGGTAAAGGTGTAATGTGGGGTGTGTGGTAAGGTTTTCTTTCAGGTTAGTGAACGCTTTCTGGCATTCGTCATCCCAGACCCACATGATATCCTTTTTTAGAAGGTTGATAAGTGGCGTCCGCAAGCGGGCGTGGTCTGGAATGAACTCTTTATAGGCGTTCACAGCTTTTAGGAAAGATCGTAATGTTTTTCGATTGTGTGGTTGTTTGGTGGCGTGAATTTTTTCTATGTTTTGTGTAGACGGGGTGATTGTATTATTCTTAACGGTTGTGCATGCTCTTGTTTGTCGTTGTCGTCTGTTGGCGTGAGTGTCGCACTTGTTGGGCGGGTTGTGCGTGTTTGTTGCGTGGTGGCGTATGGGTGCGTGTATGTTGTGAGGTACATTTGCGTGTTTATGGTGTTGCGAAGTATGGTCATGTGTGGATTTTGTGTGGTAAGTGGGTGAACTGTGTCGGTGTACGGACACTTTTTTGGGCATTATTGGAATTGTAGGTTGGAGTCGTGGTGGCTTTATATGTGGTGGGCATAAAGTATTGGCAATTGGGTTGAGTGAAAAGTTGCGTGGTGTGAGATTAGAATGGTGGCATGTAAATATTGGAGGTTTGTGCAATGAATGCAGGCAAGGGTTTCCATGTGTGAAAGCTTTGGGTGCTGTGCGAGTCCTTTGGGACAGGTTTTGGCCTAGCCCGTGCTTGCATTCATTTGACACATGTTTAAAGTGGTAGATAAGATTAGACAATGGGACGCCAAGTTGGAAAATAGTGCCGCGATTATAATTTAGTTTTAATTTATACTGATAAAGGGTTTTTAAGGTAAGAACTCCAAATGGCAAGGATGCATTTACCACGTGGAAGTTCTCTCTACGGGTTATTTGGCCTATTGTCAGAGGGAAAGTTAAATGTCCTATTATTTTCGTAAAACTATTTAGGGTGGATAGATCAAGGGAAGGTTTTTTAATACTTAAGTTGGGAAGTTGTGCTTTTAATCTATTGTATAAATGATACGGCAATATGTTCGAACCTGCGTCTGGTTCAATTAGAAAGGTACATGGTAGGTCCTGGGTCAGATACAAGTCCAAAGTCAATTTGATGGTGTCATTGGGTGGATTGCCTACCTTAGTCTCGAAAAGTCTCCACTGTGGCGTCTTCGGCTTGGGGTGGCAGGCTTGGAATATCTGTTGGACCGGGTCGGGACCTTTTGCACTGTCCTCGCAATTGAAAGGGAAATTTAGTCATTTGTACTGCTTCCATTCGAGTGGACCGCGTTGTCGGTACACTGGGCCCGTGTCGCGTGGCTTGCTTCCGGGTGCACGGGTACGGCATGGCGGATGGCGACTCCTCGGTGGACGTCAGGTTGTTCGGACACGTACCGGCGGTGCGGGCGGCGGCTGTCCCGAGGGTGGCGCTCCGGAAGACCGCTTCCAGTTGCGTGGATCTTGGCCCTTGTAGCGCGGCGGTCAGTTCTAAAATTACCGTCGCCAGGGTGTGTCTTGTCGCTTCGTTCGTTGTCAGTTTCTTTCCGCTCGTTGCCAGTTTGTTCTTTCTTGGTTTGTCATTGCCTTTTGTTTTGCTGGTGCCTGGGCTAATTTCCATAATCTTTATCCTGATTAAGCTCTATAATCTTTATCCTGATTAAGTTCCATAATCTTTATCCTGTCGACTTAACCGTTCTGTGGCAATATCGTTGCGGGGTTTCTTGTTGTTTGATTTGAATGGTGAGGATTGATTGAAACGCAGTCGTTTGAGTGGAAGTTGCAGCATACAGTTAGGAATAATCAGGACACGTGATTGTTTTGAAAATAAAAGGCAACTGGATTGGAGGGAAGAAGGTTTGAGAAGGAGCGGGTTTGATTGTTCCTTATCTGATCACATGGCGGTGATTGACATAGCTATGAGCTGAGCTGAGAGAGAGATCTCTAGAACAGATGTTACCTTGGTGGGAGCAAGTCGAAGGCTGATCCGAACTCGGTGGGAGCCAAGTCGCTACTGCAGGTGTTGTTCCTATGAGAGCGAAAACCTAACTGACCATCCTTGCCTTTCGATTTAACACCAAGACTCCGTTTCTCTATGATTGGTCGAGAGATGATCACATGCTTTTTCCCTATTGGTTGACCTATTTAGATGCTATCTTTTGATTGGCCCGCGGCTTTCCTTGATGAAAGCTGTGGTCTGCTTGATAGGAAGTGTCGAGTGCTATTTTGACTTTATTTACTTCCGTGTTATCAAATACGTCCTATCTTGGGTCGGAAGTATGGGGTGTCTCTATACTAATATAACTTCTGTGGATATTGGATACGTCCTGTCTTTGCCGGAAATATTGGGTGTTAGCTTTAACATTTATAACTTCTGGTCACTAGAGACGTCCGGTCTCTGCCCCTGCAATATTGACACAGGGGTGCCCAGAATAGTCGTGCCAGCCTTAGGTCTACTTCCTATATCTTAATGCTACTTGCTTCCCTCCAGTTACCTTGTTCTTTATTAAGTCTTTGAAAATCATACATGGTACATACATAGTGGGTCGGGGTTGCATTTAATTATATACAAATTATGACATATATTTACTTTTTAATATATTTATTTATCCACTTTGTACAAATAACATTACATAGGTGATGCAATGACACAGATTAATCATGCGCATAATTATTTATAGATGTGTTTCTATATACAACATGGCAATCTTATTACAAGTTATATAGACAGTATGGGGTTGTTGGTTTAAATTACCATATATATATATATATATATATGTTATATTGAAATATTTTATTTAAAAATGTTATATGTTAAAATGTTATTTTATTTAAAGTTATAATTTCATAGATATAAATACTCTGTTTTAATCGACCGCCAGAGGTCACGCCTTCTCTATAAATAATCATTGTTGTTGTTCTTCCCCGCTGGTCGACCCAAAACTTTGTAATTATGTAAATAATATTTTGTTTTATTTATTCTTACGCCTTAAGCCAGGCAGTACTTGTACAAAATTATGTTATTCATATATATTACTCAGCTCAATTAAAGCAATTTCTAATCTTCAGTATTTTTATTATTTTCAAGATTCTAGCCACGACTGCACCACCATTACCATAATCCTCAACATGATCAAAATTGAAACAGAAAATCATCTTTTTTTATATTATAAGATATATATATATAGGGTGATCCAAAGGTCTTTCACAACTTTAAAAATAATAAATCCGCGAATATTTGCGCTAGAGCAATGCGGTAAACACCATTGTGTTCAGGATATTAAAAAAAAAATTACCAAGAGTGCTTTATCCTGTAGGGACGGCATTCCAGAGTAAAATAAATGATCAGAGATAGATAAATATTTTTCAAATGAATTAAAATTGCATTTTAAAAATCGTCATCCAATTCTTCTACTTTTGGCGAAGTGGTGTTTTATTAATTTATCATTCGATATTATCAGGGTTCTTTTCTGGTATTAAAAAAGGAAATTTACGTGTCGAGAAGTTATATTTTTCAATTCATCAAAATATTTGGCCGCTGAATCTCTGTTTCTGGTAGAGCGCCATCTAGCGAATAAAATTGTAACTAAAATCAATTTCGAATTTTTCATTATTAGCCCTAAAAATCCCAATGTATCCTGAACACAATGGTGCTTACCGCATTGCTCTAGCGCAAATATTCGTGGAGCTATTATTTTTTTAAAATGTGTAAGACTTTTGGATCACCCTGTATATACATGAAAAAACGAAAGAAAAAAAAAAGTGTTCTGGTAGCCTCTTGTAGAGTCCTGTCGACTAAATCTGTGATGAGGTATCCAGTCGACTTAAACTGAGGCGTGAGTCCCTGTCAACTCTCACTATACTGTGTTGACCGAGAGGAACAGTCAGGATGGGGAGTTTTCCAGTACCTCTCTGCACCTTGGAAGACCTTTAAAAGTTCTCGCAGAGTACAGGCAGTCGTGGTCGAGGCAGAGTGGAAAGCTTGGGAATGTCCACACAAAAAACGAAGACACAGTTGCACTAAGAAAGTCCGTGAACAGATAAAAGTTGAGCTAGGAGCGAAAGATGGAAATAGAAGAGTTCTTACTGGGCTACATGGTCGATGAGGCGTACCTGGGGTACAACCGACGAGGGCTCACACAGATGGTGAACTGACTGTCAAGTGACTGTATTTTTGGCTAAAAACGGGGGCCTTTTATATATTTTCCGAGAAAGGGAGTGTTGCATTTCAACAGATGCGACAGGGGCGTGGATCGTTTGGTGAAATTCTACTGGCGCCGTCCTGAAAGTTTCCAATCTATCTTTAGATGTTGTTTTGTGACTTCCATCTATCTCGAATTTAGACGTTTTTGACTTCTATCTCTTTAGCTCAACTCTTAATCTATTACAGAGTTTTATTTATTTATTATCAGTTTGTACAAAGTACATTACATATGGTGATGTAATGACACATGTCAATTATGCGTATAATCATTTACAGATGTGTTTCTATTATACAACATGAAAATCTTGTTATAAGTTATATACAATATGGTTGTTGGTTTAAATTACCATATATATATATATTAAAAATAAAGAAGGCATCTCCTGACCACGAGCACATGTGCTTTTTAGATGGCAGAGCGCCATCTAGTGGAGCAAAAATAAACTAAACGTTTATTTAGCTTGCTCCGTGATATTTGGCCAACCCAATTTCTTGATAAATCAAGAAAAGCCATCCACGAACGCGTTTCGCGCTGTTGGCGCTCGTTAGCGTGGAGAAGGCTGTAACCACTGCGACCAAAAATATTTTTTTGGTCCCAATGGCTTCCCGAAAAATCAAGAAATGGGTATTTAAGGCCAAATTTGCGTAAAGACGCTTAACACATGAAAAAACAATAGAAAAAAATAAAAAATAAGTGGATGGCTTTTCTTGATTTATCAAGAAATTGGGTTGGCCAAATATCACGGAGCAAGCTAAATAAACGTTTAGTTTATTTTTGCTCCACTAGATGGCTCTCTGCCATCTAAAAAGCACATGTGCTCGTGGTCAGGAGATGCCTTCTTTATTTTTAATATCAACACCTGACCCACTTATCTTTTATTTTTTTCTATTGTTTTTTCATATATATATATACTTGGCGATGGCTTGATGGCGCTCTGCCATCAAAATGTTCATGTGAACGTGGTCAGGATATACCATTTTGGATTTAAATAACAAACTACTAACCTTTGCTATTTTTTTAAAATTATTTTTCATATATATATTGCATATGTTAATGGATGCTTCTAAGATAATATTTACTTTATAGGGATGATTATATGAATTTATAATTCAGAAACATATATCTAAATGAAAGATATTACATATTAAACATAACATAGTATACACACATACCCTATTTACACGTTAGCGCCCTGGATAGAAATAATACGTAAGGTGTCCCCTCAATCAGTTTTGGCGAGTCCGTAACGTAACCACGGCGCATTAATAAACAAACCTAACCAACGTTAATTAACTTAGCAAGTTGATAAACTAATTAAGAAGTGTGTGTACCACAGAGTTAATTAGATACGAGCCACAAATGTGATCTGGCGAACCCGACAACACTGCTCTCTCTCTATATATATATTCGGTATCTCGTGGTTTAACCCGGAAGGACAGTGTTGATTAGCACATATATATATTTTTCTATTATTTTTTAACGTGTTAAGCGTATTTACGCAAGTTTGGCCTTAAATACCCATTTCTTGATTTCTCAGGAAGCCTCTCGAACCAAATTGGTCGTAGAAGTACAGTCTGCACCATGTTGACGAGGGCCAACAGCCCGAAACGCGTTCGTGGATGACTTTTCTTGATTTTTAGTTGATTTCTGTTCCACTAAATGGCGCTCTGCCATCTGAAAAGCACATGCACTTCTGGTCAAGATATGCCTTTTTATTTTTAATATGTATATATTGCTGTGCTCTGTGCTGTTATTCTTTTTTTAGATTCTATTTTGGTATGATTCAAATAAAAATTGAGAAAAAATAGAAAATGTTAGGTGTTGCTATTAAAAATAACAAATATAGGAATATCCTGACCTCTAATAAGAGCATTTCATCATATGAGCAAATCAACTTAACCTTGATCTCACTTGGATAAATCAAGAAAAGCCAACCACATACATGTTTCGGGCTGTTGGCCCTCATCAGCGTGGTACAGACTGTACCTCTATGACCAAAATTTGTTCCTTGGGGTTTCTTGAGAAATCAAGAAGTGGGTATTTAAGGGCAAGTTTTGCGTTCATGTGTGAAAAAAATATTTTATTTGAAAATTATTTTTCAATCAAAATCAAATATGCAAATGGCATTCGCAGCAATGTTTGGACTAATTCAAGAGGGATCCGACTGATTTTATGCGGTGATTTGTCACCATGGATGAGACATGGGTCCACCATTATACGCCAGAAACCTAACAGCAGTCGAAGCAGTGAGTGGAAGCCGTTGGTTCAGCGCCAAAGAAAGCGAAGTCGATCCCATCTGCCAGAAAGGACCTGGCTAGTGTGTTTTGGGATGTCAAAGGATCCTGTTAATTAATTACCTTGAATTTGACAAAACTATTACAGGTGAATATTACTGTAACCTTCTTGACCAGCTGGATGTCAAAATTCGCAGGAAGAGGCCTGGCTTAAAGAAGAAGCATCTTTCACCAGGACAATATTCCTGCTCAAAAGGTGTATTGGCAATAGCAAAACTGCAAGATTTGAGTTACGATTTTCTCGGCCATTCCCCCTATTCTCGTGATTTGGCACACTCAGACTTTCATCTCTTCGCAAACATGAAGCAATTTGATTCTGGAAAGCGCCCCGCGTCCAATGAAGAAGTTGAGAGAACTGTAGATGAATATTTTAACAGCCTTCCAGACGATCATTTCCGGGAAGGAAGACTGATATTGGAGAAACGCTTGACCAAGTGTGTTGAAGTTAAAGGAGATTATGTAGTATTTTTTTCTTTTAAACTGAAAATCAGTCTTTAATTATCAATCCGAGAACTTTCCACTTTACCCTCGTATATTCTAAATGCAGAGAAAAAATATAAGAAAATATGGAAAATACATGTACAGTAGAACTACAACCTCCCTGTAAAGGACAACACCTAATTTCAGAGCCAAAGTGTCCTTTAGGGAGAGGTGTCCTCTTACCGGAGAGTTGATAAATACAGTAGAACCTCCCTGTAAAGGACACCTAATTGCAGAGCCAAAGTGTCCTTTAGGTAGAAGTGTCATCTTACCGGAGAGTTGTTAAATTGTAAAAACGGTAATTTTGCAAAAAAAAAAAAAACTGTCCTTTGTAGAGAGGTGTCCGCTAGAGAGGTGTCTGATAAAGGGAGGTTTTACTGTATATGTGAATATGAGAAGTTTGGGAAGGATTCAATCATCACATGGAGTATGTAATTTAAAGTTTGGCCACCAGATGGAGCCACTAATTGACCCAATCCATCACCAGCTGATTGAACATGGTCAATTGGCGCCTTATTAATTACCCGTCGTCTGCCTGCCCTTATCACCTCCTGATTAACAATTGGTCTGCTGCACCGCTTGGATCCATGGGAATTCTCAAGTATTGCACATGTCTCATAGGTGGTGGCTGGTTCTGTCTTATGTCTATGGATGTGTTTGGCCAGTTTCCATAGTCTATGGCTATATTCTTCTCTGTTAGTTTATATCGTCTGTGACTGTCTCAGCCTGGTGAAATTCTCTATTTGCTAGGGTATGATTAGGATAGGTTCAAATACTCTATGGATTTGATATTTTGTTATGATAGTGGTTAAATAAAGACTTCTGTTTTTCGCTATATGTTTTGTATCTTAATACCAACCCCCCCTTTGTCAAAATAAGTGATAACTGTATATATGTTGGGTCAGAAGACCATTCCATCCTTGTCAAGAAGAGTGCTAAGAAAAATCTTGGATATTAGGAAAGTATGTAGCTCAAGCACGCTTACAATTATAATATGATACATTAGCGCGCCATCTGTTATGGTAATTATAAACTATTATAGACGCGTATGATTCTTTTAAAAGTTAAACAATTATGTACTGCCCTGTAGATGCCCTGAAAATGCTTGTAGAATAGGGAGCACTTGATGCCGTATGTCACGTAGACGTGGGTGACTACTACCTTGGATTTGACATCCAGCCCTGCAGGGATCTGAGAGCTTTATTCCGTCTCTCAGAGTAATGAAGGCCTCCTGTCGAGCATCAGCCCAGCAGGAGTCTTCAAGCTGCATCATCTTCTGTATGATGGATGTGACCTGCCCATAGGGCCGCAGCAACGAGGTCGGCGTCCTCCACGAAGAAGAGCACATTTCCGATCACGATTCGCTCGGCCCTTTTTCTCAGAAGAAAGGCCCGCAAAATGGCATCCATGAAAAGTTCGGTATAAAAACTTCGCAGTGATGTTTAGTTGTAGGCTGTTGCAAGGATTTTATACAGACTACTAAATAGCAGAAATGAAAGAGGGTAGAAAATATTCTTTAAACTAACTTTGTTTAAACATATTGCCACGTGGAAAATTAGGGAAGACCAACTTCGGGATGAGACAACAATTTATTTCAGGCAAGAACAAACTAGGAATGGTAAACAAAAGATAAGCCACGAGGGAAATTTACAGAGTAGCAAAATATAAACATAAAGATGACCACTCTGTTAATAAAAATAATAAATAATTTGTCACAATATTAAAAGGACAAAGGAAAAGACAACAGGTCAGCAGACCACGCTAGGCGGTAATGACCGCCGGGGGAAGCCGCGGGCAGAAGGCGGCTAAGATTGATTACTGTTCCCCAGTACGTCATCCGGCCGTCCTGAAGTGGATCTCTATTATTCCACAAGTTATGAAATCGGTCAAATTTTACAAATTAAAAAAAAAAAGGAAATATGCCTCTTTTGGT
>CP092864.1:138079883-138100334 GCA_030710605.1 Cordylochernes scorpioides | reverse complement strand
AAAAATAAAGGGGAAATGTTTTAAGGTAATATTAAAAAAGTGATAGAGTTTATGGTAAATATGCTAACTAAATATTCCCTTTTCGATCCGAATTTTATCTATAAATATTTGGCAAAAGAAACTTACACAAGATGAAGCGTTTATTTTTAAAAACGGTATGTACATGGGAAAAATATGACCTTAGAGTAAAATTTAAAAGCATGGTTAACCTATTTACAAGTATTGTTTGCTTTCATAATGAATGTTTATGAAAAAGAACGTTTTTTTTTCAATTATTGGCTTTGGAGATGTTTATATTTGAATATTCGTCTGAATTATTAAAATAACTGACCTCTTTTATATATATAAAAAAAAACATTATGATAAAATAACGTATATGATTATATAATAGCTTTATATTGTGTTTGGTATCTATAATATCAAGAGAATTATTTTTTATTATTTAATTATATACAAAAAAAAATAATACAAAAAAAAATATTATTCAAAATTTCTAAAAATTGTAAAAAAGGAGTCTAAAAAATTCGTATATAAACATTACAATTATTAAAAAATAAACTAGAAAAAATTAATATACATTTTAAAAACATTATATAATTAATCGATTTTTATAAATAGATAACTATCCTTAAAATATTAATTTAAGTTCAATCATATTTTCGTGTCTAAAATGTTTAATATTTGTTCGTTTAGGCATATAAATGAAAGCCAAATTTGTCATTTGGTTTTGATAAAAGGGGAAAATTATTGTTTCTTTTGTGCGAAATTTCAAAGATAAATTAATTGTATAAAATAATATTCTATTTTAATACGAGAAAAAATATATGCTTATAAATGTAAGCAAATAGAGCTAAAAAAAAGCATGAAATTATTGTTTTAACTATAAAAATTTGAAAGTTCATTTGGGTGGAAGGGATGGTGGTTTGCAGAAGATGCTGTTTTCATGAGTCATCGAGTATTAGGGTTATATTCTGCGAAGAATTCATCTACCTGAAACACAAATAAATCACGTTATAACAATTTTCATCCCATTATATATAAAAGTCAGTGTATGTATATATGTATGTTTGTCGGCTATACACGTCCACAATACGTAACTAATCTGACTGAAGTAGAATCTGAGTAGAATCTGGAAATACTTATAGTGAAAATATTCTTCGAGTTATTTGCAAATTTTCCCTTTCGTTCGCAAGCAGCGCCTCTAGCGGTGAAGTTGGATGGTAATATCAGTTGACCTAATGGACATGTGAAACGTGTTTTAACAGGACATAGAGAAAAATCTGGAAGAGATATTTATCGGATTTTTGGCCAAGAAAAATTTAAATTGACAGGTTCTGGGCAAAAATAGTTGTTTTTTAGTCCGAAAAGCATCATGACAATATTACTGCATCATGTTTGATTATCAGTTAAAAAATTATATTGGGAAAAATTCCAAAAAGCAGAGACCACGTGTAAAGCCAGTTAATTTTTAATATGCAGGAACAAAATTCTAACAGAAAAACATTCATTCGAGCAGAAGACACAAAGCCAGATCATCTCTCTATAAAAATATCGCTTCTTAAATACAAAGTTTGGAGCAAGACGTTTCACAAGAGTGACATCCACGGCGCTAATTTATAATTATATCGAATATTATTTAAAAATCAAAATAATATAATTTTCAAATATCGTTGTTGAAAATTTACATTTTTATTTTATATTTTAAAACACACACAAGTTTGGAGCGGGACGTTTCACAAGAGTGACATCCACGGCGCCAATTTATAATTGTAACAAATAGTATTTGAATAAAAATATTTAATCGGGTAATTCGGCTAGTATTTAATAAAATAATCTCTTGTGTCAATATTAAGTTAAAAACACCAGGTCTTTAGTAATAAGTTTCTTAAAATTAAAAAAAACGTATCCCTAGAGTGTATGAAAAAATAGTACAAATGTGAAATTGTACTGGGATAAGGTGGTATAATTAAGAAAAAGGCATCTCTTTATCGTGAATCTGAAAGTTGCTGATGGCTTGCTTGCCCATCTGTCGGAATAAATATCAACTATTCGTTGATTTTTAATTATTCCAGAATTGGCCAAATACCCATTTTTGAATAATTAAGAAAAGCGTACGCGTACCACGTACGTGTTTCGGGCTGTTGGCCTTCTTCAGCGTGGTACTCGTACAAGTTGTACCTCAACGACCAACAAACTGGTCATTCAGGCATCCTGAAAAATCATTATATTATCCATAAAGGCCTGTTATTTTCAACTTAAAGAATAAATTACAACACCTGCTATGGCAAATTCGAGATAATTCCAAAAGTATCATTGTTTCAGGCTATAGCCTTCATTCAGTACAGGGTAGGCTCTGAATTAACCCTACAAGAGTGAAATCGATCGAATTTTCCAAAAGGATGTTTAAACAGGTAAAGTGGCTGACTGCATTTTAGGCCAGAATGCAATATAAAGTTGTTAAAGGATTGTATTTATGTATCAAAAGAGGCATCTATCCTTTTTTTTTTTTGTAAAATTTGACCGATTTCATAACTTGTGGAATAATAGAGATCCACTTCGGGACGGCCGGATGACGTACTGGGGAACAATAATCAATCTTAGCCGCCTTCCGCCCGCGGCTTCCCCCGGCGGTCATTAGCGCGTAGCGTGGTCTGCTGACCTGTTGGCTTTTCCTTTGTCCTTTTAATATTGTAACAAAGTATTTATTAATTTTATTATTTTTATTTACAGAGTGGTCATTTTTATGTTTATATTTTGCTACTCTGTAAATTTCCCTCGTGGCTTATCTTTTGTTTACCATTCATAGTTTGTTCTTGCCTGAAATAAATTGTTGTCTCATCCCGAAGTTGGTCTTCCCTAATTTTCCACGTGGCAATATATTTAAACAAAGTTAGTTTAAAGAAGATTTTCTACCCTCTTTCATTTCTGCTATTTTGTAGTCTGTCTAAAATCCTTGCAACAGCCTACAACGAAACATCACTGCGAAGTTTTTATACCGAACTTTGCATGGATGCCACTTTGCGGGCCTTTCTTCTGAGAAAAAGGGCCGAGCGAATCGTGATCGGAAATGTGCTCTTCTTCGTGGAGGACGCCGACCTCGTTGCTGCGGCCCTATGGGCAGGTCACATCCATCATCCAGAAGATGATGCAGCTTGAAGACTCCTGCTGGGCTGATGCTCGACGGGAGACCTTTATTACTCTGAGAGACGGAGTAAAGATCTCTCAGATCCCTGCAGGGCTGGATGTCAAATCCAAATGAGTAGTCGCTCACGTCTACGTGACATACGGCATCAAGTGCTCCCTATTCTACAAGCATTTTCAGGGCATCTACAGGGCAGTACATAATTGTTTAACTTTTAAAAGAATTATACGCGTCTATAATAGTTTATAATTACCATAACAGATGGGGTGCTAATGTATCATATTATAATTGTAAGCGTGCTTGAGCTACACACTTTCCTAATATCCAAGATTTTTCTTAGCACTCTTCTTGACAAGGATGGAATGATCTCCTGACCCAACATATATGCAGTTATCACTTATTTTGACAAAGGGGGAGTTGGTATTAAGATACAAAACATATAGCGAAAAACAGAAGTCTTTATTTAACCACTATCATAACAAAATATCAAATCCATAGAGTATTTGAACCCATCCTAATCATACCCTAGCAAATAGAGAATTTCACCAGGCTGAGACAGTCACAGACGATATAAACTGACAGAGAAGAATATAACCATAGACTATGGAAACTGGCCAAACACATCCATAGACATAAGACAGAACCAGCCACCACCTATGAGACATGTGCAATACTTGAGAATTCCCATGGATCCAAGCGGTGCAGCAGACCAATTGTTAATCAGGAGGTGATAAGGGCAGGCAGACGACGGGTAATTAATAAGGCGCCAATTGACCATGTTCAATCAGCTGGTGATGGATTGGGTCAATTAGTGGCTCCATCTGGTGGCCAAACTTTAAATTACATACTCCATGTGATGATTGAATCCTTCCCAAACTTCTCATATTCACATATATAGTAAAACCTCCCTTTATCAGACACCTCTCTAGCGAACACCTCTCTACAAAGGACAGTTTTCTTTTGCAAAATTACCGTTTTTACAATTTAACAACTATCCGGTAAGATGACACTTCTACCTAAAGGATACTTTGGCTCTGCAATTAGGTGTTGTCCTTTACAGGGAGGTTCTAGTTCTACTGTACATGTATTTTTCATGGCAGATGGGATCGACTTCATTTTCTTTGGCGCTGAACCAACGGCTTCCACCCACTGCTTCGACTGCTGTGTTAGGTTTCTGGCGTGTAATGGGTGGACCCATGTCTCATCCATGGTGGCAAATCACCGCATAAAATCAGTCGGATCCCTCTTGAATTGGTCCAAACATTGCTGCGAATGTCGTTTGCATATTTGATTTTGATTGAAAAATAAATTTTCAGTTTAAAAGAAAAAAATTCTACATAATCTCCTTTAACTTCAACACACTTGGTCAAGCGTTTCTCCAATATCAGTCTTCCTTCCCGGAAATGATAGTCTGGAAGGCTGCTAAAATATTCATCTACAGTTCTCTCAACTTCTTCATTGGACGCGGGGCGCTTTCCAGAATCAAATTGCTTCATGTTTGCGAAGAGATGAAAGTCTGAGTGTGCCAAATCAGGAGAATAGGGGGAATGGCCGAGCAAATCGTAACTCAAATCTTGCAGTTTTGCCATTGCCAATACACTTTTTGAGCAGGAACATTGTCCTGGTGGAAAGATGCTTCTTCTTTAAGCCAGGCCTCTTCCTGCGAATTTTGACACCCAGCTGGTCAAGAAGGTTACAGTAATATTCACCTGTGATAGTTCTAATTCAAGGTAATTAATTAACAGGATCCTTTGACATCCCAAAACACACTGGCCAGGTCCTTTCTGGCAGATGGGATCGACTTCGCTTTCTTTGGCGCTAAACCAACGGCTTCCACTCACTGCTTCGACTGCTGTTAGGTTTCTGGCATGTAATGGTGGACCCATGTCTTATCCATGGTGACAAATCACCGCATAAAATCAGTCGGATCCCTCTTGAATTGGTCCAAACATTGCTGCGAATGTCGTTTGCATATTTGATTTTGTGATTGAAAAATAATTTAAAAATAAAATATTTTTTCACACATGAACGCAAAACTTGCCCTTAAATACTCACTTCTTGATTTCTCAGGAAACCCCTAGGAACAATTTTTGGTCATAGAGGTACAGTCTGTACCACGCTGACGAGGGCCAACAGCCCGAAACATGTATGTGGTTGGCTTTTCTTGATTTATCCAAGTTAGATCAAGGTTAAGTTGATTTGCTCATATGATGAATTGCTCTTATTAGAGGTCAGAATATTCCTATATTTGTTATTTTTAATAGCAACACCTTACATTTTCTATTTTTTCTCAATTTTTATTTGAATCATACCAAAATAGAATCTAAAAAAGAATAACAGCACAGAGCACAGCAATATATACATATTAAAAATAAAAAGGCATATCTTGACCAGAAGTACATGTGCTTTTCAGATGGCAGAGCGCCATCTAGTGGAACAGAAATCAATTAAAAAATCAAGAAAAGTCATCCACGAACGCGTTTCGGGCTGTTGGCCCTCGTCAACATGGTGCAGACTGTACTTCTACGACCAATTTGGTTCGAGAGGCTTCCTGAGAAATCAAGAAATGGGTATTTAAGGCCAAACTTGCGTAAATACGCTTAACACGTTAAAAATTATAGAAAAATATATATGTGCTAATCAACACTGTCCTTCCGGGTTAAACCACGAGATACCGAATATATATATATAGAGAGAGCAGTGTTGTCGGGTTCGCCAGATCACATTTGTGGCTCGTATCTAATTAACTCTGTGGTACACACACTTCTTAATTAGTTTATCAACTTGCTAAGTTAATTAACGTTGGTTGGGTTTGTTTATTAATGCGCCGTGGTTACGTTACGGACTCGCCAAAACTGATTGAGGGGACACCTTACGTATTATTTCTATCCAGGGCGCTAACGTGTAAATAGGGTATGTGTGTATACTATGTTATGTTTAATATGTAATACCTTTCATTTAGATATATGTTTCTGAATTATAAATTCATATAATCATCCCTATAAAGTAAATATTATCTTAGAAGCATCCATTACATATGCAATATATATATGAAAAATAATTTTTTAAAAATAGCAAAGGTTAGTAGTTTGTTATTTAAATCCAAAATGGTATATCCTGACCACGTTCACATGAACATTTTGATGGCAGAGCGCCATCAAGCCATCGCCAAGTATATATATATATATATATGAAAAAACAATAGAAAAAATAAAAGATAAGTGGGTCAGGTGTTGATATTAAAAATAAAGAAGGCATCTCCTGACCACGAGCACATGTGCTTTTTAGATGGCAGAGCGCCATCTAGTGGAGCAAAAATAAACTAAACGTTTATTTAGCTTGCTCCGTGATATTTAGCCAACCCAATTTCTTGATAAATCAAGAAAAGCCATCCACTTATCTTTTATTTTTTTCTATTGTTTTTTCATGTGTTAAGCGTCTTTACGCAAATTTGGCCTTAAATACCCATTTCTTGATTTTTAGGGAAGCCATTGGGACCAAAAAAATATTTTTGGTCGCAGTGGTTACAGCCTTCTCCACGCTAACGAGCGCCAACAGCGCGAAACGCGTTCGTGGATGGCTTTTCTTGATTTATCAAGAAATTGGGTTGGCCAAATATCACGGAGCAAGCTAAATAAACGTTTAGTTTATTTTTGCTCCACTAGATGGCGCTCTGCCATCTAAAAAGCACATGTGCTCGTGGTCAGGAGATGCCTTCTTTATTTTTAATATATATATATATGGTAATTTAAACCAACAACCATATTGTATATAACTTATAACAAGATTTTCATGTTGTAAAATAGAAACACATCTGTAAATGATTATACGCATGATTGACATGTGTCATTACATCACCATATGTAATGTACTTTGTACAAACTGAGGATAAATAAATAAAACTCTGTAATAGATTAAGAGTTGAGCTAAAGAGATAGAAGTCAAAAACGTCTAAATTCGAGATAGATGGAAGTCACAAAACAACATCTAAAGATAGATTGGAAACTTTCAGGACGGCGCCAGTAGAATTTCACCAGACGATCCACGCCCCTGTCGCATCTGTTGAAATGCAACACTCCCTTTCTCGGAAAATATATAAAAGGCCCCCGTTTTTAGCCAAAAATACAGTCACTTGACAGTCAGTTCACCATCTGTGTGATCCCTCGTCGGTTGTACCCCAGGTACGCCTCATCGACCATGTAGCCCAGTAAGAACTCTTCTATTTCCATCTTTCGCTCCTAGCTCAACTTTTATCTGTTCACGGACTTTCTTAGTGCAACTGTGTCTTCGTTTTTTGTGTGGACATTCCCAAGCTTTCCACTCTGCCTCGACCACGACTGCCTGTACTCTGCGAGAACTTTTAAAGGTCTTCCAAGGTGCAGAGAGGTACTGGAAAACTCCCCATCCTGACTGTTCCTCTCGGTCAACACAGTATAGTGAGAGTTGACAGGGACTCACGCCACAGTTTAAGTCGACTGGATACCTCATCACAGATTTAGTCGACAGGACTCTACAAGAGGCTACCAGAACTCTTTTTTTTTCTTTCGTTTTTTCATGTATATACAGGGTGATCCAAAAGTCTTACACATTTTAAAAAAATAATAGCTCCACGAATATTTGCGCTAGAGCAATGCGGTAAGCACCATTGTGTTCAGGATACATTGGGATTTTTAGGGCTAATAATGAAAAATTCGAAATTGATTTTAGTTACAATTTTATTCGCTAGATGGCGCTCTACCAGAAACAGAGATTCAGCGGCCAAATATTTTGATGAATTGAAAAATATAACTTCTCGACACGTAAATTTCCTTTTTTAATACCAGAAAAGAACCCTGATAATATCGAATGATAAATTAATAAAACACCACTTCGCCAAAAGTAGAAGAATTGGATGACGATTTTTAAAATGCAATTTTAATTCATTTGAAAAATATTTATCTATCTCTGATCATTTATTTTACTCTGGAATGCCGTCCCTACAGGATAAAGCACTATTGGTAATTTTTTTTTAATATCCTGAACACAATGGTGTTTACCGCATTGCTCTAGCGCAAATATTCGCGGATTTATTATTTTTAAAGTTGTGAAAGACCTTTGGATCACCCTATATATATATATCTTATAATATAAAAAAAGATGATTTTCTGTTTCAATTTTGATCATGTTGAGGATTATGGTAATGGTGGTGCAGTCGTGGCTAGAATCTTGAAAATAATAAAAATACTGAAGATTAGAAATTGCTTTAATTGAGCTGAGTAATATATATGAATAACATAATTTTGTACAAGTACTGCCTGGCTTAAGGCGTAAGAATAAATAAAACAAAATATTATTTACATAATTACAAAGTTTTGGGTCGACCAGCGGGGAAGAACAACAACAATGATTATTTATAGAGAAGGCGTGACCTCTGGCGGTCGATTAAAACAGAGTATTTATATCTATGAAATTATAACTTTAAATAAAATAACATTTTAACATATAACATTTTTAAATAAAATATTTCAATATAACATATATATATATATATATATATATATATATGGTAATTTAAACCAACAACCCCATACTGTCTATATAACTTGTAATAAGATTGCCATGTTGTATATAGAAACACATCTATAAATAATTATGCGCATGATTAATCTGTGTCATTGCATCACCTATGTAATGTTATTTGTACAAAGTGGATAAATAAATAAAATCTGTAATAGATTTAAAAGTTGAGCTAGGGCAGAGATCGAACATATAGTATTGCCAAAACAACAGAGTCTAAAGATGGAAGTCATAAATCAGGTAGATTCACAGTTCCCACGACAGGCCACCCACACTGTCACATGTGGTGGAATGCAGAGACCCCTCTCACACCTGGACAGGTAAAGGCGCCCTTTCTCAAACGCCCCTGTCACATAAGGTCGCCCCGTCTTTAACCTATAAATCATCACCTTTCAGTCTCTTGACAGTTCAGTCAGTTCAGTTCAGTTTAGTTTAGTTCACCCTTAGTGCAAGCCGCGTCGGTCGTATGTTATGTCGATCTCATCCAACATGTAGTTAGGAAGAACTCGTCTATCTCCATCTTGCGCTTCTATCTCAGCTTTTATCTGTTAACGGAACTTTCTTAGTGCAACTGTGTCTTCGTTTTTTGTGTGGATATCCCCAGCTTTCCACTCTGCCTCGACCACGACTGCCTGTATTTTGTGAGAACTTTTAAAGGTCTTCCAAGGTGCAGAGAGGTACTGGAAAACTCTACATCCTGACTGTTCCTCTCGGTCAACACAGTACAACAAGAGCTACCAGGACTTCAACCTTATTTCATATATATATATATATATATGTATAACCATATATATATTAAAATAGAAATATCCTGACCACTCAAATGAGCATTTTAGATGGTAGAGCGCCATCTGGTGGAACAATATTCAACTAAACGTTTATTTAGGTTCCGTGATATTTGCCAACTCAATTTCCTGATAAATCAAGAAAAGCTAGCCACGTAGGCCTTTCGGGATGTTGGCCCTCTCAGCGTGGTGCGGACTGTACCTCTACGACCAAAAAGCTGATCCTTGAGGCTTCCTGAGAAATGAACATTTAAGGCTGGATATTTATTCCGACAGATGGCGCAAGCCATCAGCAACTTTCATTTGTACGATAAGGCGATTGATTTTTCTTAATTTATCCTTCTTATCTCAGTACAATTTGACTTTTGTGTACTATTTTTTCACAAATTCAATTATTGTAGAGATTTTAAGCTAATACTTCATACATTGAGGAACTAATAGACAATAATATTGAAATATAAAAATGATGATAATGCTAAGGATACAAGTACTTGTATAAAGGAGGAACGAGGCGGGGTCGATATGTACGTCCCACTAGGGTTTGCCCACATAGAGAATGTGAGACTCAACAGAGAGAGACAATACGTGGTGACATGGATGTCTCACTGACCTGGCGAAGGGCAGGGTGTCCGTGTCCCGATGTCTATACGGCTGGAACTGTGAACCCCCGTCGTACATGTCCAGCGGGTAAAGATCGGTGCCCTGGACTTGTACGGACCCCGAGCTGTCACTGCGAGCGTCATCCTCGCGGACTTTTGAGCGGGAACCGAAGATCTTCTTGGTTGAGTTGTTGTTCAGGGTGGCTTGGGAACCTGTCACAGATACGTTGTCATATCGTGTCATACTTTGTCCTACACTCGGTATGGTGGGGGTACAGTAATGGAAACATATGTAGCATATAGTGTAATATTGTATTTATACTATTCTCTAAAAACTTTATTTTTATTACACTCAGGGACAAAAGGAAGTTGTACTTTCAGCATGTATATCGGGATTCAGACAATAACTCTGAAAGATACACTCAGGGACAAAAGGAAGTTGTACTTTCAGCATGTATATCGGGATTCAGACAATAACTCTGAAAGATACACTCATGGACAAAACTTAAGGAAGTTGTACCTTTAGCATATATATCGGGATTCAGACAATAACTCTGAAAGATACACTCATGGTCAAAACTTAAGGAAGTTGTACCGTTCAGCATGTATATTAGGATTCAGACAATAACTCTGAAAGATATTACAGTGACCTTTATTGAAGACCTTTATTTCCCTCGTCTCCTTAAAAAAAAAAAAAATAGACGACCGGCGACATCAAAAACCTCCCACTTCCTCAAGTACCACAAAATATCGATGGACAAGTTGTTAAAGAATAAGGTTCGTGTAATGCGGGTTTCCACACTTTTATTGGAGTACTATATATAAAAACAAAGAAAATCTATAAAGTCTAGGGTTCAAGTGAGGCGGCCACGACACCCTAAGAATACTAAGGGATTTCCTTGTAGATGTTCCCATGAGATAAATATGGACTAAATGGAAGCAGGAAGCTTTTTTAACGTCCCCGTATTCTCCTTAGTAACATCTATTAATCTTGAAGATAAACGTTTGTCTTTCTGGCCTTCCTATTTCTCACTATATATGTGAATCTCTCTTGTATATGTCAATTGATTAATGCAACAGGTATCTGGAGATGGGTTTCTTTTCATTTTTATTGGATTCTCAAACTTTCGGGCCCTGTATAGTGTTACATCAATTTTAATGCCCCTTACATTTATTTAAAATATTCTATGATATTTAATATTTATTTAAAACAGAATATTTAGACTATCATCATTCCTTTTTATAGTGTCACTCCTTTTGTAATATTTATTGTATATATATCTTTATTGCTTATTGGAGCGAGGGAGGACCTAGACGAAGACTGCGGATCGCAACCTACGAGGAAGACAAGAATAAATAAACACAATTACTTTGAAAGGTAATTTATTTTTATTTAATTTTATTTATTTACTTTTAATATGGAAACCCGCTCGGGAAACGTGTATAACACCAAGAAGGAAGAAACCAAGGTCGACGACCCTGCAAAGCTTCAACTTGGTGCAACAATATTTTATTGCATTCTTAAGCTTTACGGGCCCTTTATAAGTTAATTGATTAGTGCAACAGGTTTCTGGAGATATGAGATTACTTTCATTTTTTATTGCATTCTCTCGAAAAAGCTTGAGAACGTTAATAAAATGAAATTGAACTCACATCTCCAGAAAACATTTGCATTATATCACTCATATATAGAGCCCAAAAGCTTGAGAATACAATTAAAAATGAAAAGAAACTCATCTCCCGATACCTGTTACATTTTAAAATTTATATTTATCAAAATAAGAGATATTTTTCAGCTAGAAGAATTGTATATTTTTTAAAACCTTTCCTGTGTGGCCGAAGTGTCTTCTATCTATTTATGACGTTTATGTAATAATTGTAACTATAAATCACACGAAATTTTCTTTTACAAATTAAATACAAGAATTCCGACTGTTCTTATTTGATTGATAATATATTGAGTAAGCTTGGCTCATCAGTGGTGGACACTCCCAGCGGTTTCGCCAGTTTATCTAACAGCCCGCTTTTTCAAAGCCTAATATTGTATTGGGCGATTATGTTCAAATTAAAGGCACTGTATGGGGAAATCTTGGTTATGGTATTTAGGACACATCTCGTGTGTCTTCAATAAAGGTCACTGTAATATCTTTCAGAGTTATTGCAGAATCCCGATATACATGCTAAAAGGTACAACTTCCTTAAGTTTTGTCCATGAGTGTATCTTACAGAGTTATTGTCTGAATCCCGGTATACATGCTAAAAGGTACAACTTCCTTATGTTTTATCCATGAGTGTATCTTTCAGAGTTATTGTCTGAATCCCGATATACATGCTAAAAGGTACAACTTCCTTATGTTTTGGCCATGAGTGTATCTTTCAGAGTTATTGTCAGAATCCCGATATATATGCTAAAAGGTACAACTTCCTTAAGTTTTGTCCATGAGTGTATCTTTCAGAGTTATTGTCTGAATCCCGATATACATGCTAAAAGGTACAACTTCCTTATGTTTTGTCCATGAGTGTATCTTTCAGAGTTATTGTCTGAATCCCGATATATATGCTAAAAGGTACAACTTCCTTAAGTTTTGTACATGAATGTATATAATTATTTTTAGACAATATTTTATATGATAAATTTCTTTCTGTAGAACTTAATGAAATGATAAAAGGTATTTTGAAAGAGAGAAGGTTATCATAACTTTAATCATTGTGGTAAGATCTGTAGAGATATTATAATAAAAAAAAACACATTACTAAAAAAAAAAACATTGTTACAAATGTTATTGATAGATGGCTTTTGAATTCAGTATATATAATAGTTTTTAAACAATGATTAGAAATATAACGATTTTTTTTGGCTTTTTTGCTAATTAAAAAAAAAACTAGCTAATATCTCATAAGACAATGGGTAGAAGTTTGTTTTGTGTATACAATAAACATTCGTGTTTAAATCCTTTCATTTTATATATCTAGATGGTGCGATATTGCTTTATGTTAATGGGTATATTGATTCCAATGTTTATTGTTGCTTTCAATGCATATCGTTGAGCTTGTAGCAGACGAATTAATTACAATGTCAATTTAGAACGTAAAAAAAGAAATATTTTTCATCCAAAATGAATCGGCAAGTTGAAAACATCTCCCATTGTAATGGAAACGGAATAAAACCCAATGAAAAAGAAACAATTTCAGATGAAACTGCACTCTAGGGTGTTGGATCTTAATTCTAGAGTGCTCCCTTGAGGTAGAAGCCAAATTGTCTTGTAAATGACTCGGATTCTGATTGGTCCCTCATTGCCATTTGCTGATTGGATGGGAGAACTCTGAAATGTAGACAAGCTGGTAGTGAGAGAGTTAAGTAGCATTGTGTTAATCTCCTTTATAGATCTCTTTAATACATTCCATTGGTCAGATATTTTATCCAATCGGAATTGAACTCAGAAGAATACATTTTTATACGTCACGTGATGTTATATCTGCGCATGCGTAGATCATTTCGTATATTTGATCAAATATTTTATTTAGCCTTTTTGTATTGAAACATTAAATTTATTATTGATAGAATTGAAATATATATAACTATATAATCCCTATTTTTAATAAATTTAATATATATCTTTATACGCTTATGAAAATTTTCGATATTCGAATATCATAATCTGGGAACGAATCCCACATTGAGAACCTTTTGCTTCAAAGTTCTCTAATTCGTTCACACCCAACCTACCAGTAGTTCAAGTAACCTACTTTTTGCGTGTGAAGAGGTGTACTTACAGTAAAAGGACAATTCCTAACTAACCACTGAGATTAACGTGACCTGGACCACGTATACTCGATAAATACAAACAATAACAGCTAACTATTCACAACCGGTCATATAAAATAGTAAAGCGGTCTGATAGATTAAACTGATGAATATGTTGAAAAGATTTACCAATGATTATCCATCTCAATATATTTATCATTGTAATAGGTACAATAGAAAAATCATTCGTGCTTTCATTTCTCCTATATAGATTGCGCGCTAACATTTTATATTAATTTATGCCTAACTGCCTTGTTTTTATTGTTTACGGAAGACATTGCTCGCTATTTATATGTAACTAGCCGAATGACCCGGGCAACGCCCGTGTTTTACCCGATTGAATGTTTTTATTAAAATACTATTTGTTACAATTATAAATTGGCGCCTTAAATAAATGCATATATTAGTTAATAACTATAGCCTATGTGCTTTATCTGTCTATGTACTGTTGGCTTCCGTACTCTTACTGGGAAAAAGAAAGAGGGGATTCCATTTAGTTATTAACTAATATATGCATTTATTTAAGGAGCGACCGCTCCAACACAATAGTTACAAAAACCAAAAAGCGAGTGGGGGGGGGCAAAGGTGGCGTGATCGTAGCCAACCAATAGGAGAGCGCCATTCCAAAAAAAAAAGCAAACGGTGACAGAGATGAAGAATTATTAATAACGCATGACGCTCGTAACTGTATATAGAATTCTAATGTTCTAAATCCCGCCCAGAAGTCTTCCTCTACGTGGCGTGCGGGTGAAGCAGCACAAGTAAGGGACTGCCCTGTAGGGTGAAATACTGTGTTTTGAGGCCAGAGCCGCTACGGTAACCGTGAACAGGGAACTCTGAAATGTGGCTGACTAACGGGGGTAATGGCACCCCTCCGTTCCATGGAGTGGACAAGAAACCACCACTACTGTCCTAAAAGCTTATGTCCATAGTTTACTTGAATACAATTTATAAGATTCCACCCTTCAGTGTAGCATAGATAAGCATGATCGTCCTATACAGTATTAGAGCTCTAAAAAGCTGTTTGATAGTTTAAATTGACGGGACACTGGAAGAGTTAACTTCTGATGAGCCAAATATTAGCAATATTTTTCACCTAAGTAAGGATAGTAGATGTTTTTTTTTTTTATGTATAAAAGGAACATTCGTGATTTCCTATATTAATATTATATTTATTCACTCTATTGAATAGAATCCCTATTTGCATATTTGATATAAAGAATTATTTTGAGCAAGATTTTCATCGATTTAGACGATAAAAAACATGGCGAAGGAAGACGAGTTTGTTTTATTGGTGCAATAGAGCTCTAATGCACCAATAAAAGAAACTCGTCTTCCTTCGCCATGTTTTTTATCGTCTAAATTCAATCCAGGAAGAATTCTTTATCTATATTTCCATCCATACCAGTTGAATTGGTTCAATGGCTAAATGATTTAAATCTCCTGGATATTAATCAAATAAATGCTACAGGTTTCTGGAAATATGTTTATTTGATCTTTATTAAATGTAATCTCGAGCTTTCAGGCATCTCTGTCCTTCTACAGGAGAATATAGAACGACGTTTATATGTTTCTTTGTACTCCTGTAGAATAGCAGAGGTGCCAGAAATCTCTAGAATACGTTGAATAAAGGTGAGAAATACTCATCTCCAGGCATTTGTTTGATAAATACATTGTCTTTATATACGTACAATTGGGACAATTTATACATATAAAAGCATTTATTTGTTTCTATGTACTCCTGTAAAAGGGCAGAGATGCCCGAAATCTCTAGAATACGTTTAATAAAGGTAAATAAACTCACCCTCAGAAACCTGTAGCATTTGTTTGACAATAGTTAATTTAATCTGAAGAAGAATGGATAGGTTAGGTTCATTAGTAGTTGTAGTCAATGAATTGTAGTATGATTAGAAAATGATTTTGATTGAAAAATAAAGCCAAACTCTGATTGAAGTGTAAATCTAGGATACTATCTCTATCCAGTGTGCCATAGACTGAGTGGTGAAAGAAGGTTTAAATGGGAGACTTCCCGGCGAAAGATAAATGAACTTGGGTGATAGATGGTTGGTTGGCTTTCCATTCTTCCATCATTCCATCGGTGCGTGCACGCTCTGTGATGGAACATTGGAGAATTTTACACTCTCCCAGGATGGCAAAATCTGGCTGTCACCTCCATGCGGTGTCCCCTTGGATAGCCAACCAACGACAGCAGCTCTCCATCATGGGGACTTATGGACTTTAAGACTCCATGACATTTTGTAATTATACAATGGGATAATAAAAACACTCTGCCATATCCTAATGGGTCATTTATAAACCGAATCATTACTATATGTTGATAATTTTGTAGAAATGGAAGATCAAAACACATCTCAACCATCTTCAATTCTATTCACAAATACTTCGGCGAAGTATATGTTGATGATTTTGTAGAAATGGAAGATCAAAACACATCTTAACCATCTTCAATTCTATTCAAAAATACTTCGGCGAAGTATATGTTGATGATTTTGTAGAAATGGAAGATCAAAACACATCTCAACTATTTTCAATTCAATTCACAAATACTTCGGCGAAGTATATGTTGATGATTTTGTAGAAATGGAAGATCAAAACACATCTTAACCATCTTCAATTCTATTCAAAAATACTTCGGCGAAGTATATGTTGATGATTTTGTAGAAATGGAAGATCAAAACACATAAAACATCTTCAATTTTATTCACAAATACTTCGGCGAAGTATATGTTGATGGTATTGTAGAAATGAAAGATCAAAACACATCTCAACCATCTTCAATTCTATCCACAAATACTTCGGCGAAGTATATGTTGATGATTTTGTAGAAATGGAAGATCAAAACACATCTTAACCATCTTCAATTCTATTCAAAAATACTTCGGCGAAGTATATGTTGATGGAATTGTAGAAATGAAAGATCAAAACACATCTTAACCATCTTCAATTCTATTCAAAAATACTTCGGCGAAGTATATGTTGATGGAATTGTAGAAATGGAAGATCAAAACACATCTTAACCATCTTCAATTCTCTTCAAAAATACTTCGGCGAAGTATATGTTGATGATTTTGTAGAAATGGAAGATCAAAACACATCTCAACAATTTTCAATTCTATTCAAAAATACTTCGGCGAAGTATATGTTGATGATTTTGTAGAAATGGAAGACCATCTTCAATTCTATTCACAAATACTTCGGCGAAGTATATGTTGATGATTTTGTAGAAATGAAAGATCAAAACACATCTTAACCATCTTCAATTCTATTCAAAAATAATTCGGCGAAGTATATGTTGATGATTTTGTAGAAATGAAAGATCAGAACACATCTCAACCATCTTCAATTCTATTCAAAAATATTTCGGTGAAGCACTGTCTCCATTTGCTAGACAAAAAGCTATTCAAACTCTATTATAAGGTTGTCCCAAAAGTTCGTGTTTTCTTATTACTTGGTTAATAATATTATTACGGCGAACAAATAATACAATTATTTTATACATAATACAAAGACATAACGGCGAATAATATTATGGGGAATAATATTGCTATTTCAATTTTTTGCAAGTGTTTACGAACTTTTGGAACCACCCTTGTAAACATAAGGAAATAACGTGCTATCTATATAAACTCATGGACAAAACTAAGATAAGAAGAGACAGTACCTATCAATGGTTATTCTAAAAATTTCTGATGATCCAGTTCGGCTCTCCTGGTGGATTGTGAATGGGAAGATTAATTCTCTTAGTTCTACCAACATCAATTTTCCGCTCAGCAAGATACAAGCTGCTAGTGCTTCTGACGCGTACCTCTTTTCTTTTACGAATATAAATTTTCTCTAATGCTGCCGACGTAATTCTGCAAAGTCATTGGTGTTCCATGCCCCTGAAGTCACATCCTATACACATTCAAAATACACTTCGTAGAAAAGAACTTATGGAAGTTGTACCTTTAAGCATGTATATAGGTATTCAGACAATAACTCCGAACGATATTACAGTGACCTTTTTTGAAGACATACGAGATAACCAAGTGTAAACGAAATTGTCTTTGTTTCCTTCAAACAACAACAACAGACAACCGATGTCATTCCACTTTCATAAGTTTTGTTCATGAGCGTATTTCATTAATACTTCAAATTGAGATTTTTTCAAATATTTCTCAGTCTCCGGGCAGTATATGTGAAGTTATTTCACGGTACCTAAAGGGTTCTGAGCATCTACAGTAAGTTTGGTATAGAGTGGACTTACCGAAGAGGACAGGAGAGAGGTTGTCGTGGAGCGTGCCGTAGAGGGAAGCAGGGTTAGGTGATGAAGGCTGTAGTCGCATTTTCATCTCGCGGTCACGTGACAGCTTGGAGTATAGGTAGACCTTCCGTAGATAGAGACAGAGCATAACGCCGGTAGCACACACCAAGTTGGCCGCTACAGCTGGGCGAGCTACATGTCCCAATCCCCACACAGCCAGACCCCAGGAGGACCACACAGCAGCTGTGAGTCCACAACATGCAAGCATCCATCTGGACTCTCGATCCCACCATGTCACACCAGCCAGTAGTGCGGCGATACACGCCAGGAAGCCTGGATACGTCAAAGCGACAGCAAACTCCTGAACATCACTACGGGTACCTCCACCCAAAGTCAGCCATAGAGCAATAATACCTCCCTGCACTGATGCCAACAGAACAGCCTGCAGAAGTAATCCCATGGGACTCATTCCTTCACAGTTCTTACGCTGACGTCTCCACGTATTGAAGACCTTGATAACCATGCCTGAGAAGACGACAGAATAAGCAAGACCTAATGCAAATAGGGCTTCACTCGGTGGGGCAAGTAGGAATGCGAAGTTGACGCCATACAGAGCCATAACACCCATGAGAATCATATAACCAAGGATGGTAGTGCCCACAGAGACGGGGAAGGACATCAGGAAGTAGAGCGTGCAGACCAACACGAAGAAAATACCTAAGACAGAAAGAGAAGTGATGGTAACACCCCAGGCTGTCTTCAGACGTGATAAGACTCCATCACGGCCTGCGACCATCAGAGCTTCCTGGGTGGCTATCAAATTGGTGCATTTGCCGCATTCCTCAGTGGTACACGTGGACGCTGGTAACTTGCCCAGAACGTAGTTCAAACTGGTGGCATTCTTCAGATACGTCCATTGGCCGCTGTTCCATAGACCGATCTGCACGTACACAACATGTGCAAATACTGTGAAAAATAGTACAAATGTGATATTGTACTGGGATAAGGTGCATAAATTAAAAAAGAAAAAGGCATCTCTTTATCGCGCAAACTCAAAGTTGCTGATGGCTTGCGCCATCTATCGGATTAAATATTAATTATTCATTGATTCATCAAGAATGGGTATTTGGCCAATTCTGGAATAATTAAAAACAACGAATAGTTGATATTTATTCCGACAGATGGCGCAAGCCATCAGCAACTTTTATAAAGTTTTATAAATGTCAACCTACCTCACTAAGGACGTAGGAAGAATGGAAATCCTTTGCCATCTTCCATTGGAATATCTGCTGTCCGCCAGCTGAATTCTTACAGTCCTGACACTCCAGTGCTGATTTGATCTCTTCAGCGAGTTCTGTTCTGGCGTTAGCTCCACATTCTTCAATGTTCTTTACAGTTAGCGAGCAATGTCTCTTCAGGAATCTGTTCAGACCTTCTCCTACGGCTTCAACAGACTTGATGGTCTGGAACACCAGCCTGTTCTGTACCATACTCTCAACGTCTAGTTTTTCTGTTCGGCTACAGATATCGGAATATTGTTTCTGAACGATTCTGCTACTTGGAAGTTGGCAATGGAAGTTATGCTGCCAGAATTCTTCCAACCATTCCTTCGGAATCGATCCGGGATTATCGAGGTTAAGTTTTGAGAAGGATTCTTTGAATTCTTTGTTGACAAGACCTTGAGTTTTAACGCTGAAGATATCAAGAGGCGCATCTTTAATGGTATTAAGGATATACTTGTCGTTGTCCCAGACTTCATTGAGGACCCATACGTATTTGCTTAGGACCTTAGCAACCTTGGCAGCCTGTAGAATTCTCCGTGCCTTCAGGGCATCGTCTGCTATGACGACAATGACTCTAGCCTGACTATCCACAAGATGACCGAGGAAGGATTCGATGATGACTTCAGATGTTGCTTCGTTGGGGAGTGTGAAGTAGTCAGCAAGGCAGATACCGTTAGCATTTGCCACTTTGAGGAATTCCTTTGTTGTTTTGGAGCCATAATCATCATTACTATGGATGACATAGACGTAATCCCAAGAGAATGCCTTCAGAAAGAGCGCGAGCGGTTGAAGTTGGTCTGTTGCTGGTGGAGCAAGAGCGAATGGTTCTGAAGGTGAAGCTACAGTGATTTGAGGGACTTGTAAGGATTGGAGGACGGGTCCCAGCTCACGAGCAGCTGACATATCGAAACTCAAAGATGCTATAATGGACTTAGGATCCGAATTCTGGTATAGAGTAAAGAGGCGTTCCAAAGCTAACTGTTTACGTCCACAGAAGTCCATAATCCTAGCTCCAAG
>CP092864.1:138054136-138079783 GCA_030710605.1 Cordylochernes scorpioides | reverse complement strand
GATCGTGATTTTAAGAGTTTAATTTCTACAAAAAAAAATAGTGTTTGACGTTTCGGTAACAGCGTTGTTACCATCTTCAGACAAAAGTACTGAATGAGAGAATTTTACCACAGCATGCTTTTAAATAGTTCCTGGTATCAAGTGTGTAAACAAGATAATAGATAAGAAGATATTTATCTGATAAACAGTTGGTAACATGAAGATGGTAACAATGCTGTTATCGAAACGTCACACACTATTTTTTTATTTGGATTTGGTCTTATTACCTTGCGTTTATAATCTATAATCCAAATTGTGCCTTATCAATGCATACAATATATTAAATTTGGATTTGGTCTTGATACTTTATATTATTCAATATGATACATTAGCATGCCATCTGTTATAATTCAAAACTATTATAGACGCATATGATTCTTTTTAAAATTAAACAATTTTCTACTACCCTTACTGCATTATACTTAAACTGGTAAAACCACTAGGAGGATTCACTACTGATGAAAAGGCAGACGCATTCTACTTCACCCAATCATGATGGTTGTCAAATCTCAAACTTTACAAGCCTGACACCCTAATATGATTGAGTGGAGATAAGAAAGAAGAAGAAGAAGACTACTGATGAGCCAGGCACTCCCATTAATTTATCATTGCAGTAGGGGCAGTAGAAAATTGTTTAATTTTTAAAAAGAATCATACGCGTCTATAATAGTTCTGAATTATTATACAATGTGTATTAGCACAAGTTTCATAGTGACTTCTTTTGATTAAAATTAAACAAATATTACTTCATAAAATTGAAAACCATGTCTACAGAAAGTAACAGGGCTAGATACAGATAAGATACAATTTGGATTATAGATTAGAAACATAAGGTAACAGGATCAAATCCAAATAAATAGTATAATTAAATATTGCAACAGGTTTCTGGAGATATAGTTCACTTTTTCAAATACTTCAGTATTTCAGAATGAATTTTAAAGATATCAGAATGATTTCTAAAGAAGAACATGATGACTTTTCAGTAAATTTCACAATATTAGATGACCTTTTTCCAGCATTTTACAATGACTATTCAAGATTTCAGAAGGATTTTTTCAGGATATAAAGATGACTCTTACTTATTTTAGGATGACCTTTTAGAATTTTAGAAAGACTTTTCAGTATTACAGAATGACTCTTGAGGATAACAGAATGACTTTCAGTAAATTTAGGATGATTTTTTAGCATTTCCCAAGGACTTTTCAAGATTTCAGAAGGACTTTTTCAGGATATAAATATGACTCTTACGTATTTCAGCATGACTTTTCAGGATTTCATAAAATCTTTTCAGTATTACAGAATGACTCTTGAGAATATAAGAATTAACTTTCAGTAAATTTAGGATGAATTTTCAGCATTTCCCAAGGACTTTTCAAGATTTCAGTAGGATATTTTCAGGATATAAAGATGACTTACGTATTTCGGTATGACTTTTTCTGAAGTTCAGAGAGACTTCAGCATCCCTTGAGGATATCAGAATGACTTTCAGTAAATTTAGGATGGTTTATTTTTTCAGAATTTCCCAAGGACTTTTAAAGATTTCAGAACTTTATGACACTTTCGCCCTTGCCGGTCCCAAGCCCGGATGAAATAGGAGGAGGAGGAGCAGTAACAAGCTCACTAAAAAACCTGGGCTCAGCTGGCCCGGCTGATAGTACCCTGTAAGGGCTCCTAATCCAGGAATACAGGATGAGCAGCGTTTGTACTCCATGTTAGGAGCGGCTGCACATGGCGTCTGTTCCTCATGTCAGAGGCGGCCATTTATTTTGGAGCTAAATCGGCCTGCCACTGAGTAGTGCTCCTAGTCTTAATGACAAAGGCAGACACATTCTACTTCACCCAGTGTGGAGATAAGAAAGAAGAAGAAGAAGATGACACTTTCGTATTTCAAAATGACTTTTTCAGTATTACAGAATGACGCTTAAGGGTATCAGGGTGAACTTTCAGTAAATAAAGGATGAATTTTCAGCATTTCATAATGACTTTTCAATATTTCAGAAAGACCTTCACAGAATATAAAGTTAACTTCCGTATTTTAGCATCACTTTTCAGGATTTTAGAATGACTTTTTCAGTATATTTCAGCATAGTATTAATATACACAGTATGTCAGGATGACTTTTCAGTATTTCAAAAGAAACACAAGGTAATAAAACCAAATTTAAATAAATAAATAGTGTGTGATGTTTCGGTTACAGCGTTGTTACCATCATCAAACAAAAGTACTGAATCTAATGAACATGATACAATGTTGTTACCAAAATGTCACTCAATATTTATTTATATGGATTTGGTATTATTATCTTATATTTCTAATCTATAATCCAAATTGTACCTATCATTAAATAATAATCAGTATTTCAAAAGGTTTTTAACAAAGATATCTTAATAAATCAATTAAACTTCTTTAGGTATGAGTTTTTAGTAAATTCAGAATGGTGAAGACACCTTCAAAAGTCTTAAGCTCTACATTCTTGATACACTAATATGATTTTGTTGCTCCACGGAAAGGAAGATTGCCATTGCCCCGTTAGTCAGGTCAGCCACATTTCAGAGTTCCCTGTTCACAGTTACTGTAGCGGCTCGGGGCTCACGAAGTCCCCACCATACTTTGTTGGCCGGTATTGTTATCAGGGTGCATGGACCGATCTGATCTGTTCCATGGACAAGACACCACCATAATATGATTGAGTGGAGATATGAAAGAAAGAAGAAGAGTAATTCAGAAGGATTTTGTTACAAGATATCAAGATATGAATTTTGAATAGTTCAGAAGATAAACTTTTAGGATTTGAAAATGATTTGATCCCTCTCCAGGGATACTGAGGAGCTGTGTCTGTACTCATGTTAGAGTCGGCAGCAAAGGCTTCCATGTTAGGAACAGCCTCAAACTACAGGCAAAGTCAGACTTTCACCAAAGTGTGGCTGGATGATGGTGCCATGATCAACAAAAGCTGCACCCCTACACCCCATTCCATGAGATTGATGAATACCTAATATGATTGAGTGGAGATAAGAAAGAAGAGTAATTCAGAATGATTTTTTTTTTTTTCAAGAAGATATAAGATGTGAATTTTGAATAGTTCAGAAGGCAAACTTTTAGGATTTGAAAATGATTTGATGAATACCTAATATGATTGAAGAGATATGAAAGAAGAGTAATGATAAGGCACAATTTGGATTATAGATTATAAATACAAAGTAATAAGACCAAATCTAAATAAATAGTGTGTGACGTTTTAGCATTGTTACCATCTTCAGACAAAGTACTGCACACATTAATTATTTATTTGGATTAGGTCTTATTACCTTGTGTTTATAATCTATAATCCAAATTGTACCTTATCATTTTTATAGATTTCAATGGACCTAAGAAGTTATTCTCCAGTACTTTTGTCTGAAGATGGTAACCGAAATGTCATACACTAATTATTTATTTGGATTTGGTCTTATTACCTTAAGAAGAAGAGTAATTCAGAATGGATTTTTATCAAGATATGAATTTTGAATAGTTCAGAAGATAACTTTCAGGATTTGAAAATGATTTGATGAATACCTAATATGATTGAGTGGAGATAAGAAAGAAAGAAGAAGAGTAATTTAGAATGGATTTTTATAAAGATATCAAGATATGAATTTTAAATAGTTCTGAAGAAAAATTTCAGAATTTGAAAATGATTTGATGAATTCGATGAAAGAGTATATATTAGATATTGTTTTCACATTTTTCTTTAATATTTTTTCTTTGTATAGGAAAATTAGGGCTCATTTCACATCTCATTGCATAGAGAAGTGGAAAAAAAATCTTTGGCTTTTTCTCAATCTGAGAAAGGATATATTTTTATACATTTATTATTAACAATATTTTTCTAATGGCACAACTATTTTCTCCTTGTATTTTTAAAATTCTTTTAAAAGCATTTTAAGAGTGAATTCATCACTTTTAAAAAATGAGTTTGTCGTTCATCGTCAAACACATGTTGGTGGTTGTAATAGCACAATTTTCGTTGAATTTTTACATGAGCTTGATGAAATTGTAGCAACGCGATATGGATTTAATGTTTCTATATGGATAATGCAAGAGGGCACACATCCGCAGAAACATGTGTTAGTCTGCTAAGAAGCAGTGTGAAGTTTTTGTCACAAATTTCATTTTTAAAAGTGATGAATTCACTCTTATAATATAAATTCTTTTTCAAAAAGTGTAGCATCTAACACAATAAAAAAATAGACGAAAATATATAAAGATATTTGCAAATTTAAAAAAGAAAAAGCGTAAACATATATTATAATTCTTAATATATATAAAAAGAACATGCTATGAATATTATAGATTTGAGAAAAAAAAACTAGATACAGTAGAACCTCCATGAGAGGACACTCATGTTAGAGGACACCTCTCTATAAAGGACAGTTTTCATTGCCAAAATTACCATTTTTACTATTTAGTAACTCTTCGGTAAGAGGACATCTCTCCCTAAAGGACACTTTGTCCCTGTAATTAGGTGTTGTCCTTTACAGGGAGGTTTTACTGTAGCTTAAATATATATATATAGGGAAAAGAAAAAAGAAAAAATCTAACAATACAAAGCCAGGACATTATAAATTATATTTATATATAAAAAAAGCATAATAAAAAAAAACATCAAAAAAATAGGAACAGACACAAATTGACTAAGTTTGAGAATAAAGGAAAATTTGAAAAAGAGATTTAAGGTTGAAGTTGTGGAAGGAGTTGTTTAGCTAGGTCTCTTGTTGAGGCAAGACTGGAAAGACGACTTCCTCGGCACATTTCCAGTTGAGTGGGCGGTAGATTGGGACTGCAGTGGATTGGATGGAAAATGTGGATGAGACCAGGATCTGGGGCTCTGAAAGCTGTTAGATTGCTTCTGACCACTTTGGAAAACAGATCGACATCTTCTTTCCCCCAACCTTCGATTGACCTATCGAAACCTCCGGCAGCTCGTAAATCTGCGTGGTAAAGACTGGCAATACCATATCCAAACTGTCTCCAGTAGACTCTCTCATTCCCTAGAACATACTTGGGGTCGTACTCGCTGAACACAACTGGGAAGTAGGCTTGTCTGCCTTTGAGGGTGTTGAGACGGATCCGTTGAAGAACATCACGGTCAGACATAATGATGTCTACATCAATGAAAGCTAGGAGAGCATCGTGCGGGAAGAGGTTAGCACCAATCTCAAGAGCGAGGGCGCGTGAGAACGTCCCTCGAGATTCCTCCACCAATCGTAGAGCATAATGAGGATATCTTCGCTGGAAATCTTCGAAAGTTTTCTTAATTGCATCTGACTCTTCTCCGCCGACCAGGACAACAGCTAGACTTACCCGTTCCTGTGGGATGAGACAGACTTGCTCAAAGTTTTTCAGGAAGCGTTGGAAGGTAGCTAAACGGCCAGAGAGAGGCAGTACAAAGTTGATCTCAGTGCTGGGGCCCTGGGTAGGTGCAGGTCCACCTGGGGCGGGTATCCCCACTGTTGCATATTGGCTGCCTCCCCCGAATACCTCCCTCACCTCCGGCTGGGAGAATGCCTGCTGTAGGTAGGCATGGCGGCGAACCGGCACCGTCATCTTCTTACCTCTGTACTTGCGGTAGGTGAGCAGTAGATCCAGGATGTAGTCTACGCCGTAGAGTGGGTTGAGCCTCATGTAGCCATACAGGATGGTCTGGAAGTCTATTGTCCTCCCTCTCTGTTTGGAGAACTTGTTCACCGTCTCCATTATCTCTAGGACTGTGTCGTTGAAGGCCTGTTGTAGATACGCCTCCTGGTGGCGCTTGGGGTTGAGATAATTGAGAGAGAACACACTACGGCTGATAAAATCCCACGGAAGACATCTTCCGAAGTCTGAGGGAAATCTTTGGTAAGGCTTGGACTCAGTCCAAGAATGGAGGTATTCCCGAGGAAGAATGGACTCTGGATGGCAGGTAGTGGTTCCCCTTGTAGATGCTTCATGGCCTCATAGATCTGTTGATGGACTTGGTTGGACTTGTGTCTCAGGTCCTGAGTGAGCTGGCCCAGGAAATGGCTGTGGAGCCGGTACATCCGCGGGGGACTCTTGATGGGATGCATGGTGACAGCTCTCTGGATGTTCCTCTTCTTGAGCCGACCCTCAAACATGCCTTCCCCGCTGAAACTGTGGTAGAAGATACTCTGCATCTGTCACAAAGAGCCATCAAACACTCAAGTTAGAAACAAATATCGTAACAAAATATTTATTCTGAAGAAATAGTACAAATGTGATATTGTACTGGGATAAGGTGAATAAATTATGAAAAAGGAATGGGGCATCTCCTTATCATGCAACTGAAAGTTGATGGCTGGTGCCAGGGATATACAGGGATACGGAGGAGCTGTGTCTGTACTCATGTTGGAATGTGCAGCAAAGGCTTCCATGTTAGGAATGGCCTCAAATTACAGTCAGACTTTCACCAAAGTGTGCCTGGATCATGGTGCCATGATCAATGAAAGCTGTACACCTACACCCCATTCCAAGAACTCGGAGAGCATGTACTCATGGAATTTGTGTAATCTTTGCACAAGAGGATAAGAAACAACAACAAGACAGGTGAAGGGAAGGTAAATGACAAGAACCGTACAATACAACACATACAACCAACACCTATTGGAACAAAGACATGTGAAGGAAGAGTAAAGACAAGAACTGTACAATACAACTACCACCCATTGAGTATTACCTCATAGGACCAGGTGCAGGGGATGTTGACGAAACGTTTGATGCACCTCCCCACCTCAACGTCCTCATGGGTGGAGAGGAGATTCTTGAGGCAGTGCCGGATGTGAGGGGCAAAGTGCCGGAGAGTCTCCCGGCTAAGAATCATACCAGGTCCGCCCATGCAGAAGTTGTCGTCCCGCTCCAGACTGAGCTGACCCAACTCCTCCTTGTTGCCAGTACCTGCCTGGCCCAGGAACTGAGGCTTGGAGCTGTTGACAGTCCTCAGCATGGCACCCAGTTGGTCCATGCGTACATAGACATCGTCATCTGCTCGCATGAACCACTCGTACTTGTCCAGAAGATGGTCATGCATGTACTTGAACATAAGGAAGGATTTTTTCTGTGGGGGGTAGGAGTCATCCACCCCGGGGAGTCCCAGGACAGGGAGGGTGCGGGACTGGGTCCCCTCGCTTGAGAAGAACATAATCCTACCAGGGACAGTCTGTCCCCAGGTCTCATAGACAGCCTTAGCTCTGCTGTCCAAGAACTTCTGGGCAGTCATGACACCAACAAAGAGCAAGGATTCCTGTTGGTCATCACTGGAGCTGGTAGTGCTGGTTTGGGGGTCCTCATGGGGGAGTTCAGAGAGGAGGGGCTGGTGGGTGGAGGGGGCGCAGGGGGCAGCGAGGGGCCTCAGCAGGGAGGCCACTAGAAAGCCCAGGAGGATCCCCAGCAGGAACTGGGAGCAGGGGAGCCGGCGGGGACCCGGGAGAAACATCACTTTGGCGAGCAGCTTGGCAGAGTGGAGGAGGAATCTGCTGAGGAACATGTCCCTGGCATAGCAGCCCCCTGCCACATACAGCACAACTATCTCTCTGTATGTAAACACAAGGGAATAAAGATGATAAGGCAAAATTTGGATTAGATTATAAACATATTACAAGACCAAATCCAAATAAATATAATCTTCACCAACCTTACAGGTAAAGAACATAACATTTCTAATATCAGCTACAATAAAATAAGACCTAATCCAAATAAATTGATAGTGTGTGACATTTCAATACCAGTGTTGTTACCATCATCAGACAAGAGAGACATCAGACTGATGATGGTAACAACACTGTTACAGAAATGTCACACTATTTTCTTGGGTTTACACAGAGAATTGGTGATAAGGCACAATTTGGATTATAGATTAGAAACATAAGGTAATAACACCAAATCCAAATAAATAAATAGTGTGTGACATTTTGGTAACAATGCTGTTACAGAAATGCCACACACTATTTATTTATTTGGATTTGGTCTTATTTTCTTGGGTTTACACAGAGAAGTAATGATAAGGCACAATTTGGATTATAGATTAGAAACATGAAGTAACGAAACCAAATCCATATACAGTATAACCTCGTTAATTCGACACTCTACCTTAATTCGACCATATTCTGATGTCCCGACCTCCGGCCTATCAAATAATGAACCGTAATTCGACAGTATTGATAATACGACAGTTCCGATAGTTCAACCATTTTATAAAATTTGAAATTTCGACAGTTGAATGTTTTTTTACATACAACTTTACCGCTAAACAGTATTACAGCGGCGGCGATCTGAATAACTTTAATTCAACACTTCCTTTAATTCAACCGAAAGCTCTGAGATCCCTTGGGGTGTTGAATTAAAGAGGTTCGACTGTAAATAAATACTGTGTGACATTTCGGTAACAGCATTGTTATTATTAGACAAAGACAGATTGAGGATGGTCGCAACGCTGTTACCAAAACGTCACACACTATTTATTTGGATGTGTTTACAAGGTAATAAAAATTAAATAAGGCAACAGGTTTCTGGAGGTGAGTTTCATTTTTATTACAATCTCAAGCTTTCAGGCATTACTGCCCTTCTACAGGAGTACAAAACTGAACAACAATAAAACAGCATTAAAAGAGTTGTGTAGTCACAGTGATTCAAAAATACAAATGAAGATTATTTTATAGTACATAATCTCAAGGTAATAAGACCAAATCCAAATAAATAAATAGTGTGTGACGTTTCGGTAACAGCGTTGTTACCAAAATGTCACACACTATTTATTTATTTGGATTTGGTCTTATTACCTTGTGTTTATAATCTACTAGCCGAATGACCCGGGCAACGCCCCTGTTTTACCCGATTGAATGTTTTTATTCAAATACTATTTGTTACAATTATAAATTGGCGCCTTAAATAAATGCATATATTAGTTAATAACTATAGCCTATGTGCTTTATCTGTCTATGTACTATTGGCTTCCATAGGCGCCTCATACTGGGAAAAAGAAAGAGAGGATTCCATTTAGTTATTAACTAATATATGCATTTATTTAAGGAGCGACCCGCTCCAACACAATAGTTACAAAAACGAAACAGAGTGGGGGAGGCATGATGGGGGGGGGAAGGCAAAGGTGGCGTGACCGTAGCCAACCAATAGGAGGGCGCCATTCCAAAAAAAAAAAGCAAACGGTGACAGAGTTGATTGATTAGGAGATGAGGAATGACGCTCGTAACTGTATATAGAATAATCCAAATTGTGCTTTATCAATGGTCAGATATTTAGAAGAAAGGATAGAGGTGAAGAGATTTTTCAAAGTTACAATGTTCGTGTTCCATGATGGCTGACTGTAGAGATGGTTTGGCTACAAGAAGAGGAATCACTATACAAAGATGAAGTAAAAGAACCCGTCACCTACCAGTCTCAGCAAAAGAACTTCAATTAGAATTGCAACAGATGGTGTTGGGCAGACATTCATTTATTACAGCTGGTGCTGAATATGTAATTAAAAAGTCCTGCTAAAAAAAAAATCATTAAAGAAAAAATTGCTTTGGCAAAGATTGAGAGCTAGAGAGAGGTACATGAATTTTCCTTACTCAAATCTGATCAGGTACAACTTGGATTATAGATTAGAAACACAAATAGTGTGTGGTGTTTCAGTAACAGCATTCTTATCATCAGACAAAAGACTCTTCTTCTTCTTTCTTATCTGCACTCAATCATATTAAGGTATCAAGCTTGTAAAGCTTGAGACTTCTGATGGTGTCTGCCGGGGAAGAGTATAGTTCATCAATGGATGTACTGCGCGAAGGCCAATGCAGCATAGTGTGGAGATTTGACAACCATCATGATTTGGTCAAGTAAAATGCGTCTGCCTTTGTCATTAAGACTGGGAGCACTACTAAGTAGCAGGCAGACTTAGCTCCAAAAGAAATGGCCGCCTCTGACATGAGGAACAGACGCCAATTGCAGCCGCTCCTAACATGGAGTACAAACGCTGCTCATCCTGTATCCCAAGTCTTTTATTATCAGTCTTTTGTCTGATGATGGTAACATCGCTGTTACTGAAACATCACACACTATCTATTTGGATTTGGTCTTTTTCCCTTCGTTGTCTTTTGTTGGATTATCAGCATCAAATACTGACATTTGTTCTTTCTAATGAAGAGAATATATATTATAGTAGAATATTTATTATTCTATATGAGCAGATTTTTTAATTTTGATATTTGTATATTGATACACTGTAAAAAAATTTCTCATTGCCTCTCTGCCATTTTATAATTTTTAGTTTGTGCCTCAAATAAATTGCTGAGTAAGTCTGAAGTTTGTCTTTTCTAATTTTCTACGTAACATTTTGGTGGAGATGCTTGGTAGATAATGGAAGACAGACTGAAGATTGCAGAGAAGACTTTAAGACAATGGTTGCTGTGATCTACATTTTCAGCTAATGGCTCCAGAATTCCACCGCCAAGTCAAAGCCAAGAATTCCCTCTTCTTCTTCTTTCTTATCTCCACTCAATCATATTATGGTATCAAGCTTGTAAAGCTTGAGATTTGACAACCATCATGACTGGGTGAAGTAGAATGCATCTGCCTTTGTCATTGAGACTGGGAGAACTACTCAGTGGCAGGCCGAACTTAACTCCAAAAGAAATGGCCACCGCTGACATGAGGAACAGACACCATGTTTCAACCGCTCCTAACATGGAGTAAAGATGCTGCTCATCCTGTATCCCTGGATTAGGAGCCCTTACAGGGTATTATCAGCCGGGCCTGCTGAGCCCAGGTTTTTAGTTAGCTTGTTACTGCTCCCCCTCCTCCTTTTTCATCCGGGCTTGGGACCGGCAAAGGCGGAGTTCCATCCAAGATGACAATGTCCCTATTGACGATACAACGACAAAGCAGCTCTTCACGCCTCAATAAAATGAACACAAAGCTACTAGGGACAGACATCCTAGACTCAGAGGCAATACTTGACAGAAACACATCAGATCCATGTCAGTAGCAACAAGATTTTCAAGCTCTGGGTCACACCTCCCATAGGGAAGGAGCTATGTAGCAGATTTATTTTCGTATTTTGATACACTTTTAAATTTTTCTCATTGCCTCTCTAATATTTTATTAGTTTTAATAATAATGAACAATTTGGATTAGAGATTATAAACACAAGGTAATAAACCAATTCCAAATGAATAAATAGTTGGTCTTATTACCTTGTGTATATTAGTTTTAATTTGGTTTTACATTGAATAAATTGCCGTGTAATTTTGAGGTTCGTCTTTCTTAATTGTCTTGAGTAGAATTAACAGCCACAAAGGATCATAACTACCATATCAAAGGTAGAGAAGATCCCTACATGGTGGCACCATCACCACAATATGGCTGAACTACGCTGAACCAGACACATACTTAGGACTGTACTGAGATCACACAGACCTGACAACCTGAAGTATGATGAGAAGATTACCAAGTAGCCACGCTCTGATTCAAGTTTGTTGAAGTACACTCAATGACAAAACTTAAGGGTGTTGTACCTTTTACCATGTATATTGGGATTCAGACAATAACTCTGAAAGATACACTCATGGACAAAACTGAAGGAAGTTGTACCTTTTAGCATGTATATCGGTATTCAGACAATAACTCTGAAAGATACACTCATGGACAAAACTTAAGGCAGTTGTACCTTTTAGCGTGTATATCGGGATTCAGACAATAACTCTGAATGATACACTCATGGACAAAACTTAAGGAGCATGTATTTTAGCATGTATATCGGGATTTAGACAATAGCTCTAAAAGATATTTGATACATATTGACCATTACTGAAAACACAAGTTAACCAAATGTGAACAAAATTGCCTGTCTTCCTAAAAAAAAAAAAATTGACGACAGGCGACATCAAAGACTTTCCACTTAAGTTTTCTCTATTAGTGTAATATTCAGCTGGTTTTGTTTTGAAGATTGAATTTATAATAAAGTGTGAAAATTGTACCTCAAAACAAATTTGTGTGTCATTATTTTTACCATCCACAATCTTGTGAATACAAATAGACCCTGGCTGATGTAAAATATATTGTTTACAAGGTATTTAACCATTTAGCATGATTGCTTCTTTTTTTTTTTCACATAAAACACTTCGTACTATCTGTATATTGCAATGAGAAAATATTGAAAGAGCCTAACTCATCAGTAAAGAACTCTTATCTGCAGTTTAACAGGTTTAATCAACCTGACCACTTTAATATTCTACTTGAATATCCAGCCCATAATCATTTGTTATTTCACAAATTCTATAATTTCATTAAATACATTAAAGCACTGTTATGTCTATCAATGTGATATTTTAAAAGAATTCGATAAGAAAATGTTAAATACAGTATTTTTATCTTAAGTTTTACATAATAATGTTAAAGTATATGAAATATTTACAGTATATTTATTTGACGCAAAAGAATGTTAATTAAATAATTGGTAAAAGGTAAATTTGTGTGCGAAAATATAAATGATGTGGTTAATATTTTGCATTTTTATTATCTACATAAATTGAGATATATTTCGATATTTTACTAGAGGTTCCTGAAAATATTTAAAATACCTACCTTAAATTTTCAAAACCCCATTATCTTTAAATGCCAATGAAAAAAAATTAGATGTGTTAAAGAAAAAAAAAAAAAAATCTTAAGATTTTTGTTTACATCCAATAAAAGCCTCAGTGTACAACAGAGTAATAAATCTATAAAATTTATCTGCCCTTCATTTGGCGTTTAATTTTTTGACTAATTTAGTTTATTTATCTTAGCAATTTATAATTTGATTTTTATTTAGAGTATAGGCATTTTATATTGATTTTCTCGTTTTTCACTTGTATGAACTCACAATGTCGAAAAAAACATATCATCTTTCATTTTAATCTCTAATCCCTGCCACCGAAATTATTTTTATTTTGTATATTGTTCTTATTTCTACTATGGTTTTGAGGAATAGATAACTTTTCTATACGCTCCAGGAACCTGAGTTAACCAAATATAGTATATAGAGAGAAAATAGAGGTGACCTGGGCTCCTAGAGCGTAAATCGCCAACTACCGGGCTGTACAGCAGTCTAGAGGAGAAGTCTAGTCATGGGGGGGGGGGGGGGGATGGGGCAGATTGCTGAGGTGAACCAAGTAACCAGGTAGTTCCAGGCCGGCAGGGAGTCAGGAAGTAGGGGCAGGGCTGTCGGGCTGAAGTCTTGTACTCCAAGCAGTAGGGCTGTCTGTAGTCTGTGTAGCATAAAAGCTGGACAGGAGAAGAGGAGGTGATCCACAGTCTGTGACTCTTCCCGGCAGTGAGGACAAGTTGGATCTAGATCTCTATGCCAGAGCGCTAGATCTGACAGAACGTGGCCGTGTCCAGTAAGGATCGTATTTTGGACAGGAATGACCTAAGGCGGATTGGGGAGGTCGCAAATCTTTTTAGTTTTCTGTTATGGTAATCCATATTAGACTAAGGTCCAAGCTTCCATAGCAGATGAGTGGGCACGGCTGCGGGCAAAGCTTTGGGGAAGGATGGAGTAGGATTGTTCCAGGTTAGAGATTGCTGCCGTCTTTGCTGCCTGGTCAGCCAGTTCATTGCCTGCAACTCCACTGTGGCCCTTTACCCAACATAGGCTGACCTGAGGTGCTTGGTCTAGCGCTAGAATTATCTCCGCAATTAGAGCCGTTTGGGCTGGACCAGGAGTACATATAGCGGCCAGTGCAGATTTGCAGTCAGACGCTATAGTGACTCCTGGGTTGGCTGGCATACTTTCCGCGAGGCGAGTTGCCCAAAGAATGGCAAGCATTTCGGCTTGGAAAGCAGAGCAATCCGGATGTAGTCTGAGGAGTATTGGTTAGTCTTGAGAGGGAAGGATAATTGCGGCACCAACTCCTGCCTCGGATTTCGATCCATCAGTATGTATAACAGGGGAAGTGACTTTGTCATATTCTAGACTGAAAGTAATTGTGCGTCGGAGCGTAAATCGCCAACTACCGGGCTGTACAGCAGTCTAGAGGAGAAGTCTAATCATGGGGGGGGGGGGGGGGGGGCAGATTGCTGAGGTGAACCAAGTAACCAGGTAGTTCCAGGCCAGCAGGGAGTCAGGAAGTAGGGGCAGGGCTGTCGGGCTGAAGTCTTGTACTCCAAGCAGTAGGGCTGTCTGTAGTCTGTGTAGCATAAAAGCTGGACAGGAGAAGAGGAGGTGATTCACAGTCTGTGACTCTTCCCGGCAGTGAGGACCAGCTGGACCAGGCCGAAACTCGAACTGGCCCTCCTTAGCCGCCTTGAGATAGGTCATTCGCGCTTTGATTATGATATCAAGCGGAGGGCTACCAGTTAGGGAAATGGCTGAGATAGTGGGAGTGCAGGGACCACCTCGTAACGTGCGGCGCGCGAAGAGGTTGCAGACTCCGAAGCTGACGAATGCCTTCTCTTGAGTAAGCGCGACTGCCCCAAGCGGAGACCCCATAGAAGAAGGCTGGTACCACCACAGCTTTGAAAATGCGGTTTCCAGCCACAAAAGACAGACCAAATTTTCCTTGGATGGCATTAGAGAGACGGGGAATTATGCAGCAGGGGCCCGTAGTACAATTTTCTTAAGATGGGAGACGAATTTACGAGTTTGATCGAATTCGACCCCCAATATGGTGATATTCTGGCTTATGGTATTAGGTTGTCGAGAATCTTTAACCCAGGATCCGGGTTGGGGCGAACTCTCCTCCACTGGAAGATGCAGGCCTGTGTCTTCCTGGGGTTGAGCTGGAGACCATTGTCAACATACCAAGCAGTCATCCTATCCAGAAAGTCGTTTATAACCACGACAGGCAAACGACCACGGACCTGGATTAGGAGGGTGAAGTCGTCGGCAAAAGCCACTAGCGAACTTTCCCTGATTTGAAAAAGCAGGAATAGTTCACGAGCGACCACATTCCAGAGGAAGGGACTCAACGCAGAGCCTTGGGGTGTTCCCCGCTGGGAGAAGGTTGAGGCAATGGATGACCATGCGGAATACATGACTTCCCTGTCCTCGAGGAAACTTTGCACGAGGCAAACCAGTGAGTCTGGGCAGATTAGGCGATCAAGGCTTTGGACAATGGCCGGTCTCCAAATGGTATCGAAAGCCTTGCTGATGTCCAGGCTTATTGCCAGAGTCTTCCTCCAGTGTGACTGCCTGCTGTCGATGAACTCTGTGATTTTGACCTGTACATCTTCTGCCGAACGCCCATGGACAAATCCGAATTGGTTGTCAGAAAACCAGCCGTGTCGATCTGCCAGTCATTGGAGTCTGGCCAGAATACATCTTTCAAACACCTTTGCCAAGTTGTTCAAAAGTGTAATGGGTCTATACCTATCTAGCTTGTTTGGGGCTGAGCTAGAAGGTTTAGGGTTAAGGATGAGGCGTCCAGCTTTCCAGGGACGAGGGAAGTGGCCAATTTTGAGGCACTTGGAAAATAATGTGGCCAGTAATGAATGTAGTAGGGGTCCACCAAGGATTAGGCATAGAGAGCCAAGCCCATCCGGACCTGGGATCTTCCTGCTGCCACAACGGTAGATGGCTCTGGAGATTTCCCAAGGCTGGAAGTCTGGTTCATCGGAGTAGGGTGGAGGATCATTTTTAGGTGGATGTGGTCGATTGTCTGGTGGAATGAAATGCTCCAGGACTGTGCGGCTTGTCTCCTCTAGAGTGAAGGGGGAGCCATCATTATGCTTGAGGAGCGGATGACCCCTGTTGGGTTTACGGCCCTGAGCTATGAAGCGGTGTATGGCGCTCCAAGCAGTGGCTGAAACTTCGTTGCAGAGGTTTAGCCAACATTTACTCTTGGCTTTTCGTATCGCTGCTTTGAGTCGATTGTGGCATGCTCGATAGAGGCCCACGGAAGAAACTCCGGATTGGACTCTGTGCTCTGCGAGCAGCGAAGGAGGGAAAGGACTAGTTTTCTCAGGCCACTAAGTTCAGGAGTCCACCAGGGTTTTGAAGGTCTGGGACTGTTGGACCGTCTCCGCATGGAGACGTCACAGGCACCTTGGAGAATGGACGTGAGGAGCAACACTACATTGTCAATCTCTTCAGGAGCGGACGCGTCTTGGAGGAGGGAAGCGACGTGATGCAGCGAAGATTCAAGATAGGATGTGAGTGTGGCCCGTTTGCACGAAGATTCAACCCATGTGTCGCTAGGTTCATTTGTCATCGTGGCAGCGAAAACAGAGAGAATGGGAATGTGGTCTGTGAATGCCAACTCACCCACCAGATGCTTGGTTGCTAGGGAACTTGACGCCAGTGTGACATCAATAGAGGAAGAGAGGTTACCAGTAGACCACGTAAACTGCAGTGGTGGGCCTAAGACGTGGAGGTCGTTAAGGCGGGCAAAGTCCTCAAGATTTTCTCCACGTGAGTCAAGTCTGGCGTTGATACCCCAGCATGGGGAGTGAGCATTGACATCCATGCCTATGATCATCGGAAATGGGAACATGTTGTTGATGGATTCAATGTGAGGGAGAAAGTCGTCAGCATCCCTTTGACCATGCCAGTATGCTGAGATGACTGAGATAGGACTGTGTCCCAGCCAGATAGCAATAGATGTGATAGCTGGGTCTGAAGAATCGATGGGCAGCACTTGGAGATAAGAGCGTGCTACTATACATGAAGGTATATATGAACCAGGAGTATTGAAGGTTTGAAAACCAGACGAGGGCCAGTTGAAGTGGGCAGGAAGTTCCTGTAGAAGCACCAGGTCGGCTCTAGTTGCCTCTGCCAAATTGGAAAGCTCTAATATGGCAGAAGGAGATTCGTGGGCGTTGGCCTGCAAGATCCTTAAAGGTCTTAACATTGTTTTCTGGACTGCAATATTTTGGCCTTTACAAATGGGCACGTGGAGGATGTGACCAAGTGGTTGATGGCAGCACCAGCTTTTTTACTGCAGTGGCAGCAGAGTACCTTGCTTGCTTCGGCTGTGCATTGCTTGCCTCCATGCTCTGGAGAGCCGCATTTGTAGCAAGTAGGTGTGGCTGCAGTGCAGTTGGTAGCTCGATTCCCGAATCCGCAGCAGCGGAAACACTGCCGCAGGGTGTGGCTCCGCTCAAACCTTATCATCAGACCGGCTATGGGAATGCGTCCGTGTTGGCCCAGGGTTTCCGCCACAAGGTCGTCCACTTCCACGAAGACTGTTGCTGCGTCCTGGCTAAATTTTCTTGAGCGGTGTACCACCTTAATGGAGCGTTGACCAGAGAGGGTTTTGATGGCGTGGTTATAAGAGAGATCCTCGCAAATATTCTCATCTGATACCTCATTGCCTACCCTGAAAAGGCAATACCTAGTTTGGATGGTAGGGCGTTCGTGGCATGTTAGGTTTGAGGGGAGTTTTGAGAGTTTTGAGGCCAGGGATTTGGCAACCTCTTCGGTGTTTGTGTGCAGTACAACTTTACCAACCCGACTTTGTTGACGCCACAACTTCCTTGGAGGCCGCGAACGTTGGGTGTATCTTCTGGATTTCCCTGAGAATATCCCGTGGGTTGGCCTTGTTATCTGTGGATCTGATCACCACGTGAGATCCAAAGTTTGAGGCCAGGTTCGCAAAGGAGGATTTAACTACCTTATTGGTGGTGGCTGTTTTTTTTTTTTTTTTGGCATAGAATCTGCAGCAGCCTTGGAGGCAAAAGACGGGGCTTGGGGTTTGTATACCAGAGGCGGGGGGCGACCTAGACTCACTCCTTTAAAGGCGTCTTCCAGGAGAATTTCTGTCTTTTGAGCCATTGAAAGGAATATGCCTCTGATGGCCAGCTGCTTCTTCGATGAAGTATCCAGGTTGGCGTCCAGCATAACGGCTTCCAGAGTTTGGCAGGCAAAATTGAATAGATTGGCACAGCTGTTGAACGTGAAATTGTGCTTGGACGATGGGAGGAGGTCGTCGTTGTCCTGCCGACTCCGTTTATTATTGGATGGCTGGCCGGATTGTGCCGCATCCATCTTGGAATCCAACTTGTGGATGTTAAAATTGTAATATCTTTAAATATTGTTAGAATTTAGAAGAGATATTCACCCAAAGTGGTTCGATAGGCTTGAGGTGCAGTATGATAATAAAAAAATAAATATTAATTAATTATATTTTGGAAAAAAAAGCAAAAAATATGGCTTTTTTACCGGAAACGTGTCCAAATATAGTATTGGTAATTAATATGAAGGTACAAGGAAAACCTGCGATACTTGAAGCTTGACCCAGCAAGTAGAAAGTGCTTGTCCAACAGCCTAGAAGAGAATTTTTTCCCAATTGAATAAGAGAATACTCCAATTCTACAATAGGGAAAAAAATCCTTATTGTTTGCGGAAGAGAATGCTCGATGAAAATATTTATATGTAATTCTAGTGTCCTAAAAGCTTATGTTCAGAGTTTCTTTAAATATACCATAACAAAGATTTCTCAATTTCTCAATGTCTTATATATAAGCAGAACGTCCAATATAGTATTAGAGCTCTAAAAACGGTCTTTTACATTGAATTGGTGAAACCGCTGGGAGGGTTCCTCACTGATGAGTTAAGTCCTTCCAATATTTTTCCATTGCAGTAAGGACAGTAAAAGTTTGTGCTATTTGAAAAGGAAACATTCATGTTAATGGCTGTATTTATTGTGCAATAGATGGCGCTTTATTGCCTCATTTAAATTTTTAATTGACAGTTTACCTGTGATGGTATGTGGTTCATTTACCTTAGCGCTTCTTTCAGCTCCCTGTCAGTGCCTCTATGATTGATGCCGTTTTTGCTTCAGATCTCGGCAGGATTACACGTCCTTGTGACACCCTTCGTATCGCCAGGATGTAGCTTTCGGCTGAAAGACTATGAGCCAGTTCTATGTGTAAAAAGACTATTCTTGGCTGTGTTTCAATATATCTGGAGCAGCAGAATGCAGTTGCAAAGGTATGTTTTCCAGGACTCTTGGTATCATTGGCGACGTTCAGTTTGGTTGGGATCCATCTTCACTGCTTTGAACTTGTCGCTTTTTGTATTTCTCCTAGCTTTCTATATTTCTCCTACTGTGATTCGCGACAAATTGTTAATATTTGAGTGCGTCTAAAAATAAAAAATAAAAGATAAGTGGGTCAGGTTCTTGGTTTTTCAAGAAGCCTCTGGGACCAAAAAATATTTCTGGTCGCAGTGGTACAGCCTAATTCACGCTGACGAGCGCCAAAAGCGCGAAACGCGTTCGTGAATGGCTTTTCTTGATTTATCAAGAAATTGGGTTGGCCAAATATCAGGGAACAGACTAAATCAATGTTTAGTTGATTTCTGTTCCACCAGATGGCGCACTGCCTTCTGTAAAGCACATGTGCTCCTGGTCAGGATATGCCATTTTTATTTTTAATATCAACACCTGACCCACTTATCTTTTATTTTTTTTTTTCATTTTTTCATATATGTATATTAAAAATAAAGAAGGCATCTCCTGACCACGAGAAATCTTTATTTTTAATATCAACACCTGACTTACTTATCTTTTATTTTTTTCTATTGTTTTTCATATATGTATATATCTTTCCACCAGTTCTGCAGATTACATCGCAGAAACTTTCATAAATATTCTAAAAGTTCATCGCATCTTATTCTTCCATCTAACAGTTAGAGGGTCGGCCTTCCCTCTCAATTGGAGCATTATGGTGAGTTGACCATTTATCTTAGTGACCTTTGACATTTCCATCAAGAAAGGCGTAAGTGGATACCCTTCCTTGTCTTCAGGGCCTTAAAAGACGATGGGAACCACTTGAAGCAGAATAGATGGTAAGGCTTAGCTGGCATGGGTATTCGTTTCCTCAGATGGGGGAGGTATGTCTTCTAGTAACTAATGCAGAATATATTCCATCTGTTAAAATCGAAGTGATTTTATATGTTTTTACTTTGCTGTTGACTTTAGAAATTATTTCCAGATCTCCACGTGCACTCATAATTCAGGTGCCAGCGGCTGCAGAAAAGCAGAACATAAATTTATACATCTATGGCACATGTAGAGACCCCATGCTGTACCAGCTAGCAATAAAGGTTGAAGAAGAATTAAATACTTTCTTTCTACAAAACATTCTTTATTTAGAGACTAATAAAACAGTTTCACTTACACAGCAAGTTAAAAATTAACATATAAGACTTTAAAAAAAGAAAGCTTTAAATTTAAAAGATTTTATTTATTTAAAAGGTTAAAATGGAGGATTAGAAAATATATAAACAAACTAAAAAAGGCCTATCATGCCAAAATCGCCCACCTATCTAGCCTCACCTACCTCTGGATCCAGCAACCCAAGTCCAGTATTGGAAAAAGGGCGGCCAAGGCCGCAGCCAAGCCAGGGCCTGAGCTTTCAGCAAATCACAGTCCTCAGCTTCCAGAAAAAAAAAAAAAACTAATGTCAATATCACACTTCCTTGCTTCAGTGTTGCTGGACTCAGAGAAACAAAAGCTCTGAAATTAAACCTATATATTAAAAATTCAATATATTATAAATTCAAAAATTAAATATGGATAAATAATTGAAAAACAAGTTTTAAAGGATTCCACAAAAACGTACCTGTGACGAGAGAGAGAGGCCAGGAAGCAAAGTGAAATGGAAACCAAAAGTGTTACGTCAGCACTCGCGACGCGCTTTTTGAAGCACGCCGACAATTTTTTTCACACTCTCCTGCTGCCATTGAAGTTCAAATATGGTTTAAAATGTCGATCTATTGAATAAGTACAGCTATGAAAATTATCTTTTTTTTTTTCATTTTTAAAATTCTCATTTTCTTTTTTACTTAGTTTCATCTGATTTTATGTGAATTAACTCAATAGATGACTTTTTCAGAGTTATTTAAAACTATTTTATTTTGCATTAATAATTGTTGTTTGCGACCCTTCTAAATTTTTCAATTCGTCTCTTAATTTTCTAAAAATTTATACTTGAATTATTTTGTATATACTTTTCAAAATAAAATCTACATCGTTTAAAGACTTTTTTCTGACTAAATCCTTTCTTAATTTTTTAAATAGCCTTCTTTTTTATAATTTTAATTAGCAGAATTATAATTGATGTTCAATAACTTATATAAAAGCTTTTGCATAGTTTCGTCCTGTAAGCATACCAACTTGATAAAAGTTTCCTGTTTTCCCTTTGATATTGCTTGATAAGAACCTCTATTCATTTTTGAATTAGTAGAAATCAGATGAAAGCCATAGGTCATAGCCATTCAAAAGTAGGTTTAGATCGTCAATCCTTTGCGAACAAATGGAAATCTCCACGTTGGCGCTCTCTCCGCAGATTTCTTAAATGATATCCCGTGTCGTTTTTTTTTTTTTTTAATAAATTATGTTTTAGGTTTCAAAACTGTAACGGCAGCTGGCATGCCTATATAGTAAATTATCAGTGAGCACATATTTATCACTGATGGTACTCTGTGCAGTTGCCTTTTGACTTATTGTAATATGTATCACATGTAAACTCATGTCTGATATAATGTAATCCTCAACTTCGAGGAGTCCATCCGCGCCCGCGTCTGCTTCCGTTGTTGTGGCTTCGGCCACAACTCTGCCCAATGCTCCAGAGCTCCTAAGTGCTTCCACTGCGGTCAAGACGGCCACGAAGGCCGCGCCTGCCCATCCATTACTGACCAGCGCACCTCCAAATGTGCCAACTGCTGCTCCAAGGGCCTTCCTGACAAGCACGAGGCGAGAGCCTCAAGCTGCCCCATCCTGAAGTCTAGGGCCCTCAAGTTCTAGGCTTCAAGGACCTTCTGCCTCCAATTCCATCTGCCACTTCTACTGGATTCCTGGCCAAATCAATGCTCCTGCCTCACTGCACCCTGGCGCTGTTCCCCTGCTTGCCCAACGTTTCCACTACCCCTGCGACACATCTCCTGCCGCCAGATCCTAGGGTCCCTTGCCACCTGACATCGCGCTTGGGCTCAAAAATCATAACTTTTGTTTAGTAGCCCGTAAAACCATATTTTCTCTCGGTCTGATATAATATATATTATGTCTGATGTTAGCCTAAAGAAATAAATACTTTTCTTTTTAAACTTCCAAGTACTTCTTACTGATTAACGTCAACCAACAAATACGAGGACGTTACATGGTGGCAGCGGCGCTTGTAAACAACACCAAGTGGTAAGAACAATTTATTAATTTCCAAGTTCTTAAAGTATTTCAGAACATCTCTAATTTGCATGTTCAAATAAAATTCAAGTTGCATATTAATATATATACGAAAATAATTTAATTTACAAGCAAAAATAAATAAGTGTATTTTTAGAAAAAGTATAATAACAACAACATGGCGGAAAATGCTATTCGACCTCCAAAACAAATAGGCCTAAATGAACTAAACAAAGAGGGCTGGGAATCTTGGCTTGAAAGCTTTGAATGGTATGAAATTGCTACCCTAATAAGTAGTAGAGCACCAGAGGTACAGGTTGCTATCTTTATGGCTGCAATGGAATGAGAGGCTCAAAATATTTTTAAATCTTTCAACTTAAATAATGCAGATAAAAATAATCTGAGCATTGTAAAAGGAAAGTTCAACAACTATTTTTCTCCAAAGCTGAACAGTACAATTGAAAGATTCAAATTCAATCAAATGAAACAGAAAGAAGATGAATCATTTAATGATTTTCTGACTAGGATCAAATTACAGATAGCAAACTGCAAATATGCTGTCATGTCTGATGAACTACTTAAAGATAGAATAGTTTTAGGAATTATTAACAATGAAATAAGAGAAAGACTTCTTAGTGAGGCTGACCTTAATCTGGAAAAAGCCACACAAATTTGCATAGCATGTGAAAATGCCACAAACCAAATGAAACATGTACTAGCCGACTCAGACAAACAAGTTGCTGTGACAAAGATGAACAGTAAGAAGTGGGAAGATAGAAAAGAGTCGAGGAAAGAAAACACCACTAACCAAAGTCACAAAATAATAGAAAACTGCAGAAATTGTGGTAGATCCCACAAAATCAACCAATGTCCGGCATATCAAAAGAGATGCAACAAATGCAAGAAACTCAACCATTTTGCAAATCTTTGCAGATCCCAGAACACAAATTCATACAAAGTCTGACAAATTGTTGGGTTACCAGAACCTGAAATGATTCAAGAATTTGTAATCCAGTCAGTTGAATACACCAACCTGACCGAAGATTGGTATGAAGAAGTAAAAATTAAAGGCAAAAAGGTAAACATGAAACTAGACACAGATGCACAGTGTAACGTGTTGCCACTCAGCCTGACAGGGAGATTAAATATGGAAATCCAAAGGCTCCAGTAAAAAGTTTCATTTCCTTTTCAGGACATCGAATTCCTGTCGAAGGACAAAGTCTAGCAATGTGCATGGTGAAAAACATGACTGCCTACATACGTTTCATCATATCCAGAGATAACACTTGCCCCAACCTAGGCAGACAAACCTGTTCCAATTTAGGTCTTGTCAAGCGAGTAAACACCTGTCAAACAATTACACAGGAATACCAAGAAGTATTCGAAGGGATAGGATATTTGAAAGGATATGAATACGAGGAAAGGTTTCAGACTTCGGACATGAACATGCAAGTAAGACCACCCAGACCTATTCCTCTATCTATTAAAGAAAGAGTAAAGAAATAACTTGAGGAAATGGAAGACAATGGGATTATAAAGAAAGTAAATTACTCTACCCCCATCTCCAGTCAGATGGTTATAGCAAAACAGAAAGGAAAAAATACGTATATGTTTGACCATCGGATATCAATAAAGTAATTCTAAGAAGCCATTTCCCATTACGGACTTTTGATCAGATTGCAGTAAACCTGCATGGTTCAAAATACTTCACAAAGTTGGATCTGAAGAAAGGGTACTGGCAGATCAAAGTAGCTCCCAACTCACAACGTTACTTTACCTTCAGCACTCTGTGGGGATGATATATGTTCTTGAGAGTTCCCTTTGGAATCAAAACTGCTCCTGAAATATTCCAGAAAATCATGCGAGACTTACTTCAAGACCTTGAGGGTACAGAAAATTCAATGGACGATATCCTGATCCATGCTCCTGATCCACAGACCCTGGAAATAAGGACAAGAGCTGTACTACAGAGGCTTAAAGAAAATGGAATCAAACTGAATAGAGATAAATGCAAATTTAAACTTCAAGAAGTCCAAATTATAGGTCATATTGTCACGACAGAAGGCATTAAAATTGACCCCGAGAAAGTGCGTGCAATAGGAGGAATTAAGTCACCGAGCAACAAGCAAGAACTAAAGCGTCTCTTAGGAATGATACAATACCTGAGCAAGTTCATCCCTAACCTTGCAGAGAAAACCAAAAACATGAGGTTGCTTTTGAAAAAAGATACACCTTGGCTATGGGACGAATCCCTCGATTGTGATCTCTTAGAGAAAAGACTTTGCTCAGAACTGCACCAACTCTGAAATTCTTTAATCCCAACGAAAATCTGACACTTTCAGTAGACGCCAGTTCATATGCCCTTGGAGCGGTTCTATTACAAAACGGAAAGCCCATAGCCTACGCTTCATCAGCTCTCAACTCCACTCAACAGAACTACGCTCAGACAGAAAAGGAAGCTCTTGCCATCAAATTTGGATGCGACAAATTCCATCAACTCATTTATGGCAAACTGTTGACGTCGAGACGGACCACCGTCCTTTAGAAACCATATTCAAGAAGCCATTAAGCAAAGCACCCCCGAGGCTCTCCAGAGAATTTGTCTACAGATACTACAATATGATCTCAGGATTAAATACAAGAAAGGAAAAGAACTGCTAACAGCTGATCCACTAAGTAGAGACTGCTCCTATGAAGACACTTACTTGGAAGAGAACTTCGAAGTACTGATGACCACCCCGACAAATAAGTCAAGCTATGAGGAACTTCAAGCTCTTACAAAAGAGGACCAAGAACTACAAGAACTAAAAAACCTAATCTTATATGGCTGGCCAAACTACAAATCAGCAGTCCCTGAAAGCTGCAAGAAATACTGGCCATATAGAGATGAACTCTCGACAAACGAAGACCTTATCTTAAAAGGTAGCAGAGTCTTCATTCCCCTAAAGTGGAAAGCAAAGATACTCAAGTTAATCCACGTAAGACACCAAGGAATAAACAGCTGCTTGAGAAGGGCCCGAGACTCAATATACTGGCATGGCATGTCCCAAGACATCATCAACACAGTAGAAAATTGTAGGACTTGCCAAGCAAATCAGAGGAACAAGACAAAAGAACATATGATCATAAAAGAGATACCGAGTCTTCCTTGGGAGATAGTCGCCGCTGACATTTTCTCAATAAAATGAAAAAATTACCTGTTAATAACAGATAACTACTCTGGATTCATTGATTTCAAAGAAATGAAGACAATGAACTCTGCAGAAACTATTGAATCTCTTAAAAAATGGTTTAGCGTACATGGAATTCCCAGACTCTCCTGGAAACTGATAATGGGCCAAACTTTACGTCCAGGGACTTTAAAGACTTTCAAAAGAAGTGGTTGTTCGACCACCAGACATCAAGTCCTCTATATCCTAAATCAAACGGATTAGCGGAGAGAGCGGTACAGACAGCCAAGAACCTCATCAGGAAGTGTTTG
>CP092864.1:137990265-138054036 GCA_030710605.1 Cordylochernes scorpioides | reverse complement strand
TATATATTGTCGCGCGAGCTCCCAACCAATCTCTGGGCACGACTGCTTCCTCCGCCGCGGAGTAGCTCCTCCTTGCTGGCACCCCGACTTGCTCTCCTGAGTTCCACTGCTCGAGTGGAAACTCCCCTTCTCCTGGCAGTATCTCTCGGCCTTACTGTCAAATTATATTGACAAATATTTGCAATCTTATCATATCTTATCTCAGGTTTTAGTGGAAAGAATTTATGTTTTCGTTTGTTTGTGAACAAATCTCTCCCGCATTCTCATTGGACGAATGTGGCCATGTTTGTATATAAAGTGGGCTATGGTATGAGTCGATGCAGTGTGGTGGAATATCGTGTGGGGACGCTTAAAGTGTTCTCTGCGTGCTATATCCCTGTCTGGCAATCTCGGCGCATACCTGTGTAACCCCGGTCCGATCCCTACCTAAGCAGCAATAAAGCTAAGTACTGTTTTTTATTTTATTTAACAAATTGTGGTCTATTATTTACTTTTTTTTGTGTTGTACTTTTGAGTCCACGATTTTTCTGTGTTTAAGTTACTCTTACTGTAGGCCCTAATATTGTATTTGTGTGTTAACCCGTACAAAGTAAACTTTGTCATTGGCGAGCCCCTGCCAGGATTACTGGTGTTTTGCACGTGTAAATTCCTGTAATTTTTACGTGCGTTTTTTTTTTTCTTTGATTGAGTGGTTTATTATTTTTTTTTGTACTCCATCATGTTCGCGAATTCTTTGCTAAACTTATCAGTGTTTTAATGGGGTTGATCTAGAATCTTTCATTCGGGAAGTCGAGCTTAAAGCTCGAGTAGGCAAATGGGATCCTGAGGTCAAAGCATTGCTCATGTTCGAGGCTTTATCCCCTGAGGTTAGGTTAAGCTTAGAGGAGATGGGTATCCGTAACGATAGCAGTTTCAAAAATATTGCTAGTAAACTGAACATATTGTACCCTAAGAAAGCGCGTGGTATTAGGGAATGCCTTAGATTAATAGAAGGTCTTAAGCAGAGAGTTGGGGAAAGTCCTATGGTTTTTAAAGAAAGATTCCTGGCCATTAGAGATAAAGTAGAGTACAGTTTTGACGATAGCCTAGTGTTCGAAATTTTCCTCGAAAATGTGCTCGATAAGTATAGAGAGGCTATTGTTCGCAGTGAGGCTAAATCAATAGACAAAGCAGTCAGTGTCATGGCCACGGAGGATAGTGTAGAACACACCGTTGCAGCTTTATGAAAGGGGTATGTTCAGTAGAAGGGGTTTGAAGAAATAAATAGCATAAAGAGTGAGATGAAGATGCTTAGTGCCAGTGTAAACAGGATGAAGCACGAAAATGAGCAGCTGTATTACAGATCTTAGAGGTGAGATAGAAAAACTGACTAAATTGTTGGGCGAAATCAGGCTGAGTCCACCTGAGTGTAGCTTAGGACATATAGCTAGTGATTGCTCAAGACAGTCTTCTATGTTTTCCAACCGCAATACTCTTGACAATGCTGAGATAGTGAACATACGTTCATATGGAGGAGATCAGTTTAGAAATCTGCCAATAGTTAAGGTGAATATTAACGGCAATATGTGGCACCTGTTATACGATACAGGAAGCCAAGTCAGTATTATTGATTCCGAAAAGTGTAATGTCTTGAAGGAGAATTGGGACGATGCACTTAAACTTTACGTATAGTTTCAGTGACAGGCCACGAGCAGACACTTACACGTGTTAAAACCTGTAGAGTTGGTAACGAAAACGGCAGACAGCTGGGAGAGATAAGATTCTGGTTAATGTCACTCGGAGATAAAGGCTACGACGGGATTCTGGGAATCAATGATATAAGGAGATTGAATATCCAGTTACCTCCCGTACGGGAACGTTGTAACATGATTTCCTTGAAACCAGAAGACCATGATTATGTAGACCTTAGCTGCGTCGCCCAGTGAACATAGACCAATGGTTTCAAGCTCCATTGATGAGAAATCAGTGAGACGCTTTGAAAACGAGGCTGTAAAGTTGCCACCTACTGAGTTTAACAGAAGCTGTGAGTGCAGCGCTGAGTCTGTTAATAGTTTTAGAAAGCCTACTTGGGCTGAGAGGTTAAGGGTGATGCGGAAAGCAAAGGAGACTGTCAGACAGTTTATGTCAGGTAATTCTGCTAAAAAGCTTATGAATCCTAGGCCACCTTATACCAAAAGTTTCGACCGAGGAGATCTGGTAATGCTAGCTGTTCCTAAGACTGAAGGTTACTCCAACGTCTATGGGCCTTTCCGTGTGGAAGCTAGGGTCTCCGATGTTAACTTTAGAGTAAGAGGGGTCACCATGCACGATGTGAAAGTTGTACATGTCGATAGGATGAAAGCGTTTAGAAACAGACGTTAAGAAGAGCTTTTAGCTCTTGGACTTGAGAGAACTGAATGGAATTGGATCGTTCGGTTTCTCATCAAGTGAGCGTCTGTCAGTACCCAATGTCTCTACCTAACATGCCCAGCCGGTCCCAGATGAGAGCTTATTTGGTCCCCCATTAAACTCTGTCTGCTAAAGCATATTATATATGTGTGTTTGGTAATCACTCATGGTAACTCACGTAGTATGCGCAGATTATTTCTTTTGAAGTTTCCTTTTGGGAGGAGCAAGATGGAAGGCACCTTTATGGAATGACCCGGATGCCTACTACTCCTCTCTTTAGTTTTTTTTTTTTTTTGTATCTTTATGACATGGCTTCCGTGAGCTTTTCCCTCCCGAATAGCGGGAGGTTTTTCCTTACGGGACAATGGGAATGTTTGGGAGATTTGTTAGTTTCTTTTTTTTTTCTTTGGAAAGATACCTTTTGTCAAATTATATTGACAAATATTTGCAATCTTATCATATCTTATCTCAGGTTTTAGTGGAAAGAATTTATGTTTTCGTTTGTTTGTGAACAAATCTCTCCCGCATTCTCATTGGACGAATGTGGCCATGTTTGTATATAAAGTGGGCTATGGTATGAGTCGATGCCAGTGTGGTGGAATATCGTGTGGGGACGCTTAAAGTGTTCTCTGCGTGCTATATCCCTGTCTGGCAATCTCGGCGCATACCTGTGTAACCCCGGTCCGATCCCTACCTAAGCAGCAATAAAGCTAAGTAATGTTTTTTATTTTATTTTAACAAATTGTGGTTTATTATTTACTTTTTTTGTGTTGTACTTTTGAGTCCACGATTTTTCTGTGTTTAAGTTACTCTTACTGTAGGCCCTAATATTGTATTTGTGTGTTAACCCGTACAAAGTAACTTTTGTCATTACTACTGGTGGGGGGACACGAGAGACTTACCAGAAGAGCAGCAGCAGCAGACCGGCGATGAAGGCAGTGGCAGAGTAACGACAGGAGGCAGCACGCAGACTTGAAGCACTTCTTTTATTGTCATATATTACTAAACATTACATACAACTTGAATAATAAACAAAGGGTATTTACATTACGCCACCCCCTGGGGCCAATATGAAAAGGTATTTACAGCCAGGAGAGGTGGCCTCCGCAGGAAACGGGATCACGGCAGTCGGCGACTTCCGCATCAGTTGCGGATGCAAAACAGGCGAACGCGCCATCTACTGGCGGAGGTTGCAAGTGCTCTTCTCGTAACACTACCCTCCCCCCTTAAACCAGATCGTCCCGATCAGGTCCAATTAGTCCTATCTCCCTGGTAACAAGCCAGTCTTCCCAAATGCACCACCTTGGCCTTTGATTTAGAACTTCGCTGGATACGGTAGACCAAATCATTGATCCTTTTGATGATCTTGTAGGGCCCTTTCCAAACTGCCATTAACTCCGGTGAAAGTCCCTTTTTTTCTTTTTGGATGAAACAGCCATACTAAATCATTTTGTCCAAATCCATCGTGGTTCGCCCTTTGGTAATAGCGAGTCCTCATCCGGTGGCCTGCCATGCGAATCTTGGTCCCAACCAATTCGTGAGTCTCCAACAGAAGACCCTTCATCACTCCTCTGGACCTAGTTTTTGGTCCTTTGCTTTCGGCATACCTGTCGCATTCCTTGCATCACCTTTCCACATCCTCGTGATAGTAGACCCAATAGAATCTCTCCCTAACTTTCTTTAGCATTTTATTAATGCCAAATGAGCCCCCGAGACTCCACCGTGTATTTCCCGAAGGACACTGGGAACCTGGACCTTAGGGACCACTAGCTGCATGGTTTTACTCTTTCCATCGGCACTTTCCCAAATTCTTTTCAGCAGTCCGCTTTCTATACTGAGGGAGTCCCACTGTGACCACAAGGTCTTCAATTCGGGGCTCTTGTCGGATATCATTTCCCAACTTGGTCTTTCATTCCCCCCTTTCTTTCCATTTCAAGATTGGGCCGACGTTGGGATCCCGTTGCTGGATAGTCCCTACAACTTTCAGAGGTCCAATCGTCACTCGGCACCATAGTTGTCCTCCTTGAGGTTACCCCATGTTCATCAATTTTCTCACAATGCCTGCAGTCGCCACAAGGTCCTCTGGAGAGAGCATCTGCATTGCTATGTTTTCTTCCAGGCCGGTCCATAACGTTGGCAGAATTTAGTTTCCCTGGCTGTCTCTGGTCGGGCAGCCTGACGGTGCACTGCCTCTCCAGATGACCATGTCGTCCACAGCGGAAACAGGGCCCAGCCGATCGTCTGCCAGGCCTGCCGGTCTCTTCTAGTCGTTCTAGTCTCTTCAGTATCTCCTTAATGGCGTTCAATTTCCCACCGCCTCCAGTGGTGCTTTGTTCCACAAGTAATTCTGCACCAGGGACCCGTGGGTGCCCCGATTCGCTCACTCGGTAGGCCGCCTCCACCTCCAGGCGCGAACCAGCGCCTCTCTTGATTTATCGAAAGAAGCAAGTCGTAGCACTCTCTGGACTTCTACGTCTCGAATACCATCGATAAACGTCTGGGCGGCCAATTGGTCAAGGAAATCAATGGGAGCACCAGGGTAGGCCAGACGACAGAGCCTCTTGACATCAGCTTCAAACCCCTGCAAACTTTCCCCGACTTTTTGTCTTCTTAGCTTAAGTTGAGCTTGGTATACCTACCTTAGATGTTGTTCTCCATATCTCAACTCAAGTTCTACCATCAACATCGCATAACTCTGTTGATCTGCACGCGGAACCGCCTGAAGCAGATCTAAGGCCGGTCCCCGAAGAGCCACAATCAAATTTGTAACTTTTTCGGTCTCTCCCCAGCCATTGTTGAGAGTCACTGCTTCGAATTGTCGCCTAAAACCCTCGAGTGAAGTTTGTCCGTCAAAGGTAGGCGGAGGTATGTTGCGGCCTGTAGGGGAGATCACAGCACCCTCTAGACTCCTCATGCGCGCCAGCTCGATCTCCAGCCTCTTGCACTCTGTCCGGACTTCGCCAATATTATTCTCTAAGGCTAAATAACCAAAGGATTGTTGATTCGAGGGTAGATTTATCTTAGACACTTTAATTACACCAAAGTTTGCTAAAGTAACAATGGTTGATATATCGCTTCTATTAAGAAACATTTTTATATTTCAAACATAGTTATATGTTTCTTTTTGAATATATTCTATTTTCCATCAAAATATACTTTTTTCTGAATATGTATATTGGAAAGAGCATACCATGAATTGTAATCTTTCTCTACCAATCATATATGTTTACGAAAATGAAAAACGAAACTTCACTAAAACCTTTTTTAAAGATAAAGATGAAAAGAAAATAAGAAAATTTATACTTTATATCTCCATTATCGAATGATTCTTTAACAAGTTATTTAATTGAATTTCATCAGACGAAAGATACGATAAATAACAAATTAAGAAAAATTATGCTTCAAAATTCTGCAAAGAAACTCAAGAGAGAGAAATTCCCGATGTTTACAATTTGATATATGATATCTAAAAGAAAAACACTGATTTTAATATTGGAGAATATTATCGAAAAAAACAAAAGACACAAACAAAGAGCTAATTTCAAAGAAAGAGTAAATATTAAAGATACCGAAGATGTCAGGTAAGAATTTCTCAATAATCACTAAATTTATATTCCCATTAAAACTTTATCAACATCCTATGACACAATATCCCAAACTCATAGATATTTGCGTCAATACATTTCTAACATCATAACAAATTGGCTATATACATGGAGAAAAAAGACAAACTTACAAAAGAAATTCTCTCAAAATTTCCTTCCCTCTCTTTCCCAGTTCAAAAGATAGTTGTATATATATCTACAAAATTGATTTTTTAAATGTTTTTTTCTCATCTAAGAATTCATATAGCTGTCGATGGCACTAAATTTTCTTTCCCTATAATCCCGAAAAATTGGACATTCCAGAAGTAGATGTCTCAAGTCTTGAATTTCTTCTCCGCAGGAGCATCCTGGTTCCTTCACCGCGCCGATAGTTGCCAAAATTTCCTAAAATATCCATGATCAGTGATAAATTGGACATTAAAATTTATAGCTAAAGCAAAGCAATCCAACTCTTCTATCAACCTCAGATAGAAGTTTCTTTCTTGAAACTTCTCTACTGATTTGGGCCACAATCTACTGTCCGATTGGACCAACCTTGGGTTTATTCTACCAAGATCTATTATAGAAGTAACCAACTTGATATTGGATATAAACACATATATATATTTTTTGCTTATCCCTAGTACACGTGGTATTGGCCATGATAATCATGGTGGGTAGAAGTAGGCGACTGCTTTTATTGTAAGTACACCACATGTCTATACATGTGAAAAGCAGTTCCACTTTGCACTTACAAATGTACCAGAGCCTCGTTTGGTTACTTGCACTCACTGGTGGGGTTGGACTTTTGCAAGAATCCGGGGTCATTGAGCCATTTTTTTAATCATAAAAGAACCTGAGCCGAACCAGAATCGAACCTGGGTCGTAGTGGTCGAAAACCAACGGTTTAGACCATCCTTCCACCGACCCCTCGCATATAATGTGATCTAACTAAATGGATTGGGTCATTAGACTGCATGGAAATTCAACCCAGATTAATGTCTTTTCAACATATTTAAAGCACTTTTATGATGCTCCTGCCACTTATTCCTGTTGTAAGCCAATCTAGATGAGAATCTGTCATCACATATATAAGGAAGAAATACATCACTATATACTTCTTAAGACCTAGTTGTCGACCTAGAGAGCCTTAGATTGTATCAAAGACTTATTTGAAGAGAAGAACATAAACACGACAAAGCTGTCTCTATCAGTAGTGTGGTATTAAAGAAAAATAAATTTAACAATTTAAAAATGAATATAAATATATTAGAAATATTTTCTGAGTAGAAAATATAAAGAGACTAATTGAGAAACGAAAGAAGATTAAATTAAAGCAATGCTGGTAGGTTAAAGGAAATGTGAGTGGCGTGGTGTTTGTTGGTTCCTTGAGCGTTCTTTTGCAAAGTTGGTATATACGTATTTTGTACTTATATATACTTGCATTTTGGATTGCGTCTACAGCCGCTTTTTCTGGTTGTTGATTACGAGGTGTTAAACTCAATCTGTAAGGTAGATCCTGAAGGTTATATTTTCACGTGAACTTGTTTATAGGTTTGAAATGAGCCAATTTAATTAATAAGAAATATCGATAACAATTTTGAAAATTCATAAACCAGGTGAAAACAAAAGATGAAGAAGGGACTCGGTGACAATACTTATCTGTTGACCATAAAGTCTGAATTCTAGGCTGCTGTGTGTAACAGATGTTCCAGATGGGGAGTTCCGCGGGTTGTCTTTGTTCCAGTTCTACTAACGGCGTTGTTGCGAGGATCTAGTTAGTGACTGGACAAATCTGGGGGTTCAGTGCTTACACCTCTGAGATAATGATAAAGTCATAATATGTCCTTTCCTTCGGGTCGGTCAGGCGAATGTCGTTATCGTCCATTCCACGGCAGCTATGGGACATTTAACCCTGCGTGCACGTGGACTGGAACTCAATTTCCCTCCTCCGATATCTTGCTCGCTCCACAGACCCAGGAGTAGGCACTGATTACTAGACTGCTGGTTCTGGCGCAAAACTCCGATGGGAGGCCTCGCGTGATGACGTAAGTCCGGCTTTCAGCGTTGTCAGTATCAGCAGGGCTGTATTCAGTCTCTAGTCCGCTCCATTCCACTTTGTTGCCAATAGAGTACTCTACATAGAGTACAGCGAGCTGTCGGAATGGGAAGTTGTGTCAGAGGTGTAAGAGACTGATGGGGTGAGAGAAGACAGACAGCCTCTAACTCCCCTCTGTGTTATGTATCTAGATATCTCAGTGGAGCCCTCACCGTGTCTAGTTAGCATTTAGGTAAATGTCTTTCTTTAAGCTCCCTCCAAACGTCACCGAGTCTCTTCTTTATAGATTTGTCTTTCCGCGGCATTTAGAGAGAGAGAGAGAGAGAGACTATTTTAATATCAAATAAATCAACAATCTTATCTCAGTATATATCAGGATCTTTCTCCAGTCTCCTTCAGAGAAATAGGATGTTCACCTGTTTGGAGTTAGGAAACCAAACATGTAATATTGGAACTTAACTACTAATTTTGGTGTTCTGATTCTTCTCAACTTCTGTTATGTCCAAATTGACTGTTTGGATGCTTGGAAGGTGTCGCCGGTGTGGAAGGTGAATATTCTTGATGCTGTTAGATTTAAACTAGCCGAATGACCCGAGCAATGCCCGTGTTTTACCCGACTGTAGAAGTTACAACGGTGATCCTTAGGTCGCTGGTTCAAATCCGGCTCGAGGGAGCATCCGTGACAGAGGCGGCCGATGACGGTCGTGACTATATATATATACATTTTGTGTAGAAATAGGATTAGTTGACTTTATAAGGTAAACTTATTCATACAGTTTGTATCCCTCGATAGCTCAGTTGGCAGAGCGGAGGACTGTAGATGTTACAACGGTGATCCTTAGGTCGCTGGTTCAAATCCGGCTCGAGGGAGTTTTTTATTTTTTATTTTTATTGGCTGCCGGCGAGCACGTGACCTCCCTGTGCGCGCGCATCCGTGACAGAGGCGGCCGATGACGGTCTCGTGACTATATATAGGGATCTTTATATGTAAGAGGTTTCTAGATGTAAGATGTTGCTAAATGTAAAGATATTGTTAGTTGTAAAGATGTGTGTGATGGTAGAAGTAAATATGTTGTTAACGTTTTCTTAACTCTCTCCACTCAACAATCATATTAAGGTATCAAGCCTGTAGAGCTTGACATCCATAATAACTGTGTGAAGTAGAATAAATACTAAAAAAAAAAATTCTGTATTAAACAATTATTAGACCAGTTCTTACGTATGGTTCAGAAATATAGTACAAATTTATAAATAATCGATGCAAAGAAAAACTAAATTCTACTCAATATCAAATTCTTCTTTGGGTGAGCAGAGCCTACAAAACTACATCTTCCAACTGTGTCCCTAGTCTTGCGAACATTCCCCTTTTCACAGATTATATTGAATCTAAAATAATTAAATATGATTTGGCTCATCTTTCGATAGAGGATCAAAATACTTATAGACCACATTCTCCAAGTATAATTAGATCATTTTAAAGTGCAAAAATGGATGAATTACTTCTAAAAACAAATGAAACATCCCAACGCTTTTTTTCCGTTTGAAATTCCAACATTTTTCCGCTCCAATTTTTATAATACCCAGTTTATAACGAACCATGGAAATTTTAAGGGATTTTTATCGAAAATTGGCGCGGTTGAAGACTCTAGCTGTCATTGGGGCAACGAATTCCAGGACTCGAGACACCTACTGCTGGAATGCCCACTCTACTTCACCGCTAGACAACAGACAATAAATAATGTTGTAGATCTATATCAATTTGTAAATAGCAGAGAGAATTATCATAGTTTTAACTATTTTTGTGTGTTGAAATAAAAGTAAAACAATAAAAGTAAGTAGAATGTGTCTACCTTTGTCATCAAGACTGGAAGCACTACTCAGTAACAGGCTGACTTAGCTTCAATATGAAATGGCCACTTCTGACATGAGGAACAGACGCAATGTGCAGCCGCTCCTAACATAGAGTACAAACGCTGCTCATCCTGTATCCCTTGATCAGGAGTCCCCACAGGTTACTATCAGCCGGGCCAGCTAAGCCCAGATTTTTTAGCAAGCTTGTTACTGCTCCCCCTTCTCCTTTTTCATCCGGGCTTGGGACCGGCCGACAAAGGCAGAGTTTGTTGTTAATGTAAAGGTGTGTCATAAAAAAAAAAGGTGTTTAGCCAAATACCTTGGATAATTTTAAAAAAATCATCAATTAATTGATATTTATTCCAAAAGATGACATAAGTCATTAGCAATCTTTTAAATGCACGATCAAAATATACCTTTTTTCGTCTTTTATCCACTGATCCCAGTAAATTCATTTTTACATGAGTTTTTTTTTTTTGTATTTACAAACGTTCTCAAAATAATTTGCACTTTGTGTATTATCTTTTATTGAAGCTATTTCTTGCAATTTAATTTTAAAAGCTGAACGATCATTATAAATAGAAGACAATACGTTGTGAGGGAAGAGTTCCTTTTAAATCACGACAAGGGTTTGGGAGTAACAACCCTTCAACAGGTATAATTACGGTGCTAAAACTTGGAAACTAAATAAATCTCTATATAAATATACAAAGAAGTAGTTTTTCTTATTATTCCTAGTACAAGTGGTACAGGCCATGGTAATCATGTTGGCTAGAAGTTGGCGACTGTTTTACTGTAAGTGCACCACATGTACAAAGAAGTAGTAAATATGAGAAATGTATATGCAAATACAAATTTATTTATATAACATAATACAATAAAAACATAAAACTATGAATTAATAGTTAATACTAATGTGCTATTGAGAAACTGTGTGATTGAAGGAAGGATACAAATCATATCAATATCAAAGACACCAAATAAATATTGATGGCTGGGTAAGGGTATGATTGATGTTGGAAACACTGGAATTATTTAGGTAGGAGATTCCGGAATTATCATATATGGACGCTCGACTAAATACAAATATGAACCGATGACAATGTAGGGCAGTTACTATGCCAAAAGGCAGCCCAACTAACTTAAAGAGACATCAAATTCTCCAAGTGCACCCCCCCAGTATCGAAGTAAGGCTAACTTCCAGAGATAGTGTTTGGAGAGCGAGCTGAATTCTAAGCCTGGGATTAGAGAAACGAAACAAGAAGTTTTAAACTTCCAGCAAGTCAGTGAGGTGGAAATTCTTCTAAATCAAACTTTGATTCAGCCTGATACTTTTTCTTCTGTTCTTTAGGACTTACCAGGGGACAGCTCTTCCACTAGTAATCTATTCTTGATCTCTCTTAATTAACTAGAATAGATTTCCATTAATATAAGTCATCTTTATAAAACAACTAGACGAATGACCCGGGCAACGCCCGGGTTTACCCGATTAAATGTTTTATTCAAACACTATTCGTTACAATTATAAATTGGCGCCGTGGATGTCACTCTTGTGAAACGTCCCGCTCCAAACTTTACAGTCAGATTAGTTACGATATAAATCTTCAAATCGAGCGAGCGTCTATAAATATTTCGATTTAGATCAAGTATTCTAATTATTAAGCGAACTATTATTAATAAAATTTTGAGAAGATTTCGATTTTAAACGTATTTATAACCTTGATAGAGGGCGCTGTTCGTGAGCTAAGTAGAATAATTTGAATATATAGTTTTAATATTTAATTTATATATAATTTAAAATAGCCTATCGTTTTCCTCGTATTTTTTTACCTATGTATGGAAATTTTGGTTTGAATTAGTGAACTACTGCGAATTTGTATACCGGACATACAAACCAACAAACAAACAAACAAACATTCATTTTTATATATATAGAAGATATAATATAAATGAGTTTTAAAAATTGTTAAAAAAAATGCATCGGCCGGGAATCGAACCCGGGCCGCCCGCGTGGCAGGCGAGCATTCTACCACTGAGCCACCGATGCGTATACAAAATGGCCATATTTGGGTATTCATTCCATTCCGGATTATTCCGCGTAAAAAAAAAGTTCTTCAAATGAAAAAAAGAAATAGCCAAAAATACTAAGCAAATTGTATCCAAAAATTTTCCTCAGGTTTATAAAAAGCGACATGCAAAATTTGGTACCAATTGGTTCAGTAGTTTTTGAGTTTATCGCGAAACAGACAGACAGGAATTGACTTTTATATATATAGAGATATAATGCGGCTTTTGATTTTGGAACGACACGTTTGACATGTTTTACCGCAAATGTTTCTTTTGAACGAAAAATCGTAATTTATTTTAAGGAGAAATAACGACTATTTCTATCCTTAGGGATGAAGTATGAAAATTCTTCTTAAAATAAATTAAGATTTTTCGTTCAAAAGAAACATTTGCGTGTCAAACGTGTCGTTCTAAAAACAGTTATCTTTATCGTGAAGATAAAGTTGTACTAAATTCGAAAAATCGCGTGAGAATGCCCATGCAACCTCAAAACAATTTTTAACGCCTTGCCAAATGTTTTATTTTTATTTATTTCTCCTGACGAAGGCAAAATATTTTTTGTTGAAACGTTGAAAAATAAAACTCTAACTGGCCGAAGTGTATATTTTTCACAGAACATTTATCTTTAATTATTATATATAGATGGGAATTTTGAAGGGATGAAAGTGACCTATATAGCAAAGGTTTTTTCTTCATTTTTACACGATATTTTTTGTATTTACAACGTTCTTAAAAGATTATTTGTAATGTGTGTTATATCTTTTATTGAAGCTACTTCTTACACAATTTAATATTTTAAACGTTGAAACATTTTTATAAATAGAAGACAATACGTTGTGAGGGAAGAGTTTCTTTTATATCACGACAAAGTTTTGGGTGTAAAAACCCTTCAACAGGTATAATTAGGATATTAAAACATGGAAACTAAATAAATCCCTAGATTCATATACAAAGAAGTAGTTTTTTATTATCCCTAGTACAAGTGGTAAAGGCCTGCAATCTAAAATGTTCATGTGAACGGTCAGAATATGCTTTTTTAATTTTAAGATAATATATAGTATGAGTGAGATTATACATTTCCAATGTTCCGATGTTATTTACTGTTAACACAGTTTACAGATAGTCCTGAGTTTTGAATGGTATTTTTCTGTTATCCAGGATAATTGTAGGGTTTCTTGTGTAAAACATATACGATATCTTTGGACATTGTCTTCTTGAGAGAATTTTACATCAATACAACAAGTATAAACTATTATTTTGGAAGAAATACAACTAAATCAACCAAATATTCTCAAAAATCCAATCACGAAACCATCTATAAATCAAAATCCCTAACACAAGAAAAACGCAATATATACTTCTTTGTACATGTGGTGCACTTACAGTAAAACAGTCGCCAACTTCTAGCCAACATGATTACCATGGCCTGTACCACTTGTACTAGGAATAATAAGAAAAACTACTTTGTATGTTTATATAGAGATTTATTTAGTTTCCAAGTATCAGTACCGTAATTATACCCGTTGAAAAGCTGTTACTCCCAAAAACTTGTCGTGATTTAAAAGGAACTCTTCCCTCACAACATATTGTCTTCATGTATGGATTGCCAATCTATTTATGTTGGTGAAACCATCAGGAAAATAGAAACCAGAATAAAAGAACACATATACAATATAAAATAAAAGGATTTAAAAGCGCGAATGTTTCTTTTATACATAAAACGAACTTCTACTGTCCTTATTGCGATGAAAAAATATATTGGGAGGGCTTGGCTCATCAGTGGTGAACCCTCCCAGCGGTTTCGCCAATTTAATCCACCAGACCGCTTCCATCCTTCAGTGTAGCATATAAAAGCAGAATGATCCAATACAGTATTAGAGCTCTGAGAAGCGGTCTGGTGGATTAAATTGGCGAAACCGCTGGGAGGGTTCACCACTGATGAGCCAAGCCCTCCCAATATATTTTTTCATCGCAGTAAGGACAGTAGAAGTTCGTTTTATGTATAAAAGAAACATTCGCGCTTTTAAATCCTTTTATTTTATATGTATAGATGGCGCGTTATTGTTTTGTGTTAACATATACAATATATTAAAAAAAGAACCAAGATCACTAATATACCAGCATATCACGAATACAGGCCATATATTCAATCTAGAAAACCCTAGTTGCCACTACTGTAATATACCATCCAAGTCAGAATCCTCAAATCTCTCATATCCAACAATAAGAACAGTATCAACAGGAGAATAGAGACATCCCAGAACAATTCTGTCATACTCAAGATTAAACAGCCATCATTTAGTAAATCCCACCCCTCCGTGCTCACTCACGATGTAACTTCACCCGTTGAAGAGCGAGAGCTCAAAAGCTTGCGGTATTTTTGTAATAAAGTAACTTATTGCGTAAGGTTTTTTAGATATTTTATAATTTACTAGCGGATGTACCCGGCTTCGCCCGGGTTTTATTCGAGTAAAGGTTTGTCTAACGAATCTTTCGATAAAGTGAACATTTTTTCCCGGTCCCTTGAAAAATACTCGATAAGTTGAATAAAATCAATATTAATTGGTTCCCTCTGTAATTGGAAGTTAAAGGAATAGTATCTTGCCTTGGAATTGTATCATTATTCTTGTCTCAAATAAATTGCCGTGTCATCCTGAATTTTATCTTTCCTAATTTTCTACCTTAAAAAATCATCGTATCATCATGATAATATTTAGAGAATATTGTTGAATTATAACAGATAAATTCGAATATTTATAAACAATACTTAAAATTATACCGCATAAGTTTCTTTTCTATGAAAAAATCAATATTTATTTTAAAGAGAAATATTTACTATTTCTAACTTTTTTGAATGAAGTATGAGAGGGTGAAAATATGAAGAGTAATGGCGAACGGGAAAAATAAAAGTGTCCAGGGGCGGGAATCGAACCCACAACCTTCTGCTTACCGGGCAGGTTCCATGTCCACTAGGCTACCCTGGACGTTATTTCTCCGTTCGTAAATAATACTTAAAGTAACCTCTAATACATTATAAAGGACTGCGGCGTGTGATTATAAACAATACTTAAAATTATACCGCATAAGTTTCTTTTCTATGAAAAAATCAATATTTATTTTAAAGAGAAATATTTACTATTTCTAACTTTTTTTCCCGTTCGCCATTACTCTTCATATTTTCACCCTCTCATACTTCATTCAAAAAAGTTAGAAATAGTAAATATTTCTCTTTAAAATAAATATTGATTTTTTCATAGAAAAGAAACTTATGCGGTATAATTTTAAGTATTGTTTATAATCACACGCCGCAGTCCTTTATAATGTATTATAGAATATTTATCTTGATTATTTTTAGGCGAAAAGTTATTTCAAAAATTTTATTTGCTAGAAACCTTCCCAGTACTATACTAAATAACTTCCCAAAGTTTCATGGCGTTCCAATGAGTGGTTTGGTCAGGCATAAAAGACACACACACACACACACACACTCGAGCGTGCGGCCACGCTTTCGCGAGCTCCGCCGTTTTCGCCTTTAGAGTGCGTGTGAAGGGCGTTTAACCTGGCAAGTGTGGTACTGGCAGAGAGCCCAGGATGTACTGAAAAAGTGCCTGAAAGGCCCAGCATCCTGCTACAAACAGGCGAGGAATTATCGCCAAAAAACGAGAATATGAAGAAAACAATTGAAATTTCTTCTAATTATCAAAAAGATGCAAATCCGCCGGCAGGCGATATGCATGTAAATCCGGCCGCCGCGCGTGGTGACGTCACGGCGCCGAAGACTGCTGCTACGACCAGCGCAACTGCAGCCAGCCCGACCTCGCTCAACTGGGCCGACAGCGAGATGACGGAGGTGGGCGCCAACGACGACTTCATCGTCGTGAAGGGCAAGAAGAGGCGCCGCGGCTCAACATCACCTGAGCACGCTGCAAGGCAGCCCAACAAGCCTGGAGAGCAGCGCAGCTCCCAGCAGCGGAAGCGGCCAGCAGGGCCGAGAGCAGTGCCGCCTCAGGAGATCAAGGCGACGCGCGCCAACATCGCCGACGCCAGGGCGAGGCAGGCCACAACCAACCACGAAAACTACATCTTCGTGGAGCTGTGCCCTGACATCCCGGACTACTCCTACCTCCGGGTAATCGGCGACCTGGTCGGAGGGCCCAAAAACATCGCCCACTTTGGCAGGATGAACGGCCACTACATCGTGGGCCTCGCGAGCAAGAACCTTGCGAGCCGTTTGGTGGAGGAGGGCCTGAACATCGAGGGAACACTCCTCAAGGTCTTCCCCTTCCGCAAGAGGGCCGAAAGGATCATCGTGGCCAATCTCCCCGGCTTTGTAGAGGACGCCACCATCGTGCAGGCTCTGCGTAAATACGGAGACATCACCTCCATCGCCCCCATCATGATCAAAATGGGGGAGTTCGCCTTCAGCGACGGCCGCCGGGAGGCGTTCATCCTGCTCCACCAGGGCGTAAGGCTGGAGCCCCTGCCCGCCCGACTGACCATCGAGTCCAAGGGAGACACCCTATCTGCCTTCCTCTCCTTCGGAATTAAATGTTCCAAATGCGGAAGGCAGGGCCACCGCAGAGCTAGCTGCCCATCGCTCGCCAGGCAAGGGAACAGCAGCCCCAGGCAAGCAGCGTCTCCCATCGACGCAAGGCCTCCCCCCCCCTCCTCCTCCTCCTCCTCAGCAGCCAAGGAAGCCGGCACCGGCGCCCGCAACACCGGCGTCCCCTGTCCAACCGGCGAAAACATCAACAGAGTCTCCGGCGATCCCCTCGGCGTCCCATCCTGCCGAACCGATGGATCTCGCCCAGCCCGCCCATGCCGCCCTTCCTGCTCCCCTGGCTGTCCCGAGGCCCCTCGAGCCTCGCATCTCTCCGCTCGACCACGAGATGTCGGTGGAGAAGCTGACCTCACCTCCCTCCACGCCTGCCCGGGGAAAGGCCGCACTCGAACAGCTGCTGGAGCACCTCGGGAAGTCCCCTAACATCTCCATCGACTGGGATAAGTTGCCCGACCTAAACCGCGAGGAGGCTCAGAAGCTCCTCACCTCAGAGACCACCATGAAGAGGCGAGCGTCCACGCTGACACCGGCACAGGTCAAAGCCCTCAACAAGCTGCACGATACCATCAAGCCCTTGTGCCCAGACTCCAACTCCACAATCCGCAAGACCCTCCAAAAGACCAGGAAGGTGCTGCGTGAAGGACCGTCCCAATGAGTTACCGCGTCGCCACCATCAACGCGCGAGGGCTCGCCACTCGGAGGAGGAGCCTTGCCCTTTGTCATCTCCTCAGGCAACATCACGTGGACATCGCGTTTGTCCAGGAGACAAACGCATTTCATCTGGGCAGCGGCCAAGACCTCTGCCTCGGCTACAGTGCTGTTGTGTTGGCCCATCCCGTAGCCATCTCGGGATCCGGACTCGCCTGCGTCTTCGGACCAGGCGTAGCCGTGCTACATCAACGCATCCTGTGGCCGGGCCACATCGCCTTGGCAACCATAGATGTCCGCGGCGAGGAGATGACGGCCATCGCCGTTCATCTGGCGCATGAACCCCGGGAGAGAAACCGGCAACTGGAGCTCCTGGCGGCGACAGCGGCACAGGAGGAGGAGGGAGCCTGCTGGATCATAGGCGATTTTAACATCAGGGATCGGGGCCCCTCGTCATCATCATCATCGGATGCCCTCGCCGCTCTTCTGGACCTGGCCGCGCTGGTCGACGTGGCCACCCAGTTCGACGCCGCCCACCTGCCCACCAGAGTCGCCATGCACGGCGACCAAGTCGAATCGAACCGCCTGGACCGGATCCTCGTCCCCTGCTGGAGTCCTGGATCGCGCGTCCATCTACGCGACCAGCCACTACCACCTCTCGGACCACCGCCTCGTGCTGCTCCAGGTGGGCCCGCCCACCACCGCCGTCTCCTCCCCCACCCAGCCTCGCTTGGCCGCGATGCTCCGCTCGGGCCTTGCGCTCGAACATCTGGCTGGCTACATCCGGGAGTTGGAGGAAGACACAGCGCACGATGACGACGACGGGACCTTCTGGGATAGGTGGACCTCCATCAAGGCGGGGCTGCTGGCGGAGGCCAGATCCCTGCACGACCCGCGCCACGCTGCCAGCGACAGCTACGTCTACAGGGCGAGACGTTACATCGCGGCGCAGCTCGAGGCCTCCTCCATCCGGGCAGACTACCCATCGCTGCCGGACCTGGCACGCGCCATCCGCCTCCGTCGCCCGGTCAGCGTCATCAGGGACGAGGAGGACAACGTCATCGAGGGCCCAGAGCTTCGGCGGAGGGCGTTCGCGACCTTCCAGCCCCGCTTCGCCCGTCCCACCAGCGATCCAGCTGCGGGAGCTGCCTTCATCGCCAGCAGCGCGCCCACCACCACCACCCGCGAGCTGAGTGAGGAGGACCCGCTCCACCGGCCAGACATCAGCCCTAGCGAGATAGCCCACGCCATCGAGCACCTCCCTCGCGGAAAGGCCCCCGGCTGGGACGGCTTGCCGTGCGAGCTCCTCGTCGCCTTCAACGAGGACTTCTTCGCGGAAGCTCTGGCCCGGGTGTTCGCGGCTTCACGGCTCCGCGGTGCACTACCTCCGTCGACGCGGCGCAGCTCCATCTGCCTCGTGCCCAAGGCCCGCGGAGGTCGCGGCCTTGATGGCTACAGGCCTGTCGCGCTGCCCTCGGCCGACTACAGGGTCCTGGCCGCCATCCTTCACCGGCGCCTCAAGCCCCACCTGCGGACCCTGGTGCCGGAATGCCAAACATACGCCGTCCCCGGGAGGTCCCCGTCATGGAACATCGCCATGGTGACGGACGCCATCGAGGAGGCCACCGCCCTGGGCTCGCCGCTGGCCGTCATGGGCGTCGACCTAGAGTCCGCCTTTGACTCATTGGACCGCGGCTTCCTGGAGTCCCTGCTAACATCCCTCCGCCTCCCGCCGGCCTTCATGGCCTGGATCAACATCCTCTACGCCGGGGCGGACGCCACCATCCGGGCCGGAGGCTTTCATACAACAGCCTTCCCCCTTCTCAACGGCCTCAGGCAGGGTTGCGCCGTAAGCGCCGCACTCTTCAGCATCGCCACGGGGCCGCTGCTACGTCGCCTGGAGTTGACCCTCGGCGTGGGCAATGTCATCGCTTACGCCGACGACATCGTCCTCCTATTTCATCGCGACGGAGACTTCGAACGGGTGGCGACCGTCTTCGAAGAATACAAGCAGGCCTCCGGAGTTGGCGTGAACCTCCGGAAGAGCGCTGGCCTCTGGTGCGGCGCCTGGCGCAACCGCGGCGACTCCCCTCTCGGCGCCTCCTGGTCGACCACCTCCATCAGGGTCCTCGGGCTCGACATCGCCCCCAGGAGCACCGTCGCCCACCGGGAGCAGCATCTCCTGGCCCTCCTGGAGAATGCATGCCGCAAATGGACGCCCTTCACCCGCGGCCTCTCCCTCGTCAGGCGAGCAAGAGCGGCGAACACGCTGGTGGGCTCTGTCATCCAGCACCACCTGCATGGCTACCTACCATCACCCCCAACCATCGCCAAGCTGCAGGCCCGACTGGCGAGATTCGTCTGGGGACAGGACCACACGGCGTGGCTTCCCGCCGATGTCATGGCGAGGCCAGTTGCCATCGGAGGCCTCGGCCTCCTCGACCTCGCGACCCAGCTCCAGCTCGCCTGCCTCAAGGGGGTGCAGGTCGCGCTCCGCGGGGGCAGAAATGCCTTCAGCTGGCTGGTAGAAAGCGGTGAGGCCTGGATCCACCCTCCACCGGACGGCACCCGTCTCCAGCCCCGCCGTCTCCGGCTGCTGAAGCTGTGGGAGGAGGCCTCCAACATCCTGGGCCTCAACCATCGGGCGGTCCCCACGGCTCAGCTACTGGACCTCAACATCATCGGCGGCTGCCGGTTCCTCCGCCCTCCCGACCTCCTGGCCCCTGCCCGCTGGCGCGGAGCCCGAGTCCGGGACCTTCTTGCGGAGGGCCACCTCACCGCCCGACCTACGCGCTCGGCCCTGGCTGACGCCGCGGCCCTGGGCGCCTTCTGTCGGAGGCGGACCTCCGAGAACGCCGTGGGCTTCGGGGCGGAGTCTGCACCCTCATCTAGCTCTTTAGCTGAGGCCGTGGTGCTGCGAGGGACGGCTACGCCGTTCCTCAACGGCCTCACGACCCGCTCGGCCCGACGGGCCCTGGATCGCCCGCGCCTCGCCGCCACGCCCATCTCAAGGTTCACCTCGAGATGGTCGCCCACCATCGGTCCACTTCCATCTAGGATCGACTGGGCCTCGCTGCGGCGCTGCGCCTACTCGGGCCACGAGGCCGACGCGGCCCTCAAGTTGGCCCTCCACGCCCTGCCCCATCCGGCCCATCCTGCCTCGGTCGGCCCCTCCTGTCCTGCCTGCGGGTCCATCGACCGCTCCCTCGGCCACCGTTACTGGTGCTGCCGTTCCATCAGGCCTCTCATCAGAGAGGCCTTCAACATCATAGGGCGGCCCCCTGACCTGCAGGCTTGGATCTTCGGCGGGTCCGGCCTTGAGGACGGCGCCCTTTCCATCTTGGCGTCGGCAAAGTTGCGAATTTATCGCTACTTTGTACAGGTTGGGCTCGGAGAAGCAGTGGAAGACCCGCTCATCGCCTGGTCCAGGACCCTCCAGCGCCGAGGTTTTCTTCCTCCATCTCCCATCACCATCTTGTAAGATTTGTTTCATATATGTATATATTTTCTCTTCTCTTCTCTCTTCTTATTTTCTTTTTCTCTCCCTATGATTGAAAATATGTAATATTGTCTAAGATGACAATAAATATTTTTTTAATTGTCAATTGTCACACACACACATACATTCATTTATATATATATATATAGATTTAATTCCCGACGATTCAGTGACTTACTGTCACTTTCCTCAGGGGAACAGTATGGACTAGTGCTAAGCACTTTTAATCACGTCCTGTTTTGATTGCTGAGTTGAACCAGTTCACCAGGAAGTTTCATGTTGAGGTTGAGTCTGGAATTCTGGCCATAGATGTAGAGTTGAGGTGGGTCATATGTTTTAAAAAAAGCACTTCTCTCTGTTCGATAAATGCCTAGACAAATATATATCCTCCTGCACTTTTTTACGAAAGTGAATTGACAAGTATATATTAGGAGTAAACCAAAATTAGAAGCAATCTATTGACCGTCGCCGCAAACTAGCGACCTTGGGTTGGTAACAAAGCCACAACACCAGCTTCGGTGAACTGAGAAGCGTCACCTAAAGACCATGGTTTCGGGCTAATGGCCCTCGTCAGCCTAGGGCGGACTTTATTCCATGAGATCCACACGGGATCTAATGGAATCTTCACAATCTGCCAAAGAGGTGTTTAGCTGGCAAAGTGTAGCCACCAAGTGAGGCCAAAATATAGATGGAAATTTTGCCGGTAGGAACTTGATCAATAAAAGCTAGGGCGCCTCTCCCGTCAAATTAGACGTCCAAACTAGACGCCATCTATTGACCGTCGCCACAATTCCTTTAGATCCCGTGTGGATCTCATGAAATTAAAGCCTGCCCTAGACTGACGAGGGAAATTAACCCGAAACCGTGGGCTCTAGATGGACGCTTCTTTCAGGCCCTCCCATTATTTTATGATTGCAGTATGGGCAGTAGAAAAGTGTTTTATGATGCAATAGCACGCCATCTGTTATGAAAATTCAAAACTATTTAATGAACAAGGCCCTCCCATTAATTTTTCCATTGCAGTAAGGACAGTAGAAATTGTTTAATTTCAAAAAGAATCTTACACGTCTTAAATAGTTTCGAATTTTCAGAAAAGTGTTTTATTTGAAAAGAATCATACATATCAAAAATGGTTTCAATTACTTTTAACGGTATAAATCTATTTTATTTTGAAGGAAAATTCGCGCTTTAAATACTTACATTTCTTATACACAGATGGCGTGCTATTTCTTTCTCTGTTAAAACTTCTTTCTAGGAGTAAAAGGACAAATGGAAAAGGGCATGCTTTCTTAATGGTAAAAGAAATGAATTTTTCAGCATTTCTTAAATAAGTTTTTATAAAAACATTAAATTATTTTTAAAAAGAAAAAAAAGACATCTCCTTATCGGGTAACTCAAAGTTACTGATGGCTTGCGCCATCTATCGGAATAAATATGAACTATTTATTGATTTTTAATTATTCCTGAATTGGCCATATATCCGTTCTTGGTTAATAAAGAAAATCTAACCACGTACGCATTTCGGGCTTTAAGAATGGGTATTTGGCCAATTCTGGAATAATTAAAAATAAATGAATAGTTGATATTTATTCCGATAGATGGCGCAAGCCATCAGCAACTTCCATTTACACAATAAGGAGATGCCTTTTTTCTTTTTTTAATTTATGAACCTTATTCCAGTACAATATCATATTTGTACTATTTATTTCACATTAAATTATTTATTTAATGAATAATTATTTTTATCTTTAGTGTGTGTTGGGTGTGTATGTGAAAATTATATGGACTTTCAAGTGGTTTTGTGATTTTCTTTGATTTATCGAGAAACAAGAAAAAAGAAAAGAAAAAGTTAAAACTCACTTATTTTAATTATATTGTCTGCAATTAGAGTTAATTTAATTAGTAAAAGCCATTAGTAAGTAATATAATTAAAGAATGGATATAAAATTACAAAGATGTGTTATATAAAAAGGGCGCAATTATTTTGTTCGTCTGTTATTGGAAAAAGTATCTTCTGCCTTTTTTTATAGTCAGGAATTCAATTAAAAATTTAGTATCGTTTGAATTTCAGAGAAATTTTAATAAAGATATATATTATATACATATATATTTAATAACCCGGATTCCAGAAATATATAAATTTGATTAAATTAGTAATTGAATAATTCAGAAAAATATTTTAAAATTACGTTCTAATTTATTTTTTTAGTTTTTTTTTTTTTTCGTTCTAAATTTTAATATAAAATTATTAATCGCTCGAATGGGAAACCATCATTCTGAGCGATTAACTTGGAAAATGCCTAACCATTTATAATTAGGCTAAATTATCCAACCTCCAATAAGAGACTAACTCCTCGAGAGACCAGTACTTCCACATTTATTTATTATTATATATATATTTTTTTATTATCCCTAGTACACGTGGTACAGGATATGATAATCATGGTGAGTAGAAGTATATATATAGGCGACTTCTTTTACTGTAAGTGCACCACATATCTACACATTTGCGGCCGTGTGGCCCAATTTTAGGGAGCCTCTCCTCGCACGACTTTCTCCTAAACACAAGACTATTCTTGCTAAGTTCCTCGACACTGCCATCGAGCATGCTCGGGACTGCGATTCCATTATTCGCGAGAGATTGTTCAAACTCAGAGTAGCCCTAATCTCCTGATGAAATCCAGACGTCCCCTCGGTGAGGGCTCCGCCTGATGTAAATATTAAATACTAGACGAATGGCCCGGGCAATGCCCGGGTTTTACCCGAGTGCGAATATATTTTAAAAACGTTTTAATTCAAATACTATTCGTTACAATTATAAATTGCCGCCATGGATGTTGTTCCAGCCTTACATATGCAAAATTGTTGAAATTTACTTTTGTAATTATTGTTAAATTATGTAAATTTTAGACATGTATATAATCTTGATTTTTAGAAAATAAAAGCAGTTATTAAGGCATACGTAGTTGAATCATTAGTGTTGGTGAGACGAGACATTAGCAATCATGCAAGTTTAAATGAGTTATAGTTAGCTCGCTGAGTTAAGAAGCTTACAATTAAAACCAGCGTTAAAATTAGAATTTGGCGGTGATTCCTCCTTAGTGCCAGGAGGCCAAAGCCAGTTCGATTCATGGTCCCTCAAGAGCCTGATTAGGATTTGAAACAGAAGAAATTTAGGCGGAAACTCAGTGAGAATACAAGTGCAAAATGTCTCGAGACGAAAGGATCCTCCAAAGAAAGTTAAGTTGCCAAATAAGGAGAATTGATGGATTTATTGAAAGTGTGGATTCAATTATTCAAGCAGGTGAAACAATACGCTTAGAAATAATGGGTGAAGAATTAAAGGAGATCAAAGAGAAAATTGAGACACTCTACGACGAGCTGTTTTCTTTGGATGAAGTTGATATAGATAAAGAAAGTGAGGCATATGATGGTTCAATGAACAAGATTGGAAGCTTGAGGGTAAAAATAGAAAATGAGAGAAAACTCAAAGAGAAACTGGCGGACATAAAGCCAAATGGCTCTCAGGCAAATATAAAATTGCCTCAATTTGACTTACCGATATATGATGGAGATATGGGCAAGTGGATCAACTTCAAAGAGCTATTCCTCACCACCATCGATGCACATCCAGGGTTAACTAATATACAGAAGTTACAATATTTGAATTCTGCAGTAAAAGGCGAAGCGGCCAGATTAATAAGGGGTTTCCCTTTACTAAGTGAAAATTATGGCCAAGCATGGAGTACACTGTTATCAAGATATGATAACCCGAGAGAGCTAGCTTATGCCCAGGTATCAAAAATCTTTTCTCTCCGGGCAATTAAGAATCCATCGGCTAAGTGTCTCCATGAATTCATGGATGTTTGTAATGAAGCCATAAGAAACTTAGAAACGCTGGAATTGAAGAGAAATCAATTAGTGGATGTGATCCTGGTGCACTTCCTCCAGCAGAAGTTGAGTGAAAATCTAAGGTTGGATTGGGAACTGTCAATGGACAATACTCTTCCATCTTATGACAAGTTCATAGCATTCATTTCCAGACATGCAAGAAGCATGTCTTGTGCTGTCAAGGAATGTTCAAAAAGGGAAGAAACCACCGGATCGAGATTTCCCAAATGCCAAAGCTACGGGATGCTAATTGAGAAATCGGACACTTGCATATTATGCAAATCTGGGCATCATCCACTATACATGTGCAACTTATTTTGCAAAATGCCTTTAAAAGAAAAATTAAATGTAGTAAAAGGTCATAAATTGTGCTTCAATTGCTTGGGGAAAGGCCATTTCTCATGGAATTGTAGGCTGAACCAACGATGCAAAGTATGCAAGGGCAAGCACCACACAATGATTCATTATGATAAACCGAGCACGGAAGGCGCTTCGGCCCAAGTGGAGAACACAACTCCGAAGGAACATGAAAGTGCTATCAATTTGACTAATACTCAACAGGCAAACTGCAATGATAGCCACGTACTACTCGCAACAGCTAGAATCAAGATAAAAAATGGACTCGGAAAGTTATGCACCTGCAGAGCCCTACTGGACAGCGGTTCCCAAGTCACCATGATAACAAAAGGATGCTGCGAAAGATTGGGACTTGTCCAAAGGAAATCAGATCGGATGATTATAGGGGTTGGAAACACACCAGTGCAGCATTCTTCATCGACAGTAGGTGTGACATTTTGTCCACTGAATAATTCTGAGGAATTCTCGGTGGAGGCAGTAGTCACGGGAGTGCTCACATCAGAAATTCCGAACTTCAGGTTGAAAGACCCTAATTGGCCAACTTTGAAGAACCTCAAATTGGCAGACCCAGAGTTCTACATACAAGCCCCAATAGATATGATATTGGGAGCAGATATATACACTGAACTTATGTTGAATGGCTCTATATCTATCGGAGAAGGATTGCCAATGGCTATTAATACAAGACTAGGTTGGGTACTTCTAGGAAAACTCATGGGAACATCGGAGAGTAATACAGAAGTCTGTAACCTGAGTTTACAATCTGAACCAGAACTAGAATTCGTAATGAAAAGATTCTGGGAAATTGAATCTGTGCCGTCACCGGATCTTTGTACACAGGACGAAGATTGTGAAAGGTTATTTTCGAATAACCATGGCAGAGATAGCCATGGAAGGTATTGGGTAAAATTGCCATTCAGACAACATCGACCGCTTCTGGGTGAATCAAGAGAAAAAGCTTTAAGAAGGTTCCTTTCGTTGGAAGGAAAATTGTGTAAGAATGTGAAATTATATGACCAATACCGGGGATTCATGAAGGAATATGAACACTTAAACCACATGGAAAGAGTCCCAATTGCAGAAGTGAAGCGAGAATTGTGCAGATGCTATTACATGCCTCATCATCCAGTAATTAGAGAGCAATCCACTACAACAAAAATGAGAGTTGTGTTTGATGCATCAGCTAAATCTGAAAATAATGTTTCTTTAAATCAAGTTTTGCACAAGGGACCAAAAATTCAACAGGATGTATTTTTCATTCTCCTCAGATTCAGAACGTATCCTGTCGCCATAACTGCTGATATAGAAAAGATGTACCGCCAGATAAGAATTCATCCAGAAGATGCGGACTATCAGAGGATATTGTGGAGACCATCGCCAGAAGAGCCTGTGGTGGACTATCGACTGCTGACTGTTACCTATGGTACAACTTCGGCTCCATTTTTGGCAATGAGAACATTACAACAGTTAGCAGAAGATGAAGGCCAAAATTATCCTGAGGCTTCTAGGGTGACCTTGAATGATTTCTATGTCGATGATCTGCTAACAGGAGCTCAAACGATTGCTGAAACCAAAGAACTAATAGACCAATTAAAGGACTTAATGAAAAAGGGAGGGTTTCACTTAAGAAAGTGGAATTCAAATTGCCACGAGATAGTGTCTCATGTCGAGGAAATAAACGAGGAGAGGAAAATTAACTTGGAGAAAGGAGCCATATCCAAGATTTTAGGAATTGTATGGGATCATGTGCAAGATACGTTTAGAGTTAATATAACTCTTCCTGAAGAAGTTGTTACCAAAAGAGATCTTCTCTCCAATATTGCGAGGATTTTCGATCCACTTGGTTTCCTCTCACCTACTACAGTGGCTTTGAAAATAATAATGCAGGAGTTATGGAGAAGTGGAACAGGCTGGGATGAGCATATTCCGAACGAAATCAAGGAAAGGTGGAATAATTTTAGAGCCGAATTACTAAAATTAGGGGAGTTGGGTATCCCAAGATACGTATGGGCATGTGAAGGGGATCGAGATGTTCAGCTCCACGGATTTTGTGACGCGTCAAGTGTAGCTTATTCGGCTGTGTGCTACTTGAGAACAGTCTCTCTGGATGGACAAGTCCATATATCAATGCTTGCAGCAAAAACCAGAGTTGCCCCATGTAAGTCTCTAACTCTACCAAGATTGGAATTGTGCGCTGCTCTCCTCCTGTCTCAGCTCTACAGATCTGTTGTTGATTCATTGAAGATTGATATTGGCAGGGCATATTTGTGGTCAGACTCTCAGATCTCATTGAGTTGGATCAAATCAGATCCTAGCAGATGGAAGACCTTTATACACAATAGAGTTGTGAAAATACAACAACTGTCTGACAGAAACTCATGGCGTCATGTGTCTGGGAAGGATAATCCCGCCGATTGTGCCTCTAGGGGAATAATGCCTGCTGCGTTATCTGGACATACACTGTGGTGGCAAGGACCGACTTGGTTGAAAGATAACAACTTTGTTCAGAATCAGGATAATTGCTATGGCCGAGAATGCCATGAGGAAGAAAAAGTAGCCTTAGCTTGCCAGTCCCGAGTTTCAGTCTGTCCAGAGGTTGTAACAAAATATTCCACTTTTAACAAGACGAGGCGAATCATAGCCTGGTGTTTGAGATTCATCACTAATTGTCGGGTGTCGCTGAAGAAAAGAGAAATTGGAACATTATCAAAGAAGGAATTAGAAAATGCAGTGATTAGGATTGTTGGATGGATTCAGGAGGACGAATTCGGAGAAGAAATGCAGGATCTAAGAAATACGGGACATGCTTCAAGAAAAAGTAGAATTTTGCAGCTTAATCCTTTTATAGATGCAACTGGGATGTTAAGAGTAGGTGGAAGGATTCAGTTCGCGAATGTAGGCCCTGATCAAAAATTCCCACTGTTATTACCGAAAAATCATCACTTTACCAACTTAATAATACTTCATTTTCACACGAGATATTTGCATGCTGGTCCACAGCTGGTCTTATCTCTAATAAGAAATAGTTATTGGATCATGGGAGGTAGAGACATTGTAAGAAGAATCATTAAACAGTGTATAACCTGCTTCAGATTCAGGGCAAAAACTGCAGTACAAATTATGGGGAATTTGCCTGCTGATAGAGTAAATCCATCAAGACCGTTTGCCAAGACTGGAGTCGATTTGGCAGGACCTTACGAACTAAAACCAAGTCTGACTAGATCGAAGGGGACGATCAAATGCTATGTGATTCTCTTTGTGTGTTTTTCGGTCAAGGCAATTCATTTGGAAATGGTAACTAGTCTCTCGACCAGTTCATTCATTGCAGCTCTCAGGAGGTTTATATCTCGTAGAGGAAAACCATCAAAAATTTACTCAGACAATGGAACGAACTTCAAAGGAACCGAAAGCTTCATGAAGAAACAATATAAAATTATGAATTCAAAGGAAACTAAAGACTTTTTAGCAGAAGAGTTTATAGAGTGGCATTTCATTCCTCCATCAGCTCCACACTTTGGAGGACTTTGGGAGGCAAACATCAAATGCTTAAAGGGTCATCTGAGCAAGGTAATAAAGTCATCACTTTTAAATAGTGAGGAATTCATCACACTACTCTGTCAAGTTGAGGCTTGCCTTAATTCAAGACCGTTAGTAGAATTAAGTCCCGACCCTAACGATCTTCGGGCTTTGACTCCGGGACATTTCTTGATTGGCTCCCCTCTGATTGAGGACCCAGGATTGCAAAATTATGAGCAAGGAGATTTGCGGTCAAGATGGAATCTGGTACAAAGTCTGAGGAACTCGTTCTGGTCAAGATGGACAAGAGAGTACATCAACTCTTTGCAACAGAGAAATAAATGGAGGTTGTCACAAGACAATTTGAAGCCTAATCAGTTAGTGCTAATAAAAGAAGATAACCTTCCACCTCTAAAATGGCGTCTGGCCAGGATCCTCGAGGTATATCCGGGCTCTGACCAGAAGGTGCGAGTTGCCCAAGTTCGGGCTGCTACCGGAGTCTACCTACGACCTATTACGAAGTTGGCTCCGCTTCCCTTCAAATCTGAACCAGGGTTCAGCGGCCGGGGGGAGTATGTTCCAGCCTTACATATGCAAAATTGTTGAAATTTACTTTTGTAATTATTGTTAAATTATGTAAATTTTAGACATGTATATAATCTTGATTTTTAGAAAATAAAAGCAGTTATTAAGGCATACGTAGTTGAATCATTAGTGTTGGTGAGACGAGACATTAGCAATCATGCAAGTTTAAATGAGTTATAGTTAGCTCGCTGAGTTAAGAAGCTTACAATTAAAACCAGCGTTAAAATTAGAATTTGGCGGTGATTCCTCCTTAGTGCCAGGAGGCCAAAGCCAGTTCGATTCAGATGTCACTCTTGTGAAACGTCCCGTTCCAAACTGTGTGTTTTTAAAATGTTTTAACTATATATAATATAACGGTATAATAACGGTATAAAGAAATAATGAGCCTATAGCCTAGTGGTCATGGCATCTGCCCGGTAAGCGGAAGGTCGTGGGTTCGATTCCCATCCCTTGACCTTGTATACATCTTGCTTCCTAGGGTTGCCTAGAGTGGCCGCTATAGACAGGGTGGTCTGTATAGACAGGTGGATGTATCACACAGCTGATAACAGGGTTGCCTAGAGTGGCCGCTATAGACAGGGTGGTCTGTATAGACAGGTGTATGTATCACACTGCTGATAACAGGGTTGCCTAAAGTGACCGCTATAGACAGGGTGGTCTGTATAGACAGGTGGATGTAGCACACTGATGATAACAGGGTTGCCTAAAGTGACCGCTATAGACAGGGTGGTCTGTATAGACAGGTGGATGTATCACACAGCTGATAACAGGGTTGTCTAGAGTGGCCGCTATAGACAGGTGTATGTATCACACAGCTGATAACAGGGTTATCTAGAATGGCCGCTATATACAGGGTGGTCTGTATAGACAGGTTAATGTAACACACTGCTGATAACAGGGTTGTCTAGAGTGGTCGCTATAGACAGGGTGGTCTGTATAGACAGGTGTATGTATCACACTGCTGATAACAGGGTTGCCTAAAGTGACCGCTATAGACAGGGTGGTCTGTATAGACAGGTGAATGTAACACACTGATGATAACAGGGTTGCCTAAAGTGACCGCTATAGACAGGGTGGTCTGTATAGACAGGTGGTAGAGTGGTCGCTATAGACAGGGTGGTCTGTATAGACAGGTGTATGTATCACACTGCTGATAACAGGGTTGCCTAAAGTGACCGCTACAGACAGGGTGGTCTGTATAGACAGGTGGATGTAGCACACTGATGATAACAGGGTTGCCTAAAGTGACCGCTATAGACAGGGTGGTCTGTATAGACAGGTGGATGTATCACACAGCTGATAACAGGGTTGTCTAGAGTGGCCGCTATAGACAGGTGTATGTATCACACAGCTGATAACAGGGTTATCTAGAATGGCCGCTATATACAGGGTGGTCTGTATAGACAGGTGAATGTAACACACTGCTGATAACAGGGTTGTCTAGAGTGGTCGCTATAGACAGGGTGGTCTGTATAGACAGGTGTATGTATCACACTGCTGAATACAGGGCTGCCTAAAGTGACCGCTATAGACAGGGTGGTCTGTATAGACAGGTGAATGTAACACACTGATGATAACAGGGTTGCCTAAAGTGACCGCTATAGACAGGGTGGTCTGTATAGACAGGTGGATGTAGCACACTGCTGATAACAGGGGTGTCTAGAGTGGCCGCTATAGACAGGGTGGTCTGTATAGACAGGTGGATGTAACACACTGCTGATAACAGGGTTGTCTAGAATGGCCGCCCGAATTGGCTGCCGGCGAACACGTGGCCTCCCTGCCCCCCTCTAGACAACCCTATTTCTATAGACAGGTGTATGTATCACACAGCTGATAACAGGGTTGTCTAGAGGGGGGCAGGGAGGCCACGTGTTCGCCGGCAGCCAATGGGCGCGCATTCTATCCGTGAACTTCAGACAGTGAGCTTCAGACAGTGAACTTCAGACAGTGAACTTCAGACAGACAGAATAAGGCAATTATATAAGTAGATAAATATTTATTTATCATTATATTTTTTATCATATTTTTAACTTGCTCTTATAACTCTTTGTGAGTGTAAATATTGACGAGATGTCAATAAAGTTGTCAAATTTTCATATCTACATATGTGAAAAGCAGTTCGACTTTGCACTTACAAATGTGCCAGAGTCCCGTTTAGTTACTTTCATTCGCTGGTAGGGTGGACTTTTGCAAGAATCGGAGGCCATTGGTACATTTTTTTTTTTAATTAGAAAAAAGTGCCCAATGCGGGAATCGAACCCGGGTCGTAGCAGTCGAAAACAAACGGTTTAGACCATCCTTCCACCGACCCCCTATTGTTTTATATACCGGCTATTATAGAATTACAATAATAATAAATTTGCATATAAAGAATTCTGAATATAGAGAAATCCATATTTAAATCATTAGATAATAAAAAGGCATATATTAGATTGAATAAAATATTTATTTGCCAATATTTAGGTTTGCCGAAGCCAACCTTTATCAAGGCTTAACATTTTTGTATAAAATTTTATACAAAATGGTTTATACAAAATGCAATGCCTTGACAAAGGTTTAGTATTCAGTCAACCGAAAGTTTAGCAAAAAAATATTTTATTCAATTCAATATGACTTTTTATTATATCTAAACATATAAAAAGATAACAAATGCTAGCATTAAGACGCGAATGTTTCTTTTCACAAATAAATCAAACTTCTACTGTCCTTACTGCGATGAAAAAATATTGGGAGGGCTTGGTTCATCAGTGGTGAACCCTCCCAGCGGTTTCGCCAGTTTAATCTTCCATAATCAGTGTGTGAAACTGACAAAATGCTGGGAGGGTTCACCACAGATGAGCCAGGCCCTCCCATTAATTTTTACATTGCAGTAAGGGTAGTAGAATATTGTTTAATTTGAAAAAGAATCATACGCGTCTATAAAAGTTTCGAATTTTCATAACAAAAGATGTATTAAGACATTCCACCTTGTAGCGATTCACCGTACAAAGAAAAACGAAAAATGAAACCAAATATTTACATAATTATGGGTATGAGATGAGAGTTTTTTTTATATATATATACATACAGTCGTCTCTCGATAATTTGAAACTCAAGGGATCAGAGAAATATTTCTCTTTATCAAGAGTTCAAAATAACAAGAGTTTCAACAACCAAGAAGTAGGGGAAAAAATCAAGTAAACAAGAGTTTGAAGTTTTGGCAGTTTCGGAATATACATACTATGTTGATACAAGATTGAATAAGTTACTTACCGTAAGTTTTTAAAATAATAAATTTATTGGGAGCTTTCGGGTCTTGCCCTTTCTCAAACAAGAGTTGAATATAAATTCGTGATTTATTATTTTAAACATTTGTACAGTTATTCACAAATGTTCATTTGTTGTAAGATACTATTCCTTAAACTTCAAATTACCAAGGGGACCAATTAATATTGATTTTATTCAACTTATCGAGTATTTTTCAAGGGACCGGGAAAACATTTCAAATTATCGAGAGATTAAAATAAACGAGTTTCAAATTATCGAGAGTTGACTGTATTTTGGCTTTTATTTTGTGAGGCTATTTTCCCAAGACAGTTTTATGATAGTTACATAGTTCTTTAGCTATATTTTTGTCTTCTGATGTGATTTTAATCGGTTGAACTGGTTCAACATATATCTGATTAATAAACTTCATGTTTTCCCCTTTCCTCCTTCATATAAACACAATAAGATAGTGGGACATTTCGTTTGTAGTTTTATTCCGTGAAGTTTTTATTTATTTATATTTCAATTTAAAGCGCTATGTCCCCCTAGGGACACTTGCGCTGTCATACATGTATGCCTTTACATTTGTCTATACATATTGTTACGACTCTTCTCAGCCGTCGATGTTTGCGTGCAAGGTTTCTGAGAAAACAATGTGGGTTCGTTTTGGATACAGCTTAGTACTATAAATTTATTACCAGAGCTTTAAAAGGGATATTAATAACTAGACATAGTAGATAAACTTGCCTCTAATGCCGCCCCAGGTAGGTTCCTCCTCGTCCTTCTTTGCACCGTCCTCCTCTTGTTAATCCACACAGTCCCGGAGCCCACTTCCCGTCGCCAACTTGCCGCGTCTGTCGTCGCCGCCGTTCTCCTTGCTGCAGATCCCGTTGTCACCAGACAGACTTCTCCCCACAGACTGCCAAGTCTTCTCGGCGCACAAACTACCGGCAGGCCGGCCGCTAACTCGGCTGCTTCCCTCACGACGACACCAGCTGGACTCCCTGTCTGCCGCCCCCTCCTCTGGAATTTGTCAATCAACACTTCCTTGAAGGGGCCCCCTGCATACCTTCTTCTCTTGGCTTGCCCACTTATTCTCTTCTACTTCTTTGCTGCACCGCTTCAATATATATACAATAATTTTAGGCCGTGAATAGAATAGTTACATGATGTTAACAATGAGAAAGAGAGAAAAAAACGAGAAAAAGACCTGTGTACAAAAGAAAGAAGTGTCTGGCAATATGTACAATAAACATAATATAAATTAACACAAAGCAATAACGCGCCATCTATACATATAAAATGAAAGAAATTAAAAGCACGAATGTTTCTTTTATACATAATACAAATTGCTACTGCCCTTACTGCAATGAAAAAATATATTGGGAGGGCTTGGCTCATCAGTGGTGATGAATACTCTTCCGCAAACAATGGTGGATTAAATTGGCGTCACCGCTGGGAGGTTTCACCACTGATGAGCCAAGCCCTCCCAATATATTTTTTTATTGCAGTAAGGGCAGTAGCAATTTGTATTATGTATAAAAGAAACATTCGTGCTTTTAATTCCTTTCATTTTATAATATAAATTATTAGTTTCTTGAAGATATTTGTTGCTATATAATTCAAAATATATCCGATGAGCTGATTTCTGACGCTTTCGTCCCGAAATCCATGAAAACTCTTTCGTTCTCAGGGAATTCACGAAATATACATCCTGCTATATAAAATATATATAATTTGCATATATCCTGCGCGCACTGGGGTTAAAACAAAAATAATTGACAACTAAATTAATGATTCAGAGTCAAAGTTGAGATTCAGAATAAATTATTATATTTATTTATCTATTGAAACGGTCACACAAAGATAAGAAATTAAAAAAAAAAAATAAAACGGGGCAATAAGAATAAATTGGGAGAATATACATAAATATAATCTGTTTAAAAAATATATTATGAAAAGTTACTTATCTTATTTGGTGCTTCAGTTGGATGGCTGGAAAATTCCTTCCACTAAAATCTTGAAAGACTACATTTTTTGGACTAATTTCTCAGGAGCCTGTTTGACTCCCCACTCTGCTCTCTCTTCCTAGTCTATCTTATTTTTTTTCTTATCGCCTTCCTCAAAAAGTGCGCCTAAAATTATTTTAACAGAGTGAAAAAAAAAATTAAAAATTCTATAATATTCCAAATTAAAAAAAAAAATTGAAAATTAAAAATTATAATTAAAAGTTATTATTCGAAATATTATTTTAATTAACGAATATTATTTGAAAATATTAAAACAAAATAGCTGCTTATTTATTTAAAAAAAAGTATTTAATTATAATATTATAAAATATATACAAAAATTAGGAGTAAAAGAAGTGAAGTGATGGATTGGTTTTACAATGAAGAATTCTCTAAGTCCGCTTCGTTCTTATCGAGGCAGCTTCACCATTGTCCACCAGCTTTCTATTAGGTACTGTGGTTCTTTACTTGAAATAAAAACACTTGTATCTGTTACTAATAAATTATTGTATATTCTATACTTTTGAAAAAACAGTACAATCCAGTAAAAGATGCATTGAGGTTTGTTCCTCATGTCAACAAAAATCAACTCGTGTCTTCCACTGCTTTAATTCTTTTAAAAAAAACTTGAATTCCGTGAATATTGAAATAAATGGCTTCATTTTTGATGATTTGAAAGTGGTCGTCTTTTAAGGTGTTTACTAGCTATGAGAGAGAATAGTAAAAGCCCAGGTTTTCCTGGAGCGCAGAACACCAACTACCCAGATAAGTCACGACTAATTAACGTAAAGTTCAGGTTAGGATAAATAAACATGGGAACTAGTTCCGAGACCAACCAAAAGTTTCATATTTTGATTCAAATATATAAATAATCTTCGCTTTATTTGTTGTTTTGATATCAAAAGAAAGATACAATGACATTTAATACAGCTCTGATTAGTGGCTCCATCTAGGAGTCACTTTATGAACAATTTATAGTTTTATGATATTAAAATATTTATTTTTTGATTTGTAATAATATACAATTTATAAAAGTTACTATATATTTATTTTTAATTAATAGAATAATCAATTTTTATTTAATAAATATATTGAATTTAAAAATATATATATATATTTTTTCAATATTTCGTGGGGCAACTCGCCTCTATGTATCGCTATTTTTTGGGATTTAAAGTAATTCATGTAGGCAGGTGAGTTATTCTTGCTGCATAAGACCAAAGTAAGAAAGAATCTGAGCTTAGAGCGAAATTTCCTTCATGACTTTTGACGTGACAACGTCTTAAATTAGGTTGCGGCTGGGAGTCACTTATGAAAAAGTGTAACGCCCGGTAACGTTACGATGAGTCACCGAACGAGAGTGCTGCGCGCGCAGCGCTAGAGAATTAGGCGCATTGAATCGGCGCATGCTTGTCTCTGTCTTTGTCTTTCTCGAACGTTCTTGGCGTTGGAAAAACAAGAAAGCGTCATAATACAAGTTCACACGTGTGGTTAAAGTATCGTCAGCTGTGTCTGTAGTGAAAATGTGGAGTGCTTAGATTCGTCATTTACAACAACTACAACAATAAAGGTAAATAATTGTACACTGATATTTCATTATCGTAAACTATGATTGATTGATTAATTGTTAGATTGACACAAAAGTTGAGAAACTGAGTTTATAGGTTATGTCATACTATTGATAAATGTTGATAGTGTTAAGTAAATTATTAGTTTAAAATTAATTAATTAATTAATTATTATTTTACAAATTTTAAATAGTTTCAAATTATATTCATATCAATAAATATTCTACCGTTGTCACGTAAAATCTTCGCCCGTAAAACCGACTTTACAGGCAACCACTTTTTTTTTTACTTGATCTTGAATATCAAGGGTAAATATGTGATTTAGTTTACAATCATAAACAACCTCGATAAAGAGAGAGGCGAGCTTCCCTCGAAATATTGGAAGAAAGATTTATTATATTCTAAATCTGCAATAACTGCTTATCATGAATTTATAAATACACTCATGGACCAAACTTAAGGAAGAAGAAAGTATTTGATATTATCGGTCATCTATATATATTTTTTTTAAGGAAACAGAGGCAATTTTGTTCACACTTGGTTGTCTCGCGTGTCTTCAATAAAGGTCATTGTAATATCTTTCAGAGTTATTATTTGAATCCCGATATACATGGTGAAGTTACAACTTCCTTAAGTTTTGTCCATGAGTGTATCTTTTAGAGTTATTGTCTGAATCCTGATATACATGCTAAGAGTTACAACTTCCTTAAGTTTTGTCCGTGAGTGTATATTTCAGAGTTATTGTCTGAATCCCGATATACATGGTAAAAGTTACAACTTCCTTAAGTTTTGTCCATGAGTGTATCTTTCAGAGTTATTATCTGAATCCCGATATACATGCTGAAAGGTACAACTTCCTTAAGTTTTGTCCATGAGTGTATCTTTCAGAGTTATTGTCTGAATCCCGATATACATGCTGAAAGGTACAACTTCCTTAAGTTTTGTCCATGAGTGTATCTTTCAGAGTTATTGTCTGAATCCTGATATACATGCTAAAAGGTACAATTTCCTTAAGTTTTGTCCATGAGTGTATCTTTCAGAGATATTGTCTGAATCCTGATATACATGCTAAAAGGTACAATTTCCTTAAGTTTTGTCCATGAGTGTATCTTTCAGAGATATTGTCTGAATCCTGATATACATGCTAAAAGGTACAACTAAATTTGCATATAGGTGATTTTACTTGGGTAATGTTTGTTATTACAAATGTAAATATGCAAATTAATATCCTTTTTATTATTCAAATATACAATAATTGTGATATATAAGATTATTTGAGTAGTTTAAAGCAATCAATTAAAATGTTAAAAGAGAGAAAAAAAGAAAAAGTATTTTTGTACTTATCTTTAAAAGAGCGACGCAACGTGCTTCCTTTCGCCTTGACCACCTAGCGGGAAATACATTAATGTAAAATATTATTTTGTTTTATTTTAATTTTATATTTTCAAATTATATCATTTTAGAGCATGATAATAATATTTTTTGAAGCAATATTCATTGGGCAAAACCCCGGAGAAGCAGGGTCAAAATATTTAATTGTAACGAATATTATTTAACTTCAAACAGTATTCTATTTCATGCACACATATATACATTTTGAAAATAGAGCAATCCATAAATAAATCTTTAAATATAAAGGTATATATGGAATCAAAATATTTTTTTTACCAATATTTCAATTGGCCGAACGCCAACCTTTATCAAGGTATTATAACATATTAATGTGTGTTTGATCCAATAAATGCCTTTTTAAAATTCAAAACTATTTTAAAGGCGTAAGATTCTTTTTTATATTAAACAATTATTTAATATCAAAAATAATCTTACGCCTTTAAAATAGTTTTGAATTTTGATAACAGATGGCGCGCTAGTGCATCATATTATAAATGCCTTTTTATTTAAACATATATACATATATGGAAAATTTCACTAGAGTAAAATCTGGCTAAGTATAAATATTATAATCAAATGGGTCATGGTGTGTTCTATTATTTAATTTTTTACTCAATTAAAAATATTCGAAAAATTGCATTATCATCGTGAGTGAGCAAGTAGTAAAATATTTGAAGTAGCAAAATTTATATAGATCGCCATCGAGAATCTGCCTTTTGTCGTCAGCTACGATCATTTCACTTGGGGAAAATGGTATCATTATTCAGCTATTAAGGACGATAGATGGCTATACCTGAACTACCTCTGTACACAGGGACACTTTTGTGTTTATGAACGAAGACCTAAAGATAGATACACTCCCTGTAAGAATCGACATAAAATCCGAACAAATTGGTCATTCCTACGTACATTACATACAGCGTTCATGTTTAGTAGATGCCACTGTCAAGAACACATACAAACCATCTACAGGGATCGTCAATATAATAATGAGGATCTGGTGTCGACGCCTCCCTGTCGCTAACGTATTCCTGTCAATCCTAGAACGCGGATGATTCCACACTAGCCTGTTCAATGATTCGCTAACCATGACGTATGCATGATGGAACGTGTAGCCATTGGACATGCGTCGGACCTGGAGGCTGTTGTTGGGTGCTGCGCTGCCTGGAGTAGAGGAGCTCCATCTATGATTCCTTTCTTCCTGTGGTGAATCTGTATAAGACCGGTGGTCTTAATAAAGCTTTATGTATGTGTATTCATGTCAATCTACGGTGTCTACATCAACCGTGGAGAGCTCTACTCCCATCAAGCAAACCCAGGTGTCAACTTTAAACCACGTCACATCTTCGCCCGGGATGAACTCTTCCGTGTCTCCTCAGAAGACTTCAGTCACAGAACCTATAGCGTCGAGCATCAGAACCTTGCTGTTACATTCAGTACCCTTCTCAACATATCCACTCCAATATCAGCAATAGACATTCTAACCAAGGAGATCCAGTTCAACGCTACAACACAACCTCCGATGCCCAGAAGAAACAGCCTCTATAGACCACTCAGGAGACGAAAAAGATCCCAAAGAAACACCAAGGGAAAGATCAATAGCCTGGTAGCAGTTTGAGTACTATATTCTAAAAGTCGGCCATGACATCATTCTAGATCCCAGGAAATTGACATCTAGAAAATTGTACGATATTCCTATCACATATAAGCCATATTCAACTGAGCAGATGTCTGTATTCAGTTCGGTAGGATAAAAGCCAGACGATAAAAGCCAGACCTCTTGAGCTCTGGGTCTTGATCGCCTGATCTCGATCCCTGAAATGATCTCTTAACTATTTTTGAAGCCTGCGGCGCCTTAGTTGTGCTTGGTGCTGCCTTGGTTCCCTCAAAACGGCGCGCACTAGCCCTCCTCTCCCCCGGGGTGCCCACGGCCTCGCCGTCGCCTCTCCAGCCCTCTCCTTGGCCCTCCATTGCGGCGGGCGCTTGGAGACTCCTAACTATGAGTTTTGCCTTAAAATGCTTATCCTAAAGCATGTAGAAGGCACAATAATAGTATATGTATTCAGTTCGGTTATCGGGATTCCTATCTCCAAAGTTGAAAATAAGTATTTTACACTTTAGAAATTTGAAAATTCAAAAATATTTCATTGAAACTCTTAGTTAATTGATACAATAATTAATGATAATTACAAAAATTAATGATGATTACCAAAATTAATTGAATTTTACAATTTAGAGATAAAATATAAAAAGCTGTTCTCAGGAAGGGAGGCTCCTCCATCTTGGCCTCCTCCAGACAGACAGGATCTCTCAGTTCAATGTTGAGATGATACTCAAAGAGACATGTCTTGGCGGACTTTTCCACTATAGACGCGACTCACAAGCTTTAGATCAGCACCAGCAAGTGTCAGAAAAACCATTGATGGCATTTTGAATGAATTTTTCGTATTGTGGAGCCGTCCATGTATATACTTCAATATCTACAGTAACAGATTCTCTCCAACACGAAGAATTATCCAAAAACCCATCATTGCTTCTCCAGACAGACAATTCTGATCTATTACTTGTGAGTCGCTTGTATATGGACATATCTTCGGTTTTAGAGATATGAATCCAAATAACTGAACTTTTATTCAGCGTTAATATTGTAGCAAAATATTTATTATATTTTACTAGCCGAATGATCCGGGCAACGCCCGGGTTTTACCCGATTAAATGCTTTTATTCAAATACTATTCGTTACAATTATAAATTGGCGCCGTGGATGTCATTCTTGTATAATATATAAATGAGTTTTAGAAATTGTAAAAAAAAAAAAATGCATCGGCCGGGAATCGAAACCGGGCCGCCCGCGTGGCAGGCGAGCATTCTACCACTGAACCACCGATGGTTATGAGAAATGGCCATATTTGGGTATTTATTCCATTCACAAAAGCAAACGGTGACCGAATTAATTATTAAGAATTGTTGCTTGATGACTCTGATAACTGTATATATTAATGTACAGATTATTAATTTCAATGTTTATAAATTTTATTACTTTGCGTAAACTTTCCTCATTCCTCTCTTTTATTTTATCTATTTTAATTTGTGTTTGTAATAATTAAATTGCCGCGTCATCCTGAAGTTTGCCTTTCCTAATTTTATACGCGACAATATGTAATTAACTATATGTAAATAAAAATGAAATTTACACTCATGTACAAACGGAAGTTTCATATTTTTATGTCACCGGTCATCTATTTTTTTTTTTTAAGGAGACAGAGCAATTTTGTTTTCACTTGGTTATCTTGTGTGTCTTCAATAAAGGTCACTCTAATATCTTTCAGAGTTATTGTCTGAATCCCGATATACATGCTGAAAGGTACAACTTCCTTAAGTTTTGTCCATGAGTGTATCTTTCAGAGTTATTGTCTGAATCCCGATATACATGCTAAAAGGTACAACTTTCTTAAGTTTTATCCATGAGTGTATCTTTCAGAGTTATTGTCTGAATCCCGATATACATGCTGAAAGGTACAACTTCCTTAAGTTTTGTCCATGAGTGTATCTTTCAGAGTTATTGTCTGAATCCCGATATACATGCTAAAAGGTACAACTTTCTTAAGTTTTATCCATGAGTGTATCTTTCAGAGTTATTGTCTGAATCCCGATATACATGCTAAAAGGTACAACTTCCTTAAGTTTTATCCATGAGTGTATCTTTCAGAGTTATTGTCTGAATCCCGATATACAGGGTGATCCAAAAGTCCCGCACAACTTTAAAAATTAATAACTCCGCGAATATTTGCTCTAGAGCAATGCGGTAAACACCATTGTGTTCAGGATGCAATGGGATTTTTTATGGCAAATAATGAAAAATTCGAAATTGATTTTAGTTACAACTTTATTCGCTAGATGGCGCTCTACCAGAATCATCGATTCAGCGGCCAAATTGTTTGATAAATTGAAAAAATATAACTGAACGACACGTATTTTTCTTTTTTGAATACCAGAAAAGAACCCTAATAATACGAGGGGCATCCAATAAATAAGTTTCCCTATTTTGTAACAAATAAACAACTTTATTTACAATTATGCAGTTATTTTATTTTCATTATACAACTCATAGACTACTTCTCTACATAATCACCATTTCTGTCCAAACATTTTTGGTACCGTTGTAGCGATTTTTTGATACCACTGTTGTACCAAGCCGTGTCCTGTCTTCGTAGCCAGTGGTTCGCCTCCGCCTGTTTTCAATTCAAATTCAAAACATCTGACATGATTGTTCCAATCGAAGAGCATCCAATTTCGATTCCAGGAGGCAGTCGAATCATTATTTCGTCAATGGTGACGCGGCGATTTGCTTCCACCACATTCCGAACAGCAGCCACGGCTGCATTGTCCGTAGCAGTAACGGGCCTGTCGCTTCGCTCGTCATCATGCACGTTTTGCCGTTCTTCCAAGAACCATGAACGCCATCGGCGAACCATTTGGATGCTCATACATCCTTCACCATACACTGACACTAAATTGCGATGAATATTGACCGCAGTTTCATTTTTCGCTGTGAAAAAACGAATTACAGAACGGAGTTCGCAAGTGGACACGTTCACCAGTGGTAGCTCCATGGAAACTGAAGCGCTACGGACTTGCGCGTACGAGTAGAGTGATTTTGAAAGGTCACCAGCTTCCAACGCATCCTAGTGACCATTTCTTACCTACTAACTAATTTTTACAACGTTTCGTTCGCCGAAAAAAAAAATAGGGAAACTTATTTATTGGATGCCCCTCGTATCAAATGATAAATTAATAAAACACCATTTCGCCAAAAGTTAGAAGAAATGTTTGAGTCAAAAGGCGATCCATTAATTAAGATCATATAAAAGGGCGTACCTGGATCTGTAAAAGAAAAAAACTAACAATTTTTTCTTAAAATATTTCGAGAGATTGCTCCCTCTTTATCAATTTATTGCAAGAAAAAATTTTAAGAAAAAATTGTTAGTTTTTTTTTCTTTTACAGATCCAGGTACGCCCTTTTATATGATCTTAGAAGAAATGGTTAAAGATTTTAAATACAATCTGAGATATGTAAAATAGGTATATGCAAATTTAAAACATGTAGCAAAAAATTTTATATTTTAGATGGAGTTTTGTGAAATAGATTGAATGTTTGAAAATAACTACTGATATCAATAAGCGATTTTTGAAATGTTAATATAGTACCAAAAATTATGATGGCACTACTAATAGGATTTCTTGCTATAAGGAATGTGTAGTTTCTTGACTGATTGGCGACACTTGACTATTTAACTGGATATTTGTCATGATCCAACAAATGAAATATAGAGGGGAGTGACAAAATATATTTTTCGTACTTTATTCCAAATATCCAATGGGTTTGTCAAATGTTACCATTGTTTATTATACTGTACATAATTTTGAAAATGTATCCCCTCAAAAAAAATCATTTTTAAATCGGCCTTTTGCGTTGAAAAACGTGATAGTAAAATCATTTTGTATTATTTTTTGCGCAAAATTTCTAAAGTTGGGGGGGGGGGGGGGGGAAACAGAGAATATTCCTTATGCTATTTCTTCTATTGAGCGAAAAGCGATAAACTAAACATAAGGGGTAAAATTGTGTATACCAGTGTTATTCGAGAAGATATAACACTTTGGCCTGCACGACATAATATAAGATGTGGGCAAATGACACAAAAAAATTACTTTTCACAGAAAAAAAAAGAGTCAAGATTTGAGGACAGCATTTATTATTCCCATAACCCAAAACAAAGAGCTGCAAAATATAAGACATGAGGTAACTGCCTTCTCTCTTGTATTAGGTCACAATCCTTGCTCAATGTGGCGCCCTTCATTCTCAAACACCGCCTGCAGACGATAGATGACAGAATGGTCACAATTAAATAGTTGAAATTTATAAAATGTGCCATATGATAGAAGCCTTCAACATGGCCAATGTGGTAGGCCGGCATCGATAAAAACGCGACTTAATGTTCCCCCATAACCGAAATTGTAAGGCGTCAAGTCTAGTGATATTGGAGGCCACTGGTATATAAAGTGGCGACTTATCCAACGATTTTTACCGAATATAATCGTTCAGCAATTGTTTGGCACCGCGGGAGATATGAGGAGGTCCTCCATCTTGCATTAATGTTATTTCGCTTAGTGCTTGTCTGTCCTGCAATATGGGAATAACCTTTACTCTAAAAAGTTGAACATAACGTTCACCACAGTTACAAAAACGATTTTAAAAGTTCTTCCATTTATTTTTTCAAAGAAAAATGGCCCAATAATAAAAGAAGAAGTGAACCCACACAAAACTGTAACTCTGTGCTGATGAAGTGGTATTTCTGTAAAAATCCTACGGTTTTCTGTTGCCAAAATGAGGCAGTTTTGAATGTTAAATTACCTTTATATAAAAGTGAGCATCATCTGTTCTTAGAACATTTGACAGCCAGTTTTCATCAATATCAATTTGCCGGAAAACCCATGCAGCGAATTCTTGACGCTTCTCAAAATCGCCGACTTTCAACTCGTGAAAACTTTGAATTTTGTTAGGGTATTTTTATAGAAAAATTCTAAATGTGTGTTCTCTCTAAACTGTTCCATACGAAATCCCCGTTTGTCGAGAAACTTGTCTAGCACTTACTTCTCCATACGTGGATAACGTTTCAATAGCTTCAGCATTCTGCAAAACCGTAACAGCCACTGACTTGCATGTCGATGGTCTTCCACTCCGAGGTTTGCTTCCAGAGATCTAGTTTCCTCAAAACTTTTAATCAATCGCTTTAGATAGTAGCAACTCATTGGTCCTTTACCGCTTCGAATATCTTTAAAGGAACGAAACGCTCGTAAAGCTTCAGTGACAGATTCTGAATCACAATTAAAAAATCCACCAAGAGTGCTTTATCCTGTAGTGACGGCATTCCAGGGGGAAGAGAAGAAGTCCGACCACACCTCCTTGCGGTCCCCCCTGGACCCTTGGAATATTTGACCAAATTCTGGTTCGTTTCCAAGATGACTAACGTTGCAACGGCACCCATTTTCAAATGAAGAGCAAAACTGATATCTCCAGTAATGCTACCGCGTCCGGGGTAACCGCCGCGTCAGGAGCTGCAGCTCGAGCTCATGATGAGAAATCTACTACGAGGACACATTTCAGTCTACTACAACTCAATATAAATGGTACCCAGAGGAAAATAAAGAGCTGACTTGTCTTCTCTGTGACAACAATGTACATATTACTTGTCCTCAGGAGACAAAATTGAATCAGAATCTGTGATTCAATATCAAAGATTATACAACACTACGAAAGGACAGACCGGGAAAATTCGGAGGAGGACTTGCCGTTTTGATTAAAACTCTAGAAATCAAATTTAAAGAAATCGCCTATAATCAGAGTAAACCTAGAAAAAGCACGACAGAAGCTCAGGCAATATAAATCTATCTTACAGATAAAACAATTCTAATCATGAATGTTTATCACCATGATAATACTAGCATCAATACAGGCCTGATAGAGACATTAAGTGAAGCTTCTTCGGATATCGCAATCATACAGGGTCCATTATGAAAGAAATGAGCATTTACTGGCAAAATACATTTATTGATCGTAATTTGTGCAAATGTTCAATATTCTTCAAAATACATTCCTCCTGCATCAATACACTTGCGGAGACGCGTTTGCCACGCCTGAAAGGCACCCTGAAACTCCTCGACAGGAATGCTTCTCAGGAACGTTGTAACATGGTGTTGGATATTTTCCACGGTTTCCCAATGTTTTCCTTTCATCTCTCTCTTGAGTCGCGGAAACAAAAAGAAGTCACATGGAGCTAAGTCGGGACTGTAAGGGGGGTGAGGGATCACCGAGGTGTTGCTCCGGGCCAGGAAGTTGGTAATGATGAAGGCTGTGTGGCTGGTGGCCTTGTCATGGTGGAGCTTGACCGTGTCTTTAATGTCAGTCCTCACGCGTGCGATCCGGCGTTTCAATTTTCTGAGCACCTCCGGGTAAAAGGCTGAGTTTACAGTTTGTCCCTGCGGTACAAACTCACAATGGACTATTCCTCGGATGTCAAAGAAGACAATGATCATCGTTTTGATGCGCGACTTGCTCATTCGCGCTTTCTTGGGGCGTGGGGAAGATTTTTGTGCTATGCACAGCTCTACCTTTTCGACTCTGGGTCGTATTCAAACATCCAGGATTCGTCTCCGGTTACTACAGAGTTCAGAAAGTCCGGTTCATTTTGAATCAAATCCAACAATTCTTGACAGCGCAAAACTTTCTTTCTTTCTGGTCTTGCGTCAACACTTTCGGCATAAGCTTCGCACAGACCTTACGCATTTGCAGATCCTCGGTCACTATCCCATGTACCACAAATGTGGACATGTGTAATGTTTCAGCAATTTCCTGGATGCTTAATCGACGGTCGGTACGCAAAACTTAGAGCACACGATCCACGTTCTCGTCAGTTCTGGCCGTTGTTGGGCGTCCTGAACGGGGTTCGTCGACGACCTCCTCCCGGCCCTCCTTGAATGCCTTGTGCCACTTCCTAGACTGTGATCTTGAAATGCAATCGTCCTTGAAGGCTTTTTGCAGCATCTGGAATGTTTCGGTTGCATTTTTTCCAAGCCTCACGCAAAACTTTATGGCGTATCGTTGTTCAAGCGAACGCTCCATCGCGCTATGTTACAAAAGTTGAAAACACACTTCAAGCGGAGGCATGTATCTTCCCTTAAACTGCTCGAACTAAACTGACGACCGGATGGATTGAAAGGGCATATCCCTCCACCACATTTCCCACGGTTTTACCGTGCTGCCATCTATCGTCGCGTCACAATAACATTATGCTCATTACTTTCATAATGGACCCTGTACTTGGTGATTTTAACGCCGAAAGACCAACTTGGGGATCACCTGTCCAGGATAACAAAGGTTAGCAGGTTGAGGACATGCTAACCGACCTCGACCTTACACCGTTAAATAACGAAAAGAACACCTATCTATCCAAGTCCACAGGCACAGAATCCGCAATAGACATCACAGCGATAAATTACAACATCGCACCCACAACACAATTGAAAATTCTGAAAAGTGCAATCAGTGACCACAGACCAATTTTAACAACCTTAAAATTCAAAATTGAGAATTTCCAACAGAATAAAAGAACACTGGAGAAAATTCACAGAAAAGCTTGAAGAACTGTGCAACGAAGAATTAAATCACAGAACGATTGACAAAAAAATAGAAAAATTCTTTTCGAACATATCCAAAGCTGCAAAAGTATCGATATCTAGAGGTAGACGTAAAGACCTGTGAATACTTTACTGGAAGGACCACAATATCGAGGCAATGATTGCAGAGAGAGAGACAATATCAATGAACTTCTTAAAACAAATAAAACAGAAGAAATCATAAAGGAACTCATTAATATTAGTCACAAAATAGAACAAGAAATTTGGATATTCAAGCAAAAGAGAGAGAGAGAGAGAAAAAAATGGGCAGAATTCTGCGAAAAAAAAATGGATCCAAAAAAGGAAAGCCATCACTGGAATATAATTAGTGTTATAAAACCATCAAAACCAACACTAATCCTCCAATACTCTAACCGATATGAATAGCGAGAACGAACAAACAGATGGCTGAAATAATTGCTGAATATCTTTCAAGCACTTCCAGACTCAGCTATACGAATGAAGGCAGGACTCAAAAAATTAATGTAAACAGGTTAGTTAAACAAGCAATAAATTACCATCAACAAGATATTTACTCGAGAGACTTCACACCGAATGAGCTAAACTCATCAATAGGAAAGTTAAATCCAAGATGTCACCTGGAGATGCTCTAATCTTTGGTCGAATGATTAAACACTTTGGAGACGAGGCTAAAATCAACTCCTACGAATACTGAAGATTTCATGGCAAACTGGTAAACTACCAAAGAATTGGAAGATATCAATTATAGTGCCAACACTGAAACCAAACAAAGATGCCAAGGAATACAAGAACTATCGGCAAATTGCTCTTACCAGCATACTTTGTAAAATAATAGAATGAATTATCCACTCTAGGCTCATAGTCTGGCTCACTAACAATAATAAAATAAACTTCTACCAAACTGCCTAAAGATACAAACATTGTACAACTGATAAACTGTTCTACTTCTGTCAATCAATAATAGATTTCTAGGAAAAACCGCCAAAGAAGACAACGGCCGTATTCCTGGATATGACCTCAGCTTTTGATCGAGTGTAGAAATTATTTGAAAGGCTGCACAACATCGGAGTAAGAGGAAAAACCTTAATCTGGATTGCAGACTTCTTAAGGGGAAGAAGGATAAAGGTTCGGGTCAATGGAACATTTTCCAAAGACCTAAGAACATGGGCTGGTGTACCTCAGGGATCTGTGCTCAGTCCTCTACTCTTCTCGCTATATATTAACTGTTGTTTATGTAAATAGATTAATATTATTTGTATTATTTAAAGCCTCATTATGTAAAAATATATGTTGCAGATTTTTAAAGAGAGTTCAACAGGAAGGAGAATCAATTTCGGAATATCTTAGAGAATTGAAACATTTAGCAATAAATTGTAATTTCGGCGATATGCTGGAAACCATGATGCGAGACCGTTTTGTGGCTGGAATCAAGTTGGAAAGCCTGCAAAAGAAGCTACTACAAGAAAACGACGATGTCACCCTGGATAAAGTTTTGCAGTGGCGATCACGTTCGAACTGGCGGAGATAAAAAGGGCGAGTACAATAATAGTATGGTGCAGCATAGGCCTTTCAGGCAAAGGGGAGAAATAAGGGGTTATAGATGTGGTCAAAGACATTCACACGTGGCCTCTGTTTGCCCTCATAGAACAAAGACTTGTTTTAAAATGTAAAAAACTGGGTCATTTAAGTAGGGTCTGCAAAGCTAGTAAAAAATGTGGGGATGTAAATATGTACAAGAGGACTCTATATATTCTGTAAAGGGCGAAACTGATGCCACAATAAATTTAACAGTAGATGATTATTCTTTGTGCTTTACAATAGATACAGGAAGTCCAGTTACGTTAATATCTAAAGATATTTATAAGATTTATCGGCAAGGTAAAAAATTATTTTCAACAAATTTAAGATTAAAATCCTTTTGTGGTAAATCAATAGAGATTATAGGTCAAATAAATGTTTTTGTAAAAGAAGCCAACCAATATTTACGATTAATAGTTGTAAATGAAAAATCCAGGTGATTTTGTTAGAAAGAGAATAGCTTAAACAGTTAAAACTTGATTATTCTAGATATTTTAGCATTGAAAATTAAAATAATTAATCTGATAGAAATAGTTTGATTGATAGATATGCAGATTTGTTTAACAAAGATTTGGGCTGTCTAAAGGATGTTAAAATAAATTTTAATTTAAAAAGGATGTGACTCTTGCGTTTTGTAAGGCCAGAAGTTTACCTTTCTCTCTAAAAAACAAAGTAGAGAATGAAATTGATCGTTTAGTGAATTCTTGCATTTAATAACCTATAGTTCATGCATATTGGACCGCTCCAATAGTACCAGTATTAAAAAAGGATTGTAGTGTAAGTATATGTGGTGATTTTAGATGTACAGCTAATAAAGCAATAGAATTAGATAGGTATCCTCTTCCATCGATCGATGAGATCTTTTTAAAATTATCTAGAAGCACCGTATTTTCGACTCTAGACCTATCACAGGCTTACTTACAAGTAATGTTAGCGGAAGAACCCAAAGAGCTGTTGTTGATATAAACACAACAAAGAGGTTGTTTTCTTATAAAAGACTACCATATGACGTAGCGGTAGCACCAAATAAATTTCAGAGGATTATGGAAGATCTATTTGCTGATTTGCCAGCTGTGGCCTGCTACATAGATGATATTTTGGTTGCAGGAAAAAACTTTGAAGATCATGAACAAAAGTTGGATCTAGTGTTTAGATGATTGTTAGAAAAAGGTTTAAAGTTAAACAGATATAAATGTAAATTTAAAAAGAAATCTGTGGAATATTTAGGGTTTAAAATGGATAAATATGGACTGCATCCCTTAGAAAATAAAATTAAAGCAGTGATAGAGGCGCCTGAATCTAAAGAATGTTTCGCAATTAAGATCTTTCATAAGACTCTTAATTTATTATTTTAGATTCATAAAGAATATAGCAAACATTTTAGCGCTATTCTATCAACTTTTGAATAAAAATTGTAGATGGAATTGGACGAAAGAATATCGAATGTTATTTAAAAAATGTAAATCATTATTAATGGACTATGGACTAGGCGTAATTCTGAGTCATAGAAATGATAGAAAGGAAGAATGCCCTATAACTTTTGCTTCTAGAACATTAACTGAAGCGGAAAAACGTTTCTCTCAACTAGAAAAGAAAGCGTTGAGCATAACTTTTGGCGTTGAGAAATTCAGACAATACTTACTGGGACGAAAATTTGTATTGGTCACAGACAACCGACCCTTAATTCATATATTTTCACCTCATAAACCAATTCCCATATGTGCATCATCGAGAATTAAAAGATGGTCCTTAAAATTAGATGCATTTAATTATACTGTGGAATTTCGAAAAACTAGTGATAATTCCAATATTGACGCATTATCACGTCTTCCTTTAGAATCGAGTGTCAGGAAGTCTCTTGATGAAGACCAGGTACTTCTTCTCAGGAAGTTTATTGAGGTGCCGTTCTCTTTTATGGAGGTGGCATATGAGACGCCCCAAGATAAAATTATGTCTATAGTATTAAGGAATGTTAGAGAAGGCAACTGGAAATTCACAAGGGTACTGAGGGAAACCCCATAAGCTCCTCATTATAAGATCAATGAGGAATTAAGTTTGGAGTTTGGTTGTCTTCAATGGCGTGAAAGAGCGATAATTTCCCAAAAATTAAGATCTTTAATTTTAAATGACTTGCATGAAATACACATGGGGATTGTTAAAATGAAGATGATTGCCAGACGGTATTTTCTGGTGGCCAGGCATAGACAGTAACATCGAGGAGTTAACTAGAGAATGTATAGTATGCCAAGAATCGGCAAGCATGCCCCCGGCTACCATCTCGGAATGGACTTGGCCCGAAAAACCGTGGCATCGACTTCATCTTGATCTAGCGGGTCCGTTCATGGGAAGAATGTTTTTGGTTCTCGTAGACGCATACTCAAAGTGGATAGAAATTTTTATCATCAAAGATATTACCAGCAAAACGATTATAAATCATCTTAGAGAAATTTTTGCCAGATTTGGATTGCCCTAATTTTTGGTTACAGATAACGGAAGACAGTTAGTCTCCGGTGAATTCGAGCAATCTACTAAAATGAATGGTATACGGCACACTAAGACCAGTCCATATAATCCTAGTACAAATGGTTTAGCTGAGAGATAAGTAAGAGAGTTTAAAAACCTTTTGAGAAAGAATAATGGGAAGGATGATTTAGAGACGAATCTACAAAGATTCCTATTTGCTCATCGAGCATTACCCCAAACTGTAATAAAGGAAATCCCCCGCGGAACTGCTGATGAAGAGAAGTTTAAGATCAAGATTCTCAAATTTAATACCAAGATGGGAAATCCGCGAGAGGTATTTCATGAGGCAGGAGCAGTTTACTACAGGTTGCGAGGTTTATTTCCGCAACTATGCAACTGGACCTAAACGGTAAAAAGGTACCATTTTGAAATTATTGAGCTACCGCCACTACCTTATAAGTTGCGAGGGCGTCGTGTATAAGAGGCATATCAATCAATTGCGACCTGTGAGAAAGAAACAAGTGGAGACAAGAAATTTGATACTTCCTCGAACATCAGGAGAGAAGCCTGTAGGTGGAAGTCAGAAATAAAGTGAAGAGGAGGTTCCAGAGGTTACATCAGGAAACAAGGAGGAGACTGCTTCTGTGCACGTACCCTCTTGCACTCCTAGACCAGGGCCTGCTGCTGTGCACGTGCCCTCTTGCACTCCTAAACCGCAGCCTGTCGCTGTGCAAGTGCACGTCCGCAGTCCTAGACCTCAGAGAGCCAGGAAACCCCCAGACCGACTAGAGTATTATTAAGGGGGAGATGTGTTGTGTATGTAAATGGATGAAGATTATTTGCATTCTTTAAAGTCTCATTATGTAAGAATATATGTGTATATAAATTGAACATTTTTTGTTGGCCAAACGAAAAGAATAAGAGCTAAAAAAAGAGTCATGGTTAAGTTTGATTTGTTGTACATCTAATTACGACACAACCTTAACAACATTCATCCTCACTGAAGACGCAAAGGTTGCCTGTTATGCAGATTATATAGCCATATGGCACACAAGTAGCAGTATAGAAATATCATAAAAATACTCAACACATCAATGAGAGGACTGGAGAAGTGGGCAATGAAACTCAAAATGACCATAAACCCGATAAACACAAACCTATAGGTGTCCTTCACTGACAGGAAAAAAGGCATGAATTTAACTCCAAAATAAGCATAAACCACCATATAATTGATAAAATTAGATCTGCAAATTACCTAGGTGTGATACTTGTACTAATTTGCACCTCAAATAGAGCTACCAGAAACCTAAACATTCTGAGAAGGCTATGTGGAACAAATTGGGGAGCAGAACCCAAAATTCTCAAAACAACATATATCACCTTAATAAGGCCAATAATGGAATATGCAACACCTGTTTGGGCTCCCTCAAAATCATCACTAAAAAGAAGACTAGACAGTGTTCAAGCAAAAGCGGCCAAATTAATCACTGGTTCTGTTTCAAATACCAACAATTAGAAAACAGAAGGCAATTAAAAACAATAAAATTCACCAATAGCTCAAAAACTAAAGAAACCGAACTCATATCCCATAGAACCTATTTAAACTGGACACAAAAAGAAAGGCTCAAAAGATCTTCAACACTTCAGTACGACAACAATATTAGAAAGAGCATAAATATGAAACATAATGAATTTCAAATTCGTGAATAACCAATATTTCCTACCCCATTGCCATAAACCCTGCAATAAAAAAAAAAGAGTACAAAAACATACTTAAAAAGAAAGGACTTGACACAATTGGTTTATACGATCAGATAAATTATTTAACAGCATATACAGATGGATCATCAGACCTTACCATAAGTAATGGAGGGGCTGGAATTAACATAATACTGCAAGATGGAACATACATCAAAATCAAAGAAGGAGCAAGAAAGATTTCGTCAAACTTCACTTGTGAACTGACAGCTATCTGGAAAGCTCTTGATGTAGGCCTTAACCAACCATCCCTGCATCAAGCAGAAGGAATTATAATATACCGTACAACGACTTCATATCCGATCTAGAAGCAATTCAGAAGGGCAATACTATAATCACACAGAAAATACATTCGTTACTTACTTAACTGATATCATTGGAGAATAACTGCATTCTACAATGGATTCCTGCCAGTGTTTGGATCGGGGGTAATGAAATGGCAGTTGAATTTGCAAAGGAAGCCAGAAAGTTGAGCCAAAGAAAACAACAAATGTCATTATTTGACGCTAATGCTTTTGAAAAATACAAGATAAAATTAAACAAAAAATAATAAAAGATCAAAATTTGAAATAAACCCCGAGAGAAAAATGACAAAACTATAACAAGATTTAGAACAAAACATTATAAAGGATGACAACATCCAGATGGCACAAGAACCTATAGAACATGCAACAACTGTCCTGGTGTGGAACTAACTCCTACCCACATATTCTCATGCCCGCAGCCTTGTAGAAAATTGACATAGACCCAGAGCAGCTGCTTTACACACCCAAGATAGTGGATAATGCTGCTGCTGCTGTGATAAAGAGAGAGAGAGAGAGAGATGCATGGAGACATCTGAGGCTCTTTATTGGACACGACAAAAACAACAACGGCATTCCAGAGTAAAATAAATCATCAGAAATAGATAAATATTTTTCAAATGAATTAAAATAAATATAATCGATACTGAGAGAGAGTTGAATTGAAAAAATTAGAAAATTATTATTTTCGAAATTTAAATAGCTGAGAGGATTCCAGCAAACCGCATCTAAAATATCAGGTTTTTTTTTTTGCTACATGTTTTAAATTTGCATATACCTATTTTACATATCTCAGATTGTATTTAAAAATCGTTAACCATTTCTTCTAACTTTTGGCGAAATGGTGTTTTATTAATTTATCATTTGATATTATTTGGGTTCTTTCCTGGTATTCAAAAAGGAAAAATACGTGTCGTTCAGTTATATTTTTTCAATTTATCAAACAATTTGGCCGCTGAATCGCTGATTCTGGTAGTGCGCCATCTAGCGAATAAAGTTGTAACTAAAATCAATTTCGAAATTTTCATTATTTGCCATAAAAAATCCCATTGCATCCTGAACACAATGGTGTTTACCGCATTGCTCTAGCGCAAATATTCGCGGAGTTATTAATTTTTAAAGTTGTGCGGGACTTTTGGGTCACCCTGTACATGCTAAAAGGTACAACTTCCTTAAGTTTTGCCCATGAGTGTGATTGCCTCCTTCTTCCCCTGCTCACACAATTTAAAACCAGAACTTGGTCATCTCATCATTCTGAGCGTCCTTCTTTGCCACTTTGACCTTGTCAGCATCACAAATTACCACATATAGAAACACGCAAACAATTTTAAAGTTTGATTTTCTGTTAATATCCTCCTCCTTCAGTGTCTTCCTCTACTGAGGGTGGGCCACGTGGTCTTTCCATATCTCCCTCCTTCAATGCCTTCCTCTACTGAGGGTGGGCCACGTGGTCTTTCCATATCTCACTCCTTCAATGCCTTCCTCTACTGAGGGTGGGCCACATGGTATCTCCATACTTCCTCTGCCATCCTCTTCATCTCCTCGTTAGGTGTGTCGTCCAGTCCATTGTTTCAGATTGTCTGTGTATCCCTGTCGTCTCCTTCCCCTCGATCTATTTTCCTGGATCTTTCCTTCCAACACTGTTATATTAATGTGCATTACTTGTAACTTAGGAATAACGAAGCCATAGGATTACTAGGTATATTTCTGTTTCCTTCACACTTTCTTAAGATCGTCTTCCTTCCTTCTTCAAAGTTCTGGCGGCTCGACGTAGGGCTTTTCTGATTGGATCTTTAGATGGGCTCTTGAGCATCTTCTTGATCTTCCGGGATCGTCTGCGTACAAACTACAGGTCTCTAGGTTCGTCTGCAATACTCGAAATTGGAATTTACTGATTGGCTGATTAAGGTCATGTGACAATAGTAAACCAATCAGGGAGAGAAAAATTCACAGATAATCTCTATATACACTTTGAAAAAAACTAATTGAAGTTATTTATATTATCGTTCACTTATGAAGAAACTAATAAAAGGCATTTATATTATCGTTCAAATGTATTCATTTTTCACTTACACTCATGGACAAAACTTAAAGGAAGTTGTGAAAAAATAGTACAATTGTAATATTGTACTGGGATAAGGTGCATAAATTAAGAAAAATGCATCTCCTTATCGTGCAACTGAAAGTTGCTAATGGCTTGCGCCATCTATCGGAATAAATATCAACTATTCACGTTAATTTCTGGAATAATTAGAAATCAACGAGAATAGTTGATATTTATTCCGATAGATGGCGCAAGCCATTAGCAACTTTCAGTTGCACGATAAGGAGATGCATTTTTCTTACTTTAAAGGAAATTGTAACTTTTATCACGTATATCGGAACAATAACTCTGAAAGATATTACAGTGACCTTTATTGAAGACACACGAGTTAACCAAGTGTGAACAAAATTGTATGTCTCCTTTAAAAAAGCAGTCGACTGGCAATATCAAAGACTTTTCACTTCCTTAAGTTTTGTCCATGAGTGTATTTCCCAAAATGAACCATGTCAAAATCGAGTTTAATTAATCAGAAGTTTTTACAATCTCACATGTAAATAGTATTGTAGCGTAGAAATCAAGTCTTGGAATATCTTAAGATGTAAAAGTATTTATTGATGACGTCAGTACGACAAGTCGACAATTATTAACAAACAAACTATCTACAGCTAGAGAATATTGAACAAACAAGCTAAGGACCATGTATGATAATTTTACAGAGTAATATATATTTATTTATAATCTAATGAATATTCTCATTGAATAATTAAATTAAATAATAAAATATAAATTATTTATTCGCCACAATATATCTAAAAATTAATATAAATACCCCGAATTCCAAACTTTTTAACCATAAAAGACAAATTTCCACAGCAATAGAGCATTGTTGTCGCTAAGAAACATAAATACATTGAAAATTGTACCATCAGATTCTGCCTCATCAATATGGAGCTATTGGGAAAATATCTACGCTAAGATTTATGATTTTATGCAAAGAATTACCATCGTGAAGATTGAAAAACGATTTAAACTTTTCTATCATTGAAAAAAGGTTTATTTGACGAATTTAAGAAAGAGAAAAAACAAGATTTAAGAAATGTTTCGAAATTTGGTTAGCCTTCGACATTGATCGTTTGGAAAGAGAACGAAGAGATGTGACCATTTTAATCAAGAAAAGATTAACAAAATTTACATATCATCAGAGATATCACTGAATAATTATATAAGAATAAATAAATTCAATTTAATTATTGATCACTTTCAAAATATAGGAAGTTGTTTGATAGTGGCTTTTTCATTTTTCGACAAGAATGGAAAGAGGACAAAGTGCTATGGTGTCAGTTTATGACAAGAGGAGTCCATAAAAAACTTTTTATGAATTATAATTAGAAGAAATAAAATCTGTGATTTATCTTCCTGTTTTAGAAACAAAATACAATGAATACATCAAAATGGCTAAAAATCTTTGCTACCAACAAAAATACGCCATTAATGAAGTGCAAAGAAACAAATATCTGCTTCTTTAGAATAAGCTACATCCCAAACTTTAAGATCATAATCGAATACTAAATACTAATCAACAAAATTTATTCTAAAAGACTTCTAAGAAATAGAAAAAAACGCAAGAACTCAGAAAAATGTTCATGATAGCAATGCGAGAGCTCATAAAACTTTCAATAATGAAGAAAAAAGGCATCTCCTTATCATGCAACTGAAAGTTGCTGATGGCTTGTGCCATCTATCATTATAAAAATCAACTATTCGTTGATTTTTTTAATTATTGCAGAATTTCAGTTGCACAAAAAAGGAAATGCCTCTTTCTTAGTTTATGCACCTTATCCCAGTACAATATCACATTTGTACTATTTTTATCACATTCCAATAATCAGTTGATTTTAATGCATCTAGAATTCTATTGAGATTCTTCTGATCAATAATTGTTCTACTTACAAATATGCAAATTTCAATAATGGCCAGATGGTCGGCGCGGTTAAAGGTGATTGGCAAGTCTTTATTGATGATATCAACAAACTTAACATAGAAGACGTTGAAGACTTCGTTGATTTGTGTTTCAAAAGGATGGCAATTTGACTCAAAGATAATGGAGACAACTTCGTAAAGGCTTCTAAAATGGTAAGTCTATGTTTTACTTTATAAAAAAAGGCATATGCTGGCGTTCTCATGGGAGTTTTATATGGCAGATGAGCAGTCAGGATATGTCTTCTGTTTTTTATATAAACACCTGACCATTTTTCAATATTTAATTATTTTCACCCACACACATATTTTATAAATTTACATATATATATATATCTTATATTCGGGGGAGAGAATAAAAAAGTTATTATTTATAAAGAAATTTTTAGATTTGTTGATCCAAAGTTGAATAGCAGCCGAGTGTAAATTTTTACTTAAAAAAAAGAAAAAGACAATATAAAATATTAGCAAATATGCTTCATTTTATTTAAAAAACAAATTTAACTATTGATAATATTATTAGTTTATTTTTAAAAACACATTTAACTAACAAAAACAAATCTATCTAATAACAGAACAAATTTAAAAAAAAAATTGTTTTTTTGGTCAAATTGAAAAAAATATATTTTCACCCTTTAAAAAAATTAAATTGAATATGACATATATATAATTGGAAAAGTTTCCCATTTTTTCAGATAACTTTTTAAACTATTAATACTATTTTACGTTATTATTTTTGCTTGATTATTATCTGGTTTTCGTTACCCTAGTTATTTTTTTTGGACAAGCTCATGACGTGTCAAAGCCGAACTATAACCTTGGTTCCGTTGTTATATCTTGCAGTTAAACATTTTAAATATTGTTACGTAGAAATAAAAGCACATTCCAGATGCAGAGAGAGAATGTTCTAGAGCGTTTAAGAATCATGTAGAAAAAGCGGAAGACAACTGATTGGCCAATCTACAGCTATTGCGCAACGCTCGGTGCTGGCGGCTTTCTGATTGGCTGACCAACCGTGACCGTTCTGGAAAGATCTACTCCGGGATATATAGGGATGAGAAACTCATGCCGGGGGAAAAGAAAGATAAGAATGGAAGTCGAAGAACGAAGCTACATGGTGTGCTCCAAGCAAGTTGCTGTCTCAAGAGGTCGGACTGCTGCTTACCGCCGACGCCGGTGTACTTCCTGGAAGATTCTAGAAGGTTCTACGAACTTCTGTCTCCTGTTCTGCTCCTGCTTTCCCTCACCGTGCTGCAGTTGGTGAGTTTGTAACTGCTGTCTTATTTATTGTTGTTTCATTTTTTTGCACTCTTCTGTAATTATTTTATCGATTAGGCTTAAATAAAGTCCTAAAGATCCTTTGTATCCACGGTAGTTATTCTTTGTCAACCAACAACGCAACAATATTTATTGATACATACAGAATATTCACCTCAAAAATAATAATATAAACTTCCTTATACTCTTTATGTTTCTCTTTTACTCCATTATTTTCTATATATACTCGTATACCTAGGTATATATATATATATATTAATGCGTATTTACGCAAGTTTGGCCTTAAATACACATTTCTTGATTTCTCAAGAAACCTCTGGGACCAAAACATTTTTGGTCGTAGAGGTGCAGCCTGTACTACGCTAACGAGGGCCAACAGCCCGAAACGCGTTCGTGGTTGACTTCCCTTGATTTATCAGAAATATAGGTTGGCCAAATATCAGGGAACAAGCTAAATCAACGTTTAGTTGATTTCTGTTCCACTAGATGGCGCTCTGCCATTTAAAAAGTTCATGTATTCGTGGTCAGGATATGCCTTCTTTGATTTTAATATATGTATATAAACAAAGGTGTTATGATGCAAAAGCGCGCCATCTGTTATGAAAATTCGAAACTATTATAGACGCGTATGATTCTTTTAAAAATTAAACAATTTCTACTGCCCTTACTGCAATGGAAAAATTAATGGGAGGGCCTGGCTCATCAGTGGGGAACCCTCCCAGCGGTAATTAAACTGGCGAAACCGCTGGGAGGGTTCCCCACTGATGAGCCAGGCCCTCCCATTAATTTTCCCATTGCAGTAAGGGCAGTAGAAATTGTTTAATTTTAAAAAAAAAGAATCATACGCGTCTATGATAGTTTCGAATTTTCAAAACAAAGGTATATTGTCGCACTTTGCATAATTATTCATTCTGAATATTTAGCAATCCATATAGAAAATTTAATGGAAAAAGTTTATTTTAGATTAATTTAAATAAAAATTCTTCGTCTTTAAAATCCAATATTTAGAGAGGTATCATCTGGCTCTTTCTATTGCCCAATGAAAACACTTTAAAGTCAAAAGAATCCCAGACGAAGGTTGGCAAACAGTTTCTTCAAATATTGAAAAATTGAAAGAAAAATAATATATTTGATATTTTTGAATCCAAAATAAGCATATTTAAATGTTATGATGCATTATCGCGCTATCTGTTATGAAAATTTGAAACTATTATAGAGGCATGTGATTCTTTTTAAAAATTAAAAAAAATCTACTGTCGTTATTGCAATGGATCTTCACATACATATTTTATAAAATCTCTCTCTCTCTCTCTCTCTCTAAAACAAATTGATTATTAAAGGAAAAAGACATATCCTTATCATGCAAGTAAAAGTTGCTGATGGCTTACGCCATCTGTCGGAATAAATACCAAATAATAGTTGATTTTTAATTATTCCAGGAATGGCCCATGGTGTGTGTGAAAAATAAGAAGGAAAAAATTAAAGAGGTATTAATATTAAAAACAAAAATGGCATATACGTACCGCTCAAATGAGTATTTTAGATGGTATAGCGCCATCTAGTGGAACAAAAATCTACTAAACGTTGATTTAACTTTTTTACATGATATTTGTTCGTAGAGGTACAATCTGCACCACGGTGACGAGGGTCAACAGCACATGGTTGAGTTTTCTTGATTTATCAAGAAATTGGGTTGGCCAAATATCATGGAACAAGTTAAAAAGTCAACGTTTTGTTGATTTTTTTTCTACAAGATTGAGTTCTGCCATCTAAAATGATCATGTGAGCAGTCAGGATATGTTATTTTTGTTTTTAATATCAACACCTGACCTTTTTTTCTATTTTATTCTTTTTTTTCACATGAACAGCGCATCTACGCAAACTTGGCCTTAATGCTGAATGGTACAACTTCCTTAAGTTTTGTCCATGAGTGTATCTTTCAGAATTATTGTCTGAATCCTAATATACATGATAAAAGGTACAACTACCTTAAGTTTTGTCCATGAGTGTATCTTTCAGAGTTATTGTCTAAATCCCGATATACATGTTAAAAGGTACAACTTCCTTAATTTTTGTCCATGAGTGTATCTTTCAGAGGTATTGTCTGTATCCCGATATACATGTTAAAAGGTACAACTTCCTTAATTTTTGTCCATGAGTGTATCTTTCAGAGGTATTGTCTGTATCCCGATATACATGTTAAAAGGTACAACTTCCTTAAGTTTTGTCCATGAGTGTAACTTTCAGAGTTATTGTCTGAATCCCGATATACATGCTAAAAGGTACAACTTCCTTAAGTTTTGTCCATGAGTGTATCTTTCAGAGTTATTGTCTGAATCCCGATATACATGCTAAAAGGTACAACTTCCTTATGTTTTTCCATGAGTGTATCTTTCAGAGTTATATTCTGAATCCCGATATACATGCTAAAAGGTACAACTTCCTTAAATTTTGTCCATGAGTGTATCTTTCAGAGTTATTGTCTGAATCCCGATATACATGCTAAAAGGTACAACTTCCTTAAGTTTTGTCCATAAGTGTATCTTTCAGAATTATTGTCTGAATCCCGATATACATTCTAAAAGGTACAACTTCCTTAAGTTTTGTCCATGAGTGTATCTTTCACAGTTATTGTCTGAATCCCGATATACATGCTAAAAGGTACAACTTCCTCAAGGTTTGAATATGAGTGTATCTTTCAGAGTTATTGTCTGAATCCCGATATACATGCTAAAAGGTAAAACTTCCTTATATTTTGTCCATGAGTGTATATTTCATAGTCATTGTCTGAATCCCGATATACATGCTAAAAGGTACAACTTCCTTATATTTTGTCCATAAGTGTATCTTTCATAGTTATTGTCTGAATCCCGATATACATGTTAAAAGGTACAAATTCCTTAATTTTTGTCCATGAGTGTACTTTCAGAGTTATTGTCTGAATCTCGATATACATGCTGAAAGGTACAACTTCCTCAAGGGTTGAATATGAGTGTATCTTTCAGAGTTATTGTCTGAATCCCGATATACATGCTAAAAGGTACAACTTCCTTAAGTTTTGTCCATGAGTGTATCTTTCAGAGGTATTGTCTGAATCCCGATATACATGCCAAAAGGTACAACTTCCTTAAGTTTTGTCCATGAGTGTATCTTTCATAGTTATTGTCTGAACCCCGATATACATGCTAAAAGGTACAACTTCCTTAAGTTTTGTCCATGAGTGTATTGAGTTATTTATAATATCAAGTTTGCGGGGAGGACAGTATTCAGATACCAAAAAGGCACTTTTCCCTTTAAAAATACCTCAAAAGAACTCAATAAAATAATCCCTTGTAACAATATTGAGTAAATATATCAGGTCTCCAGGGAAAAGTATCTTTTATAAACATTTTTATTCTCTATCTCTCAGGCATGAACACCCTTCTACAGGAGAAAACATGGTATACTATATTTTAGCGTAGAAATCAAGTCTTGGAATATCTCAAGATGTGTCAGTATTTATTAATGACGTCAATACGTCGTACGTCTAGTCGACAATTATCTACCAAGCCATCTACAGCTAGAGAATATTGAACAAGGAAGTAAAGGAATATTCATATGATGATTTTACAAATACAGAGTAATGCCTAGTGGACACGGCATCTGCCCGGTAAGCGGAAGGTTGTGGGTTCGATTCCCGCCCCTGGACACTTTTATTTTTCCGTTCGCCATCACTCCTCATATTTTCATCCTTTCATTCGTCATCCAATTATATATAGACCATTACTCTTCATATTTTCACCCTTTCATACGTCATCTAAAAAGTTAGAAATAGTGGATATTTCTCTTTGAAATAAATGTTGATTTTTCACGGAAAAGAAACTTATGCGGTGAAACTTTAAGTGTTGTTTTATAATCATACGCCGCAGTCCTTTATAATATAGAGTAATATATATTTATATTTTGAAAATAGAGCAATCCATATTCAATTTATTAGATAATAAAAAGGCATATATTGGATTTAATAAAATATTTATTTTGCCATTATTTCGGCTGGCTAAACGCCAACCTTTATCGAGGCATTACATTTTATATACACAAACTCAGCGCCGCATAGTGTTATAATATGAGTTTGTGTATACAAAAATGTAATGCCTTGATAAAGGTTGGCGTTCAGCCAGCCGAAATATTGGCAAAATAAATATTTTATTAAATCCAATATATGCCTTTTTATTATCTAACTAGACGAATGGCCCGGGCAACGCCCGGGTTTTACCCGAGTGCGTATATATTTTAAAAGCGTTTTAATTCAAATACTATTCGTTACAATTATAAATTGGCGCCATGGATGTCACTCTTGTGAAACGTCCCGTTCCAAACTGTGTGTTTTTAAAATGTTTTAATTAAAATACTATTCGTTACAATTATAAACTGGCGCCGTGGATGTCTCTCTTGTGAAACGTCCCGCCCCAAACTGTGTGTGTCTTGAAAATATAAAAATGTGAATTTTCATAAAGATTTCATCATGTCGATTTTTTTTTTTTGCATTTCACCTACTAAATCGATAGAGATAATTACATTTGCAACATGAACTTAGGTATATTGACTAAATAGAAAACTGCATAGTAATAAATTAACTTTATATTAACTTTACGAACGGAAAAATATGTCCAGGGTAGCCTAGTGGTCATGGCATCTGCCCGGTAAGCGGAAGGTCGTGGGTTCGATTCCCATCCCTTGACACTTTTTTTTATTTTATCCATTCTGACCAAAATCTATCCGTAGTACAGAATAAGGCAATTATATAAGTAGATATATTTATATAATCTGTTGAATATTTTAATTGAATAATTAAATTAAATTAAGAGTAATAAAATATAAATTATTTCTTCGCCACAATATTATACCATTATTTTACCATTACCCTTTGTAACATTTCCTATTTAGAAATAAGGGATAGTCATAATACATTGTGTTTTAATATTTAATTCCAACAAGGTTAACCATAATATATAAAGAAAAAATATCTTATGCCAAATTAATGAAATAATGAAAGTACAGTATTACCGACTGTCTGACTATATGAAGGAAAATCAAAGAATAATTAAATATTATACATAAATAAATACAAAGCATGTTACACCATTATTTATACCATTATAAATAATTATACCAAGTTTTCTCCTTTAGAAGGGCGCTCGATACTAAAGCTGGAGATTGAAAAGGTTTTTGAAAAGATAAATTTACCTGGTGGACTGAAATTTTAACTCAACATAATATAATATAAGAATATAATAATATAAGAATGCATTTTTGGTTGATCATTCCAGTGAAGAACATAATGGTGGTGATGTAAATGTACCGCAACACCAGATTTTACATATCTATACCAAATCCAGCCTGTATACCATGGCTAGGTTCAATTATAATGAAATATGATCATATTTTCAAAAGTTACTATTACGGGTTAGTACACAAAAATGTTATTTACTAGAGCCTAAGTAAGAGTAACTTAATACATAGAAAAGCGTGCACTCAAGACTACAACAACAATAAAAGGGAGTTAAATAAAAACTCACGATTTTTTAGATAAAAACAAAGCATTACTTATCTTTTATTGTAGTGTTGGTAGGGACCGGGGTCACACAGGTATGCGAGGAGATCACCAGACACGGATAAATCACGTAGAGAACATTTTAAACATCTCCAACAATAATCAACCACACTGGCGTCTCGCATTTCCTTAGCCTCTTCCTATATACATGTACATACATGGCCACATTCGCCCAATGAGAAGACGTGAGAGATCGGTTTACTTAACAACAAAAACAACATTCTTCCCACTAAAACTGAGATAAGAAAAAAGTGCAAATGTGTGTCAATATAATTTGACCATATTCTTAAGGGATAGAAACAGATTCTCACCTACGGGTAAGGATTTCTGGACTGGAGGGC
>CP092864.1:137976248-137990165 GCA_030710605.1 Cordylochernes scorpioides | reverse complement strand
GGTGCTGGGGGTGGGGCAATGCTCCAGTTATCTCCTGAGTCCCCGATCAGTCCAAACACTGAGTCCTTCAATGGACTCTCATTCTCTACTTCTGGGAATGGTAAGTCCATCAAAGACTTCCCATTGAGATTTGAAGATATCGAAGTTGAATCCCCCCTGGAAAATTCTGTAATGGCAGCCATGTTCTCAAGGGATTGTTCGATTGGGGAATGGTCGTATCGAATATTCTCGAACGTGGATGTGAAGATTGAAGATTCCGTTAAAGAATTCTCATTGAGATTTGAAGATATCGAAGTTGAATCCCCACGGGAAAATTCTGTAATGGCAGTCACGTTCTCCAGAGATTGTTCGATTGGGGAATGGTCGTATCGAATATTCTCGAATGTGGATGTGAAGATGGAAGATTCCATCAGAGACTTCCCATTGAGATTTGAAGATATCGAAGTTGAATCCCCACGGCCGAGTTCTGTGGTGGCAGCCATGTTCTCAAGGGAGTGTTCGTCATATCGAATATTCTCGAATGTGGATGCGAAGATGGAAGATTCCATCAGAGATGGGTGTATAGGTTTATCTTCCATTTGTTCAGACGGCATCGATACAGCTTCAATTTCTTTATATAGATCTACTTCATATTCTTTTCTAAGTTGTGAAGGCGAGGAGTCTACCTTAGGTAGATTGAATGGTCTACTTGATGTCAGATTGGTAGATTCTCTAAGGACGGGGAAGAAAGTTGAAGGTCCGCAGGTATTACTACGGAATTCCACGAAGTCCTGCTGGTAGAAACGTCGCTCCAGAAGTCCACGTGCTCTGGAGGGTTCGGCACAGACTACCGCGGGACTGGGAGGAGTCCAGCCACTCTGTCGATAGTCCAGGCGGTCCGCAGCACTCTCCTGTAGACAGCGGTATCGCTCCGTCTCGCAGTCCGAGAGATCCGGCAAAGAGGAATACTGTACCAGGAATCCTGGAGTTATTCCGTCCTCCAGTAGCTTGTACTGCACAGACACATTCCTACATGACATTCTTAGTTTTTACTAGAACTATCCATAAGAGTTCATTCCAAAAGCATTGGTAATCGTCTGATATCTCTTTGAAATTGTCTCTTATTGAAGGTTGGATCATATCAGGTCATCTCCTCAAATTTCTACCAAAATTCCGCCATGGAGAGGCCCCCACTACCATCCTCACGGGCCATGGCCATGTACTGACAGACATTACACGTGTGCATCCAGAAACAAACCCTACCTGCATCCACCGTTCAGAAGAGCCACAGTCAGTCGATCATCTTCTCTTCAGCTGTCCAGCATTCCTGAGACATAGGATACAAACAGCTGCTTGGACTAACCCACAATCCTAGAACTATGGTAAGCCTCCAAGAATCAACCTCAGCATAGATAATTCTGGTCAACTGGTTCAAACCAGCAATCAAAACAGGACGCGAGTAAAAGCGCTCAACACACGTCCATACTAGTGAGCTGGACTCCCCGGGTAGTTGGCGTTCTGTGCTCCAGGAACCTGGGTTATAAATATCTCTCTCTCAGGTCATCATTGATTCTACTGAAGTTGTCTCTCAACGAATGGGCCACCCATTTACAATCTATTTTACGCTTTAATCCAGTAAAAGTCATCAAGGAAATCGCATCCCCTAAAAGCGGAATCTTATTGAAAGCTGGATTATCAAAGTATTCGCATTTTAGGGAATTCGCATCCTCTGAAGGCGAAAACGAAGGCTTATTGAAGGCTGGATTATATCAGATCATCATGGATTCTATTGAATGGATCCCTCAACAATTGAGTCACCTAGGAAGATACCTTATCACGCTATAATCCAAGAAAACCTTTCACGAAATTGTATGTCCTGGAAACGAAATCTCATTAAAGGATGGGTTATATCAGGCCATCATTGATTCTACTGAAGTGCTCCTTCAACGAATGGGCCACCTATTGAAAATATTTTCACGCTATAAATCTAATAAAAGTCACCAAAGAATAGGGAAATCTTATCAAATGATTGGTTATATCTCAGATCATTATTGCTTTTACTGCAGTGATCCTTCAACGGATGGACCACCTATGTACAATCTATTCCACGCTATAATCCAGTAAAGGTCATCAAGATATATCTTCTTTGTATCCTCTGAAAACGGAAACGTATTGAAGGCTGGATTATATCAGGTCATCATGAATTCTCTTTAGGTGATCCCTAAACAGGTAAGTCACCTAAGAAGATCTTTTTCACGCTACAACCAAATAAAACTTACCAGTAGATTGTATGTCCTGGAAACGGAGTCTCATTGAAGGTCGGGATATATCAGGTCATCATTATATCTACTAAAGTGATCCTTCAATGAATGGGCTACCTATGGAAAATCTATTTTTCACGCTATAATCCAAAAAAGGTCTCCAAGGAATATTTTTTTGCATTCCCTAAAATCGAAATCTTATTAAAAGATATGTTATATCTCGGATCATCATTGAATTTACCGAAGTGATTTATTAACGGATGGAAATACAAAGAAACTATTCCTTGATGACTTAGAATATAGCGTTACCATGGGTGACCCCCACTCTTTAAACGATCACTTTTATAAAATTAAAGATGACCTGATATAAGGTCAACTATTACGAAGAGATACAAAAAACTATTCCTTGATATACCATGGGTGACCCCCACCTGTTAAACGATCACTTGGATAAAATCAAGAATGACCTGATATAAGTTCAACTATTACAAGGAGATACAGAGAAACTATTTCTTGATGACTTGGATTATAGCGTTACCATGGGTGACCCCCACTTTTTAAACGATCACTTCGATAAAATCAAGGATGACCTGATATAAGGTCAACTATTACAAGGAGATACAAAGAAAAAATTCCTTGATGACTTGGATTATAGCGTTACCATGGGTCACCCCCACTCTTTAAAATATAACTTCGATAAAATCAAGGGATGACCTGATGTAATTCCAAATTCCAGGAGATACAGAGAAACTATTTCTTGATGAACTTTCTTGAAGTATAGCGTTAAAATGTTTCTTTGTGAAGCAAATTTTATTTAGGTTTACATAAGTGATCACTTGCCCAATGATCACCAGGAAAAGACTTTTTACGTGATATTCCAAGAAAAAAGTCATCAAGGAAAATTTACTTTATATCTCTTGAAAGCGATTATTATATTGATAGCTGGGCTATATCAAACAAGCCGTGATTTTAATGAAGTGTTTCTTCAATGGATGGTTTGCACAATTTTTTTACAATATTTACATTATGCAAATGCTACAGGTTTCTGGAGATGTACTTCTTTATCTTTATTAAACGTATTCTCGAGCTTTCGTGAATATCTTCCCTTCTAAAGGAGTACATAGGAACATATGTTTCTATGTAGTTCTGTAGAAAGACAGAGATGCCCTAAATCTCAAGAATCCATTTAATAAAGATAAAAAAACACATCTCCAGAAACTTGTAGCATTTATTTGATTAATATCCAGGAGGTTTAAATCTATTGATATTCACATTGTTTTTAAGAACTAACTAAAAGAAAGGCATTAATTTAAACGAAGACTGGCGTCGTAAAAATAATGGTCAAAATGTTTATAATAAAAAATGAAGAAAAATGGGTTGTAGGTAGATATCGAGCTTACCTTCTTCCCGTGGTGTCTACATCTGACGATCTTTGTACCTACAGTCACACAAGTAGATCATTGTGGGAGCATATATCACACACACAAACCTTTATTAAAACCATCGGTCTTATAGAGATTCACCACAGGAAGAAAGGAATCATAGATGGAGCTCCTATACTCCAGGCAGCGCAGCACCCAACAACAGCCTCCAGGTTCGACGCATGTCCAATGGCCACACGTTCCATCATGCATACGTCATGGTTAGCGAATCACTGAACAGGCTAGTGTGGAATCAGCCGCGTTCTAGTCTTCACTTTCCTCATCCAAATGGACCACGACATGCGGCGATTCTATTAATCTCCTCCGAACGGTGACTGCGGCCTTGTAGAATTTATATAAACCAAAAAGAAAACCTTGACCAAATGTCATTGTATTCATTCAGTTATAAATTTGTTGACTATCGGATTGAGACAAGGATAAGAAGCATATATAATATACTAGCCGAATGACCCGGGCAACGCCCGTGTTTTACCCGACTGTAGATGTTACAACGGTGATCCTTAGGTCGCTGGTTCAAATCCGGCTCGAGGGAGTTTTTTTTAAATTTATTTTTATTGGCTGCCGGCGAGCACGTGACCTGTGCGCGCGCATCCGTGACAGAGGCCGATGAGGAAAGACGGTCGTGACTATATATAGGGATAGGTAGTACTATATTTCAATATACACTAGATTTTCATATGTAATATAATTATAATGCTATGATGCATTAGCGTTCCATCCGTTATGAAAATTCGAAACTATTATAGACGCGTATGTTTCTTTTAAAAAATAAATAATTTCTACTGCCCTTACTGCAATGGAAAAATTAATGGAAGGGCCTGGCTCATCAGTGAATAAACTGGCTAAACCACTGGGAGGGTTTACCACTGATGAGCCAGGCCCTCCTATTAATTTTTCCATTGCAGTAAGGGCAGTAGAAAATTGTTTAATTTTTAAATAATCATACACATGTATATTGGTTTCTAATTCTCATAAATACAGTGTGATACAACCCAGCTCGCCAGTTTGTCCATCAGGTAATACAAAACAGGATAATAAAGTTTGGTTGAGAGTCTGCCGTCGTCAAGACAGGACAAAAGGTATCCTATTACAGAGTCGTTAGTTTGTTCCATTAAACACTTTACATTGAATCGCGAATAGAACTAGAGTTAAAACATTTGAATATAATTCTACTGTCCTATAAGCTTATGTCCATAGTTTACTTGAAAACCATTTCTAAGATTCCATCCTTCAGTGTAGCATATAAAAGCAGAATGATCCAATACAGTATTAGAGCTCTGAGAAGCGGTCTGGTGGATTAAATTGGCGAAACCGCTGGGAGGGTTCACCACTGATGAGCCAAGCCCTCCCAATATATTTTTTCATCGTAGTAAGGACAGTGGAAGTTCGTATTATGTATAAAAGAAGCATTCGCGCTTTGAATCCTTTTATTTTATATGTATAGATGGCGCGTTATTGCTTTGTATTAATAATATATAGTGTTCATAGTTATCTGAATGCAGTGGAGGCCCGCCTCAAATCTGCATTCAGATAACTATAAACACTAAGATTATTGTGAATATCGTTACGTAGAAAGAAAAGCACATTCCAGAATGGAGAGAGAATGTTCTAGAACGTTTAAGAATAATGTAGAAAAATCGGAGAACAACTGATTGGCCAATCTAAAGCGATTGCGCAAGGCTTAGTGCTGGCGGCTTTCTGATTGGCTGACCAACAATGACCATTCTGGAAAGATCTACTCCGGGATATATAGGGATGAGGAATTCATGCCGAGGAGAAGAAGAACGAAGTTATGCTGCAAGCAAACGCTGCTGTCTTAAGAGGTCGGATTGCCGCTTACCGCCGACGCCGGTGTACTTCGTGGAAGATTCTAGAAGGTTCTACCAGCTTCTGTCTCCTGTTCAGCTCCTGCTTTACTTCACTGTGCTGCAGTTAGTGATTTTGTATCTGCTGTTTTCTTTATTTTTGTTTTATATTTTGCACTCTTCTTTAATTACTTTATTGATTAGGCTTAAATAAAGTCCTAAAGATCCTTTGTATCCACGGGAGTTATTCTTTGTCAAACAACAACGCAACAATATATTGTTGCACCAGGTTGCGGCTTGGCAGACTCTTCAAACTTGGTCCTCTCCTGTGCTGGGTCTTGCATCTTACCAGAGCGTGTTTCAACCATCCTACAAATTTATATAAGCGAATAATGAGATAACTCTACTTTAAGTAGCCTCCAGAATCTTTTATTTATTTCTCACATCAAAGAGAGCAGTGAAGTCACACGTGTATCTAAATACAAATGATGATTCTATAATACATATATTCTGTTTATAATACATATATATTCTCTTTAATAAAATATATAAATATAAAATATAATTTTGAATTTAAAATATATGAAAAATAATATTACAAATTAAAATAAAATAGGTTCATTAGCCATGATGCAACAATATATAGACAAATGTCATACATGTATGACAGTGCAAGTGTCCCTAGGGGGACATAGCGCTTTAAATTGAAATAAATAAATAACTATAAACGCACTTTGTATTTTTATATATTTTAACTATAATTCTATTGTGACGATTTTGTCGGATGTTTTATCCTGTAGAAGGACTTTCATACCCAAGAGCTAGAGATTTGTGAATTGAAATGTTTTAAAAGAAACCTATCCACGGATACCTGATATCTTCACTTTGAGAGAGATAGGTACAATATATCCATGGTATTATGTACTTACTATGCGGTAAGCAGTTTCCCATCGTACTTTGTTTACTTCTTAGTTAAAAGCCCGAGGGGTGGGGCCACGAGATTCCCACCCAACACGGGACTGAAGGTGTTGATAACTGGATGTAAACATCAGCTTAAACTGAAACTCTTTACCTAACACCAACATATTCAACCAAGAATTATTGAAAATTCTTCCTAAAACAGGTGACATCAGTTGAATGTCAACTACAACCATTATACAATAAGTCAGAAGATAAACCGGAACAGTTGCCAACTTTCGTATGCTCAAGAAGTCTGAGTTATGCACAAAATGATAAGGATAAGCTTTAAAAGTTATTTTTGCTTCATCTTTGAAGATTTACGTACCATTCGGGAATGCTTGTAGAGCGTGGATTATGTGTATCATCTTCTGGAAGAGTATTATCTTGAGGTTTAGCCAAAGTAATTATCCAATATGTTAGAGTTTCTGATATTGTTGAACTGTAGAGTCAAGTAATAATCTGTCTTCCATTATATCCTTAATGGTAATTGATACCTGCAAGGATCAGAATAAAAAAGTTTCTTTTGCTAAAAAAGATGATGATCAACTTAAAAAAAGTTCCTTTTGCTTCAACTTTAAATATTTCATGTACCATTCGGGAATGCTTGTAGAGCGTCAATTTTGCGTATCATCTTCTAAAGAGGATTATCTTGAGGTTTAGCCTAAGTGATTATCCAATATGCTAGAGTTGTTGATGTTGTTGAACTGTAGAGCCAACTCTAGCTTCAAAGTTGCAAGGATCAGATTAAAAGGCTTCTTTTCCTCAAAATGATGCTGATCAGTTTAAAATGTTCCTTTTGTTTTATCTTTAAAGATTGTACATACCATTCGGGAATGCTTGTATATCATCAATCATCAATTTTGTGTATCATCTTCTGAAAGAGAATTATCTTGAGGTTTGACCAGTTTGATAATCCAATAAGTGATGATCTAATAAGTCAGAATTGATGTGATTGTTGAACTATAGAGTCAAGCCAAATCTGGTTTCTATGATATTCTAAATCGTAATTGATAACTGCAAGGATTAGATTAAAAGGTTTCTTTTGCTCAAAATGAAGGTGATCAACTTAAAATGTTATTTTTGCTTCATCATTAAAGATCGTGCATCCATTCAGGATAGCTTGTAGAGCGTCAATTTTGCGTATCATCATCTTAAAGAGGATTATCTTGAGGTTTGGCCGAAGTGATTATCTAATATGTCAGAGTTTCTGATATTGTCGAATGGTAGAGCCATATATAGCTTCAAGGCTGCAAGTATCAGATTATAAAGTGTTTTTTTTTTTGCTCAAAATTATTATGATCAACTTGAAAAGTTCCCTTTGATTCAGCTTTAAAGATCGTTCATCCCATTCGGTAATGCTTGTAGAGCGTCAATTTTGCGTATCATCTTCTGAAAGAGGATTATCTTGAGGTTTGACCTAAGCGATAATCTAATATGTTAGAGCTGTTGATGTTGTTGAATGGTAGAGCCAACTCTGGCTTCAAGGCTGCAAGGATCAGATTAAAATGTTTATTTTCTCAAATGATGATGTTTGCTTAAAAGTGCCTTTTACCTCAACTTTAAAGATTGTACGTAGCATTCAGGAATAGATCGTCAATTTTGCGTATAAGCTTCTGAAAGAGAATTATCTTGAGGTTTGACCAGTTTGATGATCTAATAAGTGATGATCTAATAAGTCAGAATTGATGCCATTGTTGAACTATAGAGTCAAGCCAAATCTGGTTTCTATGATATTCTAAATCGTAATTGATAATAGAAAGGATCAGATTAAAAGGGTTATTTTGCTCAAAATGATGATCAGCTTAAAAAGTTCCTTTTGATTTATCTTTAAAGATAGTGCATCCCATTCAGGATAGCTAGTAGTGCGTCAATTTTGCATATCATCTTCTGAAAGAGGATTATCTTGAGGTTAGGCTAAGTGATGATCCAATATGTCAGACCTGTTGAACTGTAGAGCCAACTCTGGTTTCCTTATCGTAATCTAAACGGTAATTGATAACTGCAAGAATCAGATTAGAAGGTTTCTTTTGCTCAAAATGATGATGATCAGCTTAAACGTTTTTCCTTATCTTTACAGATCGTGCACACTTACTATTCGGGAATGCTTGTAAAGCGTGGATTATGCACATCATCTTCTGAAAGAGGATTATCTTGAGTTTGGCCTGAGTGATGATCCAATATCTCAGAGTTGCTGATATGATTGAACTGTAGAGTCAAGCCAAATCTTCGATATTCTAAATGGTAATTGGTAACTGAAAGGATCAGATTAAAAAGTTTCGTTTGCTCAAAATGATCAGCTTGAAAGTTTCTCTTGATTCATCTTTGAAGATCATACATACCATTCAGAAATTCTTGTAGAGCGTGAATTTTGCGTATTATCTTCTGAAGAGGATTATCTTGATGTTTGGCCTAAGTGATTATTCAATGTCAGAGTTGATTAAATTGTTGAACTGTAGAGCCAACTCTGGCTTCAAGGCTGCAAGGATCAGATTAAAAGGTTTATTCTGTTCAAAATTATGATCAGCTTGAAAAGTTCCTTTTGGTTAATCTTTAAAGATCGTACATATATATATACTATTCGTAAATTACTTGTAAAGAGTGATTTTTGCCTATAATCTTCTGGAAGAGGGTTATCTTGAGGTTTAGCCTAAGTTATTATCCAATATGTTACAGTTGTTGACATGCTGAACTTTAGAGTCAAGTCTGGCTTCAAGGCTGCAAGAATCAGATTAGAAGGTTTCTTTTGCTCAAAATCATGATGATCAGCTTTGAAAGTTTCTTTTGCTCCAGCTTTAAAGATCGTGCATCCCATTCAGGAATGCTTGTAGAGCGTCAAGGTTGAGGTTTGGCCTAAGCGATAATCTAATATGTCAGAGTTGATGATATTGTTGAACTGTAAAGTCAATCAATAATCTATGTCTTCCATCATATTCCTAATGGTAATTGATAACTGCAATAATTAGTTTAAAAGGTTTATTTTGAATATAAACCCATTGTTGATAATGTTAGATGAATAAATAATATTGATGAGAATTTGATGAAATTTGAGGATTAAATAACTACATTTTCTCATCTCTCTTCTTTCTAGAATTCCGGTAACTGAATATTCAGCGATTTCATAATAACGATGCGTCGTGATGGGTATAATGCACGTCTGCTGTTAATTTCAAGAATCTTAGATCCAAATGAAGACACTATAAATATGAAAAACTTTGGTAATATTATAATCTCTTAAGTAAAATGATAAATAAATAAAAGACAATTCGTTGAGGAAAGAGTTTTTTTTTAGCAATTTTAGTATGCTCTAGAAGTCCGGGTTATGCACAGAATGATTATAAGCTTAAAAAGTTCCTTTTGCCACATCTTTGACGATCGTACATCATATTTGGGATAGATTTCGGTAAAATGTTCATTTATACTTATAATTATCAATTTGGCGTACAGACGTTAGCTTAGGTAGTTCACTATCCATTGGTGTAATTATCAACCTTTTTTTGTGTGTGTCTCAAGAAGCCTCTGGGACCAAAAAATATTTTTGGTTATAGTGGTACAGCCTGCTCCACGCAAACGAGCTCCAACAGCGTGAATCGTTGATGGCTTTTCTTGATTTATCAAGAAAATGGGTTGACCAAATATCAGGGAACAGGTTAAATCAATGTTTAGTTGATTTCTGTTCCATTAGATGGCGCTCTGCCATCTAAAAATCACATGTGCTTTCGGTCAGGATTTGCCTTCATTATTTTAAATATATTTTTATAAATGAATAAACCGGTTTCGACCAGAATTGACCATTCAGAATTTTTGACCAAACGATATCTTTATAACTAAATTATTATCATCATTACTCATTCATTTATATCATTATTATTATAAACACAGTGGAACTTGGATAATTCGAAAACGTCTTTAATTCGAATTTTTGGATAATTCGAATTTTCTTTTGGTCTCTTGGGCTTCGAATTATCAAAAATCAACTATATTAACAGCAGTACGGATTTTCTCCACACATAAACAAACTTATAGAATTTAACCTTTTAAATTTATATACACTTTTTCCATTATTTTTTTATAAATAATATTATATCCCCCTTAAAAATAATGATATAGAAAGGAAAAAAAAAGCCACACAAGCGGATAATGATATAAAGACAAGTAAAAAAAAAAAAACTCCAATATTTTAAATGTCATGTGACTCCATTGATAATTATTGATTGTGTTTTAAATTGCTTTTTAAAATGGATTTTTTTTTATATAAATCGATTTTATGCCGGAAAAGAATCAACTTAATCATTTGGTGCAGTGATGCGGAGTTTTCTTCATTTTATTTAGGAAATGGTTTTTAAAGCCATTTAAACGCTGCTACTCAAGTTGGAGTAAGAAGGACTAAGCTGTTACACTAAAGGTAACACGTTTTTTACCTATTAAATGTTGGTAGAACTGATGATGTTTTTTTAAATAGCGTTTTTTAAAACCGTTATCCCTGTTAAAAACCGAACTTATGGTAATTTTTGTTTTTAATATACTTTGTCTGTCCCCGATTTTTGTGCAAGTATAAGGTACTTTAATTCTTCTACTACTTTCTTATCTTCACTCAATCATATTAGGGTATCAAAGGTATCAAAGGGGTTTGGTGGAAGGATGGTTTAAACCATTGGTTTTCGACCGCTACGACCCGGGATTGAATCCCGTATTGGAAACTTATTTCTAAGTAAAAAAAAATGCTCCAATGGACCACCAATCTTACAAAATCCAACCCACTATCAAATGTAAGTAACCAAACGGAGATCTGGTACATTTGTAAGTGTAAAGTCGAACTGATTTTCACATCTGTAGACATGTGGTGCACTTACAGTAAAAGCAGTCACTAACTACCCACCATGATTATCATGGCCTGTACCACGTGTACTAGGGAATATAATTTAAAAAGGTATCAAGCTTGTAGAGCTTGTGACTTTTGATGGTGTTTTGACAACCATTATGACTGGGTGAAGTAGAATGCGTCTACCTTTGTCATTAAGACTGAGAGCACTACTCAGTTGCAGACCGACTTAGCTCCAATATGAAATGGCCGCCTCTGACATGAGAAACAGACGCCTTGTGCATCTACTTCTAACATGGAGTACAGACTCATCCTGTATCCCTGGAGCCCTTACAGGGTACTATCAGCCGGGCCAGCTGAGCCCAGGTTTTTTGGAAAGCTTGTAACTGCTCCCCCTCTTTTTTCACCAAGGCTTGAAAGTACTTTAATTGACTTCCTGGAATGATTTGATTTTTAAACAAAAAATAATGTTTCACTTCAATAAGAACTTATATCACTGAAAACGGAAATTTACATAAACAGTAGAGTTACATTATTGATTTATCTACCTCAATATTTGATATTGAGAGTTTCTACATATCAACCTTATTTCCATAACGATTGATAAGGAAAGTAAAGACTAGAACACGGCTGATTCCACACTCGTCTTTTCAGTGATACGCTGATCTTTGTACAATGTGGTTACTGGACATGTGTCGGACCTGTTGGGAGAATCTTAATAATTATTTTCTATTATAAGTAAAAAAACTTCTTTATTGAAGACACTAATTACAATGAAGTCAAATTACTATAAAAAGAGTTTTAGAAACTCATACGTCTCCACACAGATTCTCAACCACACTCACTCAAAGAAAATACCTATATATATACATACACAATCAACACCACAGAACAAATCAGTCCACAGATTAATCAAATCATAGAATGAAAATTAATATTTGAAATTATAAATATCAACAAATCTCCCCTTCAAATCTTCAATTTTCATTCCTCAAAAAATAACTCCACCACTTAGGCAGTTCTTAATCTTGACAGCATCCACACTCTTGGTAAGATGGTCCGCTTTCATTTCTTCGGATGGGACATGTAAAACTTCAATTTCTTCATCTTCCACAATTTGTCTTATGAAGTGACACTTTCTATTCAAGTACTTCGTACTTGCTTTCATATTTTTTGACTTAATCATTGAAATAGCATTCTGGCTGTCACAATAAACAGTAATTCGATCTTTCAAATCAATTTTTATTTCTCCAATGATGTTACGTGTCCAAATCAATTCTTTAATTCCTTCAGATAAGGCTTCTAATTCACTCTCTGCAGTTGACAAGGCAACATTTCTTTGTTTATTACTTTTCCAATTAAGTAAGTTGTTTCCCATTTCTATAACAAAACCAGAATACGATCTCGCATTAGCTGTTCTGTCCCAACTCGCATCAGTATAAGTCACAATACTTGAATCTCCCCTAGAATAAATCAATTCATAATTCATAGTTCCCTTCAAATATCTTAATATCCTCTTCAATCCATTCATGTGAACCTCTCTAGGATCTTTATTAAATCTACTCATATTGCTTATAGCATAACAAATGTCCGGTCTTGTTCTAGTTGCTATGTAAATCAATTTTCCAACAATTTCTTGATAGTAATTTTGATCAATCGATTTACTATTTTCAAATAAATCATAATTTGTAGAAATGCATAACGGAGTTTTTGAAGGATTGCAATCACGCAAATTATAGGTTTCCAATATTTCTTCAATATATTTCTTTTGATTTATAAAAATACTATCATCCCTATATTCAAATTCCATTCCAAGAAAGTTTTTTGCAGCTCCTAAATCCGTGATATCTATCTCTCTTTTTATCTTTTTCCAAATATTTTCCTCAAAATCGTCACCAGATCCTACACTTAGTATGTCATCCACATGAATTCCCAGATATAAGAAATGATCTCTAAAATTGCAATAATATAAACATGGATCATTCGCAGATTGTTTCATTCCTGCATTGGTTAATAATTCATCTAATTTCTTATTCCACATTCTACTCGCTTGTTTAAGGCCATAAATACTTTTCATTAGATAACAAATCTTATTGTTTCCCTTTTCATATCCAGGAGGTTGAAGCATAAATATTTCCTCCTCCAAATCACCATATAAAAAAGCTGTTTGAACGTCCTTTTGCTGAGGAATAACTTTTTTCATTGCAGCTATTTTTATTAGAATTCTTATGGTCTCAGGTCTTATTGTTGGAGAATAAATTTCGTGGTAATCACTACCCAATATTTGATCATATCCAGTAGCTACCAACCTCGCTTTGAAGTTTTTAATTGATCCATCACTATTTTTCTTAATTGAAAAAATCCACCTACTTTTGATCAATTTTTTATCTTTAGGCCTATCTATCAATCTCCAAACTTTTAACTTATTAATCCTTTGCATCTCATCTTCCATGGCTTTAATCCATTGTTTTCTATCATCAGAATTCAGTGCTTCTTGGTAATCCCTCGGACATTTAATTTCAAAAGTTCTATCAGAAACATTTTCCTTATTCTTTATTAGTCTTAATCTTTCAGATCTCCTCACACCCTATTATAAGTTCTTCTTCCTCTGTTTCTCTCAAACGAAGATCTCGTTCTTCTCTCTTTTCTCT